>LPNX010550597.1:0-239338 GCA_001517045.1 Pseudotsuga menziesii | reverse complement strand
CCAGAGTTGATCTTGAGCATCCTTTATGAGGAATTTCTCCCTCCCTCTCTCCTCAACACGTTTTTGGCTCAACTGGATGATTTTTGGTGGATTCTTCAGTTAGCAAGTTGAGGTGTCAGTCAGATTAGCCCCCCGATTGACAGTTGCACTCAATGAGACTAAGATCTTTCTTAGCTAGACACAAATTAGGCATTGATGGACTCTCCATTAGTTGATTTCACTTGATTCCATGAGTAATTGCACCCCCCGTGGGCTAGATGGCCTGCAAATTGTATATATCCAGGCACAACCTCCTCTTCCAAGCTAGTTAGAACTGGGATTGAGGTGCTGTTGCTCTTGTACTGTATTGTTTTTTCATTCTGGAATAAAGAAGCTTTGGAGGCAAGATCTATGGTGTAATGCTCTTCATGTGTGGATGTTGATTGTCAAATGCTTATGAGGTATAATCTGCTTTTGTTTATCATTGCTTTGCTGGTTAATTGTTGGCCTTGAAGGAGAGAGCTCCCTCATGTTAGGGTAGAATACTATCTCATTATGCACCTATAAATAAACTAAGTACAAAGATAATGTACATAATTATAGGAACAGTAATTGTATGTAAATTAAATAACATTCTTATTCCTTTATAATAAATACTAAGTAAATATAATTTCTGTACTTAAAGATGTAACTATCAGTTACATAAGTACAACTCGAAGAATATGAAATTACTTATATTCTGAAGGTTAATAAAACAATTTTTAAAACATCATTAGAATGGAGTAAATTAAAGCAAGATAATCTAAAACAAAATACAGTTATACTAAATAATTTACAGGGTAAACATTAAACGTAATAACTTGCAGGAATCTAATTAACAGAACATAGACATGCTCGATTCACCGAGCTTAAATAACCATTTACACAATATAAGTAATAACCAAATAAGTTACAGTATTACATTGTAATTAAAAGATAATTTAAAGAAACAGTAAATAATTTTTCATATCGCCAAGTTAGGGTAAAACCCTAATATCTCAAAATTTACAATAGAGGTGTAAAAACAAAGAGTTTAAGCTCTTCTAATGCCTCTCGGCTTCAAACAAAACTTACAGAGTAAGGATTTACCAGCCTTCTTTCATTTTTACATATATACACAAGTAAACAGATCAAAAATCAAAATTTATAGTCACGGCCTAAGCTGGAAACCCCGCATAAAGCAAGGGTTTTATCATCAACGAAAAACAACGAACTAAGTTAACCTAGGTAAACCAAAACCATGAGGGTTTTGCAGGCCACGATGACCAACCTTCAAATGTCCCATAAGGGAGTGAACAAGGAAGAACTGCCATGGGATATCCAAGGCTTACCCGTGAGCAAGCAGTTGCCACAGCCTCGCACTAACCACGTGGTAGGACAAATCAATATCTGTGTAGCATCAAACAAATGCTGTCAGTAATTTGATTTTATTTAAGTAGACCTGCAACAAAATAGAGATGTAGAAATAATGAAAATGATAATACAATTTTTACCTTAAAACTTCAAGGTAATGTAACCACCCATGAGAAGAAGCGTTGTCACTAGCGTGAAGAGAAATAAACCCTTCATCAGCTACAATAAAGAAGGGATTACTAACACGGTATCGACCAACGACGACCGAAAAGATGTAACAACAGGCTAAGCAAGTAAAAACGCTTGGGCCGTCACCATTTTTCTTTCAAACCCTAAAACCCACTTTGCTGTGAAACCCTAAGACCCAAAAAAAATCGAGAGGTGAAGCCACAATGCTCACTACTGGGCCGTGGGAGAATAAGACACTTACAGACTGAAGATTACTGGAAGGAGCAAGAAGCGAAGGATAAACTCTGAAGGAAAACCAACAACCCAGTTCCAACAGCAATCAAAATGTTTACAAATCTTCTCTATTGAACATGCAGGGCGAGCTCACAACGTACAGGAGACAAAGAAGCTGAGCCAGGAGACTGCCAGTGACAGGGCGGGCAACTAACACAGAAGCAGAGCAGCCGGAGGCCAAGAATGAAGGAGGGAATGACGAGACTAGGGTTGTAAATTTCCTTATAACCACACAACACTTGGCTACGGTGTTGCCACGTCCACAAACAAATTATTTGCATGCAGTGGGTGAAATCATATAGTCCCAGCGAGCAATCAACCAAAGAGTATTATTTCCAATCATTTGGTGAATTAGAGGTTCCACCATAATCCTTGCTTCCAATGTCAACCTAGCATGCACATCGCATGATAAACAAAAGATTCATCAATATAAAAGTTATGCCTTAAAACTCATCAAAGGCGTGGGGAATAATACGACCCATCATTATACAAATTGGCATACATTTCAATCAAACGATTATAACTATTGTCAAAAGGATAAACCATAAACTCATCGTGGACGTGGTCTGTTCTATGACCCCTTGCATTTATACATTGCACCTTTTTACATTGCAAGGTATACGTTCAACATACAACTATAACTCTATCCCAAGTTATACTATTTGATGTTTATAAAAGAAATTCATAAAATTTATTTATGGTAAATATCCTTCTTGCTAGGGTTAGCCTCTTTTGCCTTTGAATATTTAATTATTAAACTATTAAGGTTTACAATTGAGCATGTTAAGTCTTAAAATGTTTAAGGGGCTTGACAAAGAAATTTTAATGATATATTAACCATAACTGGATAATATTTTCCAAGTAAATTATGTGCAGAAGAACTTGATTCATCAACACTATTATAGTATAATTGAAAGTAGTATGTAATGAGGATATAATTCCTTTAAAAACTTAAAGCTTTGGAAGATAGATTAATAGTATAGAAAATTATTAACTATTGCACATTACGTTCACATCGCAAGGAGTAACCAAAATTTATTATGACATAAAGGGTTTATGTTCACAATTTAAGATAGACCCTTAACGTAATAACCCTGCCATCTTTAGACTATGTGTAAAGAAATATTTAAGGCGTTTACATACGATGACTATGGTAAACATTGATAAACATCGAAGAGTTTAATACGCAATAAAAACTATAAATTACCACTAGAGAGAGAAAGCAACTGTCACCAATACTGATAGGACTGAATCTCGTTTCCATGGTGTCTTAAAACAAAAAGAATAATGATTTAATGGTTTTACCTCATAAAAAATTTTGAAATTGAATAACATTTATATTCTTTTACTGAGCTATTATTTCTGCAATGAACACATATCTGTATGCATAATGATTATTGACAAGCAGCACCGAATCTTTGTTACCTATAAATCTATAAGAGCAGGTAAACTTTCTGCGTTAGCTCATAAGCTAAGTAAGCCCAGAATACCAAGACAATTCCACCTTGTGGTCGCAAAGAAAAACAAGTCATTAAACTGAAAAAGAATTATTCTATAAGATAAACATAATCAAGTATATAATTCAGATTATGAAATCATTAACATATAACTAATTAAAACAATTAGTTGACTGCATTAATGAAGATTATCTGTATTTTCAAAATTTTAAATTTTTCGGAAATTTTTGGATTTTGACATCCATGCTTATCTCTCAAATGGGTATCTAAATCTACTTTAAAAATTCAAATTCGAGAAAGTCGACAAAAGTGCAATTTTTCAACCTTGGTTTGCCCAACCTTGAAGAGGGCTAAAATAGCTCTAGATCTCATAAAAATAGGTCTCAATGCTTATCTCTCAAATAAGTACCTGAATCCACTTTCAAAGCTCAATTCGAAGAAAGTCAACAAAAGAGTATATTTTCAACCTTGGTTTGACCAAACTCGAATGAGGGAAAAAATATTTCCAAATTTCATAAAAATAGTTGTCCATGCTTATCTGTGAAATGGGTACCTAAATCCACTTTCAAAATTTGATTCCAAGAAAGTTGACAAAACTGCATCTTTTCAACCTTGGCTTGACTAACCTTGAACGAGGGACAAAATAGCTCCAAATCTCATAAAAATAGGTCTCCATCTTTATCTCTCAAATGGGTACCTAAATCCACCTTCAAATCTTAATTCCGAGAAAGACGACAAAAGTGAATCTTTTCAAACTTGAACGAGGGCAAAAATTGATCCAAATCTCTTAAAAATACGTGCCCTCCCTTATCTCTCAAATGGGTATCGAAATGGGGTATCAAAATGGGTAGCTAAATCCGCCTTCAAATCTTAATTCCGAGAAGGTCGACAAAACGGGATATTTTCAACCTTGGTTTGACCAACCTTGAACGAGGGCCAAAATAGCTCCAAATATCATAAAAATATGTGTCCATGCTTATGTCTGAAATGGGTACCTAAATCCACTCTCAAAACTCAATTCTGAGAAACTCAACAAAAGTTCATCTTCTCAACCTTTGTTTGACCAACCTTGAATGAGGACCAAAATACCTCCAAACCACATAAAAATAGGTGTCCATTCCTATCTCTGGAATGAGTACCTTTTCAAAAGCGCATCTTTTCAACCTTAGTCTGACCAACCTTGAACGAGGGCCAAACTAACTCTAAATATCATAAAAATAGGTGTCCATGCTAATCTCTGTAATGGGCACCTACTTCCACTTTCAAAACTCAATTCTGGGAAAGTCGACAAAGTGCATATTTCAACCTTGGTTTGACCAACCTTAAACGATGGCCAAAATATCTCCAAATCTCATAAAAATAGGTCTCCATGCTTATTTCTCAAATCGGTACCTAAATCCGCTTTCAAAACTGACTTCTGAGAAAGTCGACAAAGGTGCATCTTTGTAACTTTGGTTTAAACAACCTTGAGAAAGGGCCAAAATAGTTCCAAATTTCATAAAAAAATTGGTGTCCATGCTTATCTCTCAAATGGGTACCTAAATCCACTTTCAAAACTCAATTCCGAGAAAGTCAACAAAAGTGCATATTTTTAACCTTGGTTTGACCAACCTCAAATGAGGGCGAAAATAGCTCC
This sequence comes from Pseudotsuga menziesii, assembly GCA_001517045.1. Taxonomy (NCBI): domain Eukaryota; kingdom Viridiplantae; phylum Streptophyta; class Pinopsida; order Pinales; family Pinaceae; genus Pseudotsuga; species Pseudotsuga menziesii. Next base: position 234,412 of record LPNX010550597.1, on the reverse strand, counting down.
AAATCTCATAAAAATATGTGTACATGCTTATCCCTCAAATGGATACCTAAATCAAATTTCAAAAGTCAATTCCGATAAAGTCGACAAAATCTTTTCTTTTCAACCTTGGTTTCACCAACCTTAAAAAAGGGCCAAAATATCTCGAAATCTCATAAAAATAAGTGTCCATGCTTATCTCTCAAATGAGTACCTAAATCCACTTTCAAAACTCAATTCCAAGAAAGTCAACAAAAGTTCATATTTTCAACCCATGTTTTACAAACCTTGAACAAGGGAAAAAATAATTCCAAATCTCATAAAAATATGAGTCCATGCTTATTTCTCAAATGGATATCTAAATCTAGTTTAGAATTTCAATTTCGAGCAAGTCGTCAAAAGGGCATATTTTCAACCTTGAATGACCAACCTTGAACGAGGGCCAAAATAGATCCAAACCTCATAAAAATAGGTGTCCATGCTTATCTCTCAAATGGGTACCTAAATCAAATTTCAAAACTCAATTTTGAGAAAGTCGACAAAAGTGAATATTTACAACCTTGGTTTGAACAACCTTGAACGAGGCCCAAAATAGCTTCAAATCTCATAAAAATAGGTGTCCATGCTTATCTCTCAAATGGGTACCTAAAACCAATTTCAAAACTCAATTCTGAGAAAGTCGACAAAACTGCATATTGTCAACCTCAGTTTGACCAACCTTGAATGAGGGCCAAAATAGCTCCAAATATCATAAAAATAGGCATCCATGCTTATCTCTCAAATGGGTACCTAAATCATCTTTCCAAAATCAATCTGAGAAAGTAAACAAAAGTGCATCTTTTCAACCTTAGTTTTACCAACCTTGAACGAAGGCCAATATAACTCCAAATCTCATAAAAATAGATTTCCATGCTTATCTCTCAAAGAGGTACCTAAATCCACTTTAAAAACTCAATTATGAGAAAGTTGACAAAAGTGCATATGTTCAACCTTGGTTTCACCAAACTTGAACGAGGGCCAAAATAACTCCAAATCTCATAAAAATAGGTGTCCATGCTTATCTCTCAAATGAGTACTTAAATCATATTTCAAAACTCAATTCCAAGAAAGTCGACAAAAGTGCATCTTTTCAACCTTGGTTTAACCAACATTGAACGAGGGCCAAACTAGCTATAAATCTCATAAAAATAGGTGTCTATGCTTATCTCTCAAATGGGTACCTAAATCCACTTTCAAAGCTCAATTCTGAGAAAGTCGACAAAATTGCATATTTTCAACCTTGGTTTGACCAACCTCGAACAAGGAGAAACAAACTTTATATATTATAAAAATAGGTTTCCATGCTTATCTCTCAAATGGGTACCTAAATACAATTTCAAAACTCAATTACGAGAAAGTCGACAAAAGTGCATATTTTCAACCTGAACAAGGGCCAAAATAGCTCCAAATCTCATAAAAATAGGTGTCTATGCTCATCTCTCAAATGCATACATAAATCCACTTTCAAAACTCAATTCCGAGAAAGTCGACAAAACTGTATCTTTTCAGCCTTGGTTTAACCAACCTTGAATGAGGGCCAAACTAGATCTATATCTCATAAAAATAGGTGTCCATGTTTATCTCTCAAATGGGTACCAAATCCAAATTCAAATCTCAGTTCTGAGAAAGTCGACAAAATTGCATATTTTCAAGCTTGGTTTGACCAACCTTGAAGGATGTCCAAAATAGCTCCAAATGTCATAAAAATAGGTGTCTATACTTATCTGTCAAATGGGTATCTAAATCTACTTTAAAATTTTAGTTCCGAGAAGGTCAACAGAAGTGCATATTTTCAACCTTGGTTTGACAAACCTAGAACGAGGGACAAAATATCTGCAAAACTCATAAAAATAGGTGTACATGCTTATCTCTCAAACGGCTACCTTAATCCACTTTCAAAACTCAATTCCAAGAAATTCGACAAAAGTGCATATTTTAATCCTATGTTTGACCAACCTTGAACCCGAGCCAAAATAGCTCAAAATCTCATAAAAATAGGTTTCCATGATTAGTTCTCAAATGGGTACCTAAATGGACTTTCAAAACTCAATTTCGATAAAGTCGACAAAAGTTCATATTTTCAACCTTGGTTCGACCAACCTTGAACGAGGGAAAAAATAGCTCCAAATCGTATAAAAATAGGTATCCATCCTTATCTCTCAAATGGGTACCTAAATCCACTTTCAGAACTCAATTCCAAGAAAGTCGACAAAAGTGCATATTTTCAACTTTGGTTTGATAAACCTTGAACGACTGCCAAAATAGCTTTAAATCTCATAAAAATAGGTGTCCATTCTTATCTCTCAAATGGGTACATAAATCCAATTTAAAAACTCAATTACGAGAAAGTTGAGAAAGTGCATATTTTCAACCTTGGTTTGACCAATCTTCAACGTGGGCCAAAATAGTTCCAAATCTCATAAAAATAGGTCTCAATGTTTATCTCTCAAGAAGTTACCTAAATCCACTTTCAAAACTCAATTATGAGAAAGTCGACAAAAGTAAATATTTTCAACCTTGGTTTCACCAACCTTGAACGAGGGCCAAAATAGCTCCAAATCTGATAAAAATAGTTGTCCATCCTTATCTCTTAAATGGTTACCTAAATCCACTTTCAAAACTCAATTCTGAGAAAGTCGACAAAAGCGCATATTTTCAACCTTGGTTTGACCAACCTTGAACGAGGACCAAAATAGCTCCAAATCTCATAAAAATAAGTGTCCATGCTTATCTCGCAAATGGGTACCTAAATCCACTTTCAAAACTCAATTCCGAGAAAGTAAAAAAAATGCATATTTTCAACCTTGGTTTTCCCAACCCTGAATGAGGGCCAAAATAGCTCCAAATCTCATAAAAATAGGTGTCCATGCTTGTCTCTCAAATAGGTACCCAAATCCACTTTCAACACTCGATGAAGAGAAAGTCAACAAAAGTGCATCTTTTCAACCTTGGTTTGACCAATCTTGAACGGGGGCAAAAATAGCTCCAAATCTCATAAAAATAGGTATCCATGTTTATCTCTCAAATGGGTATCTAAATACACTTTAAAATTTCAATTCAGAGAAAGTCAACAAAAGTGCATATTTTCAACCTTGGTTTGACCAACCTTGAATGAGGACCAAAATAGCTCCAAATCTATTAAAAATAGGTGTCCATGCTTATCTCTCAGATGGGTACCTAACTCCACTTTCAAAACTCAATTCTGAGAAAGTCAACAAAAGTGCATAATTTGAACCTTGGTTTGACCAACCTTGAATGAGGGCCAAAATAGATCCAAATGTCATAAAAATAGGTGTCCATGCTTATCTCTCACATGGGTACGTAAATACACTTTCAAAACTCAATGAAAGAAGGTCGACAAAAGTGCATATTTTAAACATTGGTTTTAACAACCTTGAATGAGAGCCAAAATAGTTCCAAATCTCATAAAAATAGGTGTCCATGTCTATCTCTCAAATGGGTACCTAAATCCACTTTCAAAACATAATTCTGAGAAAGTCGACAAAAGTGCATATTTTGAATGTTTATTTGACCAACCTTGAACAAGGGACAAATTAGGTCCAAATATCATAAAAATAGTTGTCCATGCTTATCTCTCAAATGGGTACCTAAACCACTTTCAAAACTCAATTCCGAAAGTCTACAAAAGTGGATCTTTTCAAGCATGTTTCGACCAACCCTGAATGATGGCCAAAATAGATCCAAATCTCATAGAAATAGGTGTCCTTGCTTATCTCTCAAATGGGTATCTAAATCTACTTTAAAATTTCAATTCCGAGAAAGTCGACAAAAGTGCATATTTTAAACCTTAGTTTGACCAACCTTGAACGAGGGCCAAAATAGCTCCAAATCTCATAGAAATAGGTGTTCATGCTTATCTTCGAAATGGGTACCTAAATCCACTTTCAACACTCAATTCTAAGAAAGTTGACAAATGTGCATATTTTCAACCTTTGTTTGACCAACCTTGAATGAGGGCCAAAATAGCTCCAAATCTCATAAAAATAGGTGTACATGCTTATCTCTCAAAGGGGTACCTTAATCAACTTTAAAAACTCAATTCCAAAAAAGTCGAGAAAAGTGCATATTTTCAACATTGGTTTAACCAACCTTGAGAGAGGGAAAAAATAGCTCCAAATCTCATAAAATAGGTGTCCATCCTTATCTGTCAAATGGGTACCTAAATCCACTTTCAAAACTCAATTCCAAGAAAGTCGACAAAAGTGCATATTTTCAACCTTGGTTTGAAAAATCTTGAATGAGGTAAAAAATAGCTCCAAATCTCATAAAAATAGGTTTCCATGCTCATCTCTCAAATGGGTACCTAAATCCACTTTCAAAACTCAATTCTGAGAAAGTTAACAAAGTGCATCTTTTCAACCTTGGCTTGGCCAACCTTGAATGAGGGTCAAAATAGCTCCAAATATCATAAAAATAGGTGTCCATGTTAATCTCTCAAATGGGTATCGAAATCTAATTTAAAATTTCAATTACGAGAATATCGACAAAAAGTGCATATTTTCAACCATGGTTTGAACAACCTTGAATGAGGGCCAACATAGCTCCAAATCTCATAAAAACAAGTGTCCATGCTTATCTCTGAAATAGTTACCTAAATCCACTTTCAAAACTCTATTTCGAGAAAGTCGAAAAAGTGCATATTTTCAACCTTGGTTTGACCCACCTTGAACGACAGCCAAAATAGCTCCAAGTCTCATAAATATAGGTGTCTATGTGTATCTCTCGAATGGGATCTAAATCTACTTTAAAATATCAAAGCCTAGAAAGTCGACAAAGGTGCATATTTTCAACCTTGGTTTTACCAACCTTGAACGAGGGCCAAAATAGCTCCAAATCTCATGAAAATAGGTTTCCATTCTTATCTCTCAAATGGGTACATAAATCCACTTTCGAAACTTAATTCAAATAAAGTCGACAAAAGTGCATATTTTCAAACAATAGGGGAATTTTGAGGTAAAAAACGGGCCTCATAAGAGATATATGAAAATATTATGACCTAGGCATTTTATAGGGAACGTATACTTGACAACTCACCTTTCCACTACATTAAATGTACAATTTAGATAACCAAGATTGAGTTACATACTAGAAACAAAGATAATAATAAATGTTATATTGAAGTGACCAAAAGCTAATTTTAATTTTCAAAAAATGTGTAGTACTTAGATGCATTCATGTCCTTGAACTTGGATATCACTTTTAATATTAAAATATAAACACAATGAAAAGACAATCAAATATGTTTTAATAATAAAATATAGACACAATGAAAAAAGAATCAAATAATACAAAATGAAAAAACATCAAAATTTTCAAATTTTCTCCAACCACACATTGAAAATTGAAATTTAAAATAAAAAGATATATATATATTTTCTTAATTTTTTATTATAACTTATGTTCTTTTGTTTCTTTTATATAATTTATGTATTTCTATGATATAATTCATTTAATGTTTGAAAATTAAAATTTATGATAACGTCTCTTTTTTTANTAATTTAAATTGTTTATTTTCTTATTAAACCAATTTCTGTGTTTTTATAAAGGAATTAATTAAATTAAATTCTCATAAAATATGATGTTAAACCGATTTATGTTTTTTTCTATATTAATAAATTAATCACCTATTAGTATTTTATTAATTTTTTCTACATTTTAAAATATATAGAAATATTTTAACATACTCATTATATACTCTAAATTTAATATGTGTGTATGTGTGGAATCAACAACGTTGTCAGTTTCATACCTTTGTGATACGTGGTCGATTTCGACGGCTCCACTATAAACCCTAGGCATGACCAACTATGGACTCAACTTTCGTGCACATTTCGTCGATACTCGAACTGCTAGCTTTCTTAACATGCCGTATGCCTTAACATAATGTGCAATTGTCAATCGGCCTACATCCCTGCCCCTTATTAATATATTTCTTATACATTCTAAATTTTAAAAAATTAAATTTTTATTTTAATATAGGTTAGCACATATATTCTATACTTAAATCTAATCTTTAAAATTTGATTTTAATAATTTAGAATATGAGTTTTTCTTAGCTTTTAATTAATTAATTGTAATATAATTTTGTAAGATATTGTTTTTTAATGTAATTATATAACTTAATATTTAATATTTTAAACTTTGATTTAATATTTTATATAATATAATATTTTGTAGTTTTTAATTAATTGTACAATAATTTGATAAAATATTACATTTTATGATGCTTTGTTTAGAATTTAGATTTTTGAAAGTTATTTCTAAATTGGGTTTTTATGAATATATTATTTTGTAATTCCTTTTATTGTAATTTTTTTATATAAATCTAATAATAAAATATTTTAAAAGTATTAGAAAAATTAATAATACTTTTTAAAAATAACAAAATAAAATAAAGTTCACTTAAAAATATATAATTATATGATATTTTTGAGATTAAGAAAAATAGATGAATATATCATATGTGCATAAGTTAAATGTGTAAATAAAAGATATTTTTAATATTAAGACATGCATATTAAGTGAAAAGACATATATTATCTTTTTCAAAATATACGAAGGGACAATAATATATTTTATTGAAAAAGTTTGAAAAGACATTAGGACTTTGCTATAAGTGTAAAAGTAATAATATATTTTATTGAAAAGATGTGAAAAGACATTAGTACTTTACTCTAGGTGTAAAATTACTTGTAGAATACCATGGTTAACCATATATTTTGATCAACCTTTTAGAATATGACAAATAAGCAACCTTAACACAATTAATTCTCACTCAACTATTATAGATGATGCCATTCTCTAGATTGTGATTGGTTCTTAAATACTTGATTTTAATAGTACCTTTTTTGTTTGGAGGCTCATTTTTTACCTCACAATTCCGCTAATGCTTGGTTTGACCAACCTTGAATGAAGCCCGAAATAGCTCCAAATCTCATAAAAATATGTGTCCATGCTTATCTCTCAAATGGGTACGTACCTAAATCCACTTTCAAAACATAATTCCCCAGAAATTAGACAAAACTACATCTTTTCAACGTTCGTTTGACCAACCTTGAATGAGGGCCAAAATATCTCCAAATCTCATCAAAATAGGTGTGCATCCTTATCTCTCAAATGGGTTTATAAATCTACTTTAAAATTTCAATTTCGAGAAAGTCGACAAAAGTGCATATTTTCAACCTTGGTTTGACCAACCTTGAATAAGGCCAAAATAGCTCCAAATCTAATAAAAATAGGTGTCCATTCTTATCTCTCAAATAGGTACTTAAATCCAATTTCAAAACTCAATTCCAAGAAAGTCGACAAAAGTGCATATTTTCAACCTTGGTTTGATAAATCTTGAACGAGGGCAAAAATAGCTCCAAATCTCATAAAAATAGGTTTCCATGCTTATGTCTCAAATTGGTACCTAAATCCACTTTCAAAACACAATTACGAGAAAGTTGACCAAAGTTCATCTTTTCAACGTAGGTTTGACCAACCTTGAACGAGGGCCAAATAGCTCCAAATCTCATTAAAATAGGTGTCCATGCTTATCTCTCAAATGGGTTTCTAAATCTACTTTAAAATTTCAATTTCAAGAAAGTCGACAAAAGTGCATATTTTCAACCTTGGTTTGACCAATCTTGAACGATGGAAAAAATAGCTCCAAATCTAATAAAAATAGGTGTCCATGCCTATCTCTCAAATGGGTACCTAAATCAAATTTCAAAACTCAATTCTAAGAAAGTCGATAAAAGTGCATCTTTTCAACCTTGGTTTGACGAACTTTGAATAGGGGCCAAAATAGCTCCAAATCTCATAAGAATAGGTGTCCATGCTTATCTCTCAAATGGGTATCAAAATCTAGTTTAAAATTTCAATTTCGAGAAAGTCAACAAAAGTGCATATTTTCAACCTTAGTTTGACAAACATTAAACGAGGGCCAAAATAGCTCCAAAGCTCATAAAAATAGGTCTCCATGCTTATCTCTCAAATGGGTACCTAAATCCACATTCAAAACTCAATTTCGAGAAAGTCAACAAAAGTGCACATTTTCAAACTTGGTTTGACCAACCTTGAACGAGGGCCAAAATAGCTCCAAATCTCATAAAAATATGTGTCCATGCTTATCTCTCAAATGGGTACGTACCTAAATCCACTTTCAAAACTCAATTCCAGAGAAATTCGACAAAAGTGCATCTTTTCAACGTTGGTTTGACCAACGTTGAATGAGGGCCAAAATAGCTCCAAATCTCATAAAAACAGGTATCCATGCTTATCTCTCAAATGGGTATGTAAATCCACTTTCAAAACTCAATTCCAAGAAATTCGACAAAAGTGCATCTTTTCAACCTTGGTTTGACCAACCTTGAACGTGGGGAAAAATAGGTCCAAATCTCATAAAAATTGGTGTCCATGCTTATCTCTCAAATGGGTATCTAAATCTAGTTTAAAATCTCAATTACGAGAAAGTCAACAAAAGTGCATATTTTTAATCTTGGTTTGACAAGCATTGAACGAGAGCCAAAAATAGCTCCAAATATCGTAAAAATAGGTGTCCATGCTTATCTCAAAAATGGGTACCTAAATCCAGTTTCAAAACTCAATTTTGAGAAAGTCAACAAAAGTGCATATTTTCAAACTTGGTTTGACCAACCTTGAATAACGACGAAAATGGCTCCAAATCTGACAAAAATAGGTGTCCATGCTTACCTCTCAAATGGGTACCTAAATCCGCTTTAAAAACTCAATTCCACGAAAGTCGACAAAAGTGCATCTTTCCAACCTTGATTTGACTAACCTTGAATGAGAGCTAATATAGCTCCAAATATCATAAAAATAGGTGTCCATGCTTATCTCTCAAATAGGTAACTAAATCCACTTCCAAAACTCAATTCCGAGCAAGTCGACACAAGTGTATATTTTCAAATTTGATTTGATCAACCTTGAACAAGGTCGAAAATAACTCCAACTCTAATAAAAATAGGTGTCCATGCTTATCTCATAAATGGGTACTTATACCCTCTTTCAAAACTCAAATCCGAGAAAGTCTCCAAAACTGCATATTTTCAACCTCTGTTTGCGCAACTTTGAACAAGGGCCAAAATAACTCCAAATCTCATAAAAAGAGATTTCCATGCTTATCTCTCCAATGGGTAACTAAATCCACTTTCAAAACTCAGTTGCGAGAAACTCGACAAAAGTGCATATTTTCGGCCTTGGTTTGACCAACCTTGAATAAGGGCCAAAGTAGCTTTGAATATTGTAAAAATAGGTTTCCATGCTTATCTCTAAAATGAATATCTAAATCTACTTTACTATTTCAATTTCGAGAAAGTCGACAAAAGTGCATATTTTCAACCTTGGTATAACCAAACTTGAACGACGGTCGAAACAAATCCAAATATATTAAAAATAGGTGTCCATGCTTATCTCTCAAATGCGTACCTAAATCCATTTTCAAAACTCAATTATCAGAAAGTCGACAAAAGTGCATATTTTCAACCTTGGTTTTACCAATATTGAACGATGGTAAAAATAGTTCTAAATCTCATAAAAATAAGTGTCCATGCTTAAATCTCAAATGGGTGCCTAAATCCACTTTCAAAACTCAAGTCCAGGAAAGTCAACAAAAGTGCATATTTTCAACCTTTGTTTGACCAACCTTGAACGCAGGAAAAAACAACTCAAAATATAATAAAAATAGGTGTCCATGCTTATCTCTAAAATAGGTGCCTAAATCCACTTTCAAATCTCAATTCCGATAAAGTCGACAAAAGTGCATATCTTCAACCTTGGTGTGACCAACCTTGACCGAGGGTCTAAATAGCTCCAAATCTCATAAAAATAGGTGTCTATGCTTATCTCTCAAATGGGTACCTAAATCAACTTTCGAAACTCAATTTCGAGAAAGTCGACAGAAGTGCATATTTTCAACCTTTGTTTGACCAACCTAGAAGGAGGGCCAAAATACCTCCAAATCTCATAAAATTAGGTTTCCATGCTGATCTCTCAAATGGCTACCTAAATTCAATTCCAAAAAAGTCGAAAAAAGTGCATATTTTCAACCTTGGTTTGACAAACCTTGACCAAGGGACAAAATAGCTCCAAATCTCATAAAGAAATTGTGCCCATGCTTATCTCTCAAATAGGTACGTACCTAAATCCACTTTCAAAACTCAATTGCTGAGAAAGTCGACAAAAGTGCATCTTTTTAACATTGGTTTGACCAACCTTGAAAGAGGCCAAAATAATTTCAAATATCATAAAATAGGCGTCCATGCTTATCTCTCAAATGGATATCTAAATCTACCTTAAAATTTCAATTACGAGAAAGTCAACAAAAGTGCATATTTTCAACTTTAGTTTAACAAACCCATAACGAGGGCCAAAATAGCTCCAAATCTCATAAAAATAGGTGTCTATGATTATCTCTCTAATGGGTACCTAAATCCACTTTCCAAACTCAATTCCTAGAAAGGTTAAAAGTGCATATTTTCAACCTTGAATGAGTGCCAAAATAGCTCCAATTCTCATAAAAATAGGTGTCCATGCTTATCTCTCAAATGGGTATCAAAATTTAATTTAAAATTTCAATTTCGAGAAAGACGACCGTAAGTGCATATTTTCAACCTTGGTTTGGAAAACCTTGAACGAGGAAAAAATAGCTCCAAATCTCATAAAAATAGACGTCCATTCTTAACCCTCAAATGGGTACCTCAATCCACTTTCAAAACTCAAATCTGAGAAAGTTCACAAAAGTGCATATTTTCAAACTTGGTTTGACCAACCTTGAACAAGGGCCAAAATAACTCCAAATCACATAAAAATAGGTGTCCATGCTTAACTCTCAAATGGGTACGTACCTAAATCCACTTTCAAAACTCAATTCCTCAGAAAGATGACAAAAATGCATCTTTTCAATGTTGGTTTGACAAACCTTGAACAAGGGCCAAAATAGTTCCAAATCTCATAAAAATAGGTGGCCATGCTTATCTCTCAAATGGGTATCTAAATCTAGTTTAAAATTCCAATTCCAAGAAAGTCAGAAAAATGCATATTTTCAACCTTGGTTTGACCAACCTTAAACGAGGGCCAAATAAGCTCCAAATATCATAAAAATGGGTGTCCATGCTTATCTCTCAAATGGGTACCCAAATCCACTTTCAAAACTCAATTCCGAGAAATTCAAAAAAAGTGCATCTTTTCAACCCTGGCTTGACCAACCATGAATGAGGGCCAAAATAGCTACAAATCTCATAATAATTGGTGTCCTTGTGTATCTCTCAAATGGTTACCTAAATCCACTTTCAAAACTCAATTCTGTGAAAGTCGACAAAAGTACATATTTTCAAACTTTGTTTAACCAACCTTCAACAAGGGCCAAAATAGCTCCAAATCTCATAAAAATAGGTGTCCATGCTTATCTCTCAAGCGGGTACCTAAATCCACTTTCAAAACTCAATTCTGAGCAAGTCGTCGAAAGTGCATATTTTCAACCTTGGTTTGAGGAACCTTGAATGAGTGCCAAAATAGATCCAAATCTGAAGAATATAGGTGTCCATGCTTATCTCTCAAATGGGTATCTAAATCTAGTTTAAAATTTCAATTCCGACAAAAGTCGACAAACGTGGATATTTTCATCCTTGGTTTGACCAACATCCTTGAACGAGGACCAAAATAGGTATCCATTCTTATCTCTCAAATGGGTACCTAAATCCACTTTTAAAACTCAATTCCAAGAAACTTGACAAAAGTGCATATTTTCAACCTTGGTTTAACCAACCTTGAACGAGGGCCAAAATAACTCGAAATATCATAAAAATAGTTGTGCATGATTATCTCGCAAATGGGTACCTAAATCCACTTTCAAAACTCAATTTTGAGAAATTCGACAAAAGTGTATATTTTCATCCTTGGTTTGACCAACCTTGAACAAGGGCCAAAATAACACCAAAATCTCATAAAAATAGGTGTCGATGCTTATGTCTCAAATGGGTACATAAATCCAGTTTCAAAACTCAATTCCTAGAAAGTGGACAAAAGGGCATAATTTCAACCTTGGTTTGAAAAACCTTGAACGAGGGAAAAAATAACTCCAAATCTCACAAAAGTGGGTGTCCATGCTTATATGTCAAATGGGTACCTAAATTCACTTTCAAAACTCAATTATAAGAAAGTCGACAAAAGTGGATATTTTAAACCTTGATTTGACCAAACTTCAACAAGGGCCAAAATAGCTCCAAATCTCATAAAACTAGGTGTCCATGTTTATCTCTCAAATGGGTACCTAAATCCACGTTCAAAACTCAATTCCGATAAAGTCAAAAAAATTGGATCTTTTCAACCTTGGTTTGACCAATCATGAACGAAGGCCAAAATAGCTCCAAATCTCATAAAAATAGGTGTCCATGATTATCTCTAAAATCAGGATGTACCTATATCCACTTTCAAAACTCAGTTCCTGAGAAATTCGACAAATGTGCATCTTTTCCACTTGGGTTTGACCAACCTTGAACGCGGGCCAAAATAAATCCAAATATAATAAAAATAGGGTTTCATGCTTATCTCTCAAATGGGTATCTAGATCTACTTTAAAATTTCAATTCCAAGAAAGTCGACAAAAGTGCATATTTTCAACCTTGGTTTGACCAACCTTGAACGAGGGCCAAAATAGATCCAAATATAAAAAAATTGTTGTTCATACTTATCTATCAAAACAGTACCTAAATCCACTTTCAAAACTCAATTTCGAGCAAAATCGGCAAAAGTGTGACTTTTCAACCCTGGTTTGATCAACTTTGAACGAGCGCCAAAAAAACTCCAAATTTCATAGAAATAAGTGTCGATTCTTATCTCTCAAATGGGTACCTAAAACCACTTTGAAAACTCAATTTCGAGAAAGTCGACAAAAGTGCATATTTTCTACCTTGGTTTAACCAACCTTGAATAAGGGCAAAAATAGCTCCAAATCTCATAAAAATAGGTCTCCATGCTTATCCCTCAAATGGGTATCTAAATCTACTTTAAAATTTCAATTCTGAGAATGTCAACAAAATTGCATATTTTCAACCTTAGTTTGACCAACCTTGAACGAGGGCCAACATAGTTCCAAATCTCATAAAAATAGGTTTCCATGCTTATCTCTCAAATGGTTACCTAAACTCACTTTCAAAACTCAATTCCGAGCAAGTCGTCAAAAGTGCATATTTTCAATCTTGGTTTGGCCAACCTTTAACGAGGGCCAAAATAGCTCCAATGTCATAAAAATAGGTGTCTATACTTATCTCTCAAATGGGTTCCATAATCCATTTTCAAAAGTCAATTACAAGAAAATTGACAAAAGTGCATCATTTCAACCTTGGTTTGACCAACCTTGAGTGAGGGCCAAATTAGCTCGAAAATTCATAAAACTAGGTGTCCATAATTATTTCACAATTGGGTATGTAAATACACTTTCAAAACTCAGTTCCGAGAAGTAAACAAAAGTGCATATTTTCAACCTTAGTTTGACCAACCTTCAACGAGGGCCAAAATAACTACAAATCTCATAAAAATAGGTGTCCATCTTATCTCTCAAATGGGTATGTCAATTTCGAGAAAATCGACAAAAGTGCATATTTTCAACCTTGATTTGACCAACCTTGAACGAGGGCTAAAATAGCTCCAAATACCATAAAAATAGTTGTCCATGCTTATATCTAAAATGGGTACCTTAACGCACTTTCAAAACTCAATTATGTGAAAGTCGACAAAAGTGCATAATTTCAACCTTGGTTTGATCAACCTTGAACGAGGGCCAAAATAACTCCAAATCTCATAAAAATAGGTTTGCATGCTTGTCTCTCAAATGGGTACCTAAATCCACTTTCAAAACTTAGTTTTGATAAAGGTGCCAAAAGTGCATATTTTCAACCTCGGTTTGACCAAACTTGAATGAGGGCCAAAATAGCTCCAAATCTCATAAAAATAGGTGTACATGCTTATCTCTGAAATGGGTACCTAAATCCACTTTCACAACTCAATTTCAAGAATATAAAAAGATGTGCATATTTTCGGCCTTGGTTTGACCAACCTTGAACGAGAGCCAAAATAGCTCCAAATCTCATAAAAATAGGTGTACATGGTTATCTCTCAAACCGGCACCTTATTCCACTTTCAAAACTCAATACGAAGAAAGTAGAGAAAAGCGCATATTTTCAACTTAAGTTTGACCAACTTTGAACAAGGGAAATAATAGCTCAAAATCTCATAAAAATAGGTGTCCATGCATTTTTCTCAGATGAGTACCTAAATCCACTTTCAAAAACCAATTTTGAGAAAGTCAACAAAAGTTAATATTTTCAACCTTGGTTTGACCCATAAAAATAGGTGTCCATACTTATCTGTCAAATGGTTATGTAAATCTACTTTAAAATTCAGTTCTGGGAAAGTCGAGAAAAGTGCATATTTTCAACCTTGGTTTGACAAACCTTGAACGAGGGCCAAAATATGTCCAAAACTCGTAAAAACGGTTGTCCATGCTCATATCTCAAATGGGTACCTAAATCCACTTTCAAAACTCAATTCCGAGAAAGTCGACAAAAGTGCATATTTTCAACCTTGGTTCGACCAACCTTAAACGACGGCCAAAATAGCTCAAAATATCATAAAAATAGGTGTCCATTTTTATCTCTCATATGGGTACCTAAATCCACTTTCACAACTCAATTTCAACAAAGTCGTCAAATGTGCATATTTTCAACCTTGGTTTGACCAACCTTGAACGAGGGTAAAAATAGCTCCAAATCTCATAAAAATATGTGTACATGCTTATCTCTCAAACTTTCAAAACTCACTTATGTGTACATGCTTAATCCACTTTCAAAACTCAATTCCAAGAAAATTGACAAAATTGCATATTTTCAACCTAAGTTTGACCAACTTTGAACGAGGTCCATAATAGCTCAAAATCTCATTAAAATAGGTGTCCAGGCATATTTCTCAAATGGGTACCTAAATCCACTTTCAAAAACCAATTTCAAGAAAGTCGATAAAAGTGCATATTTTCAACCTTGGTTTTACCAACCTTGAACGAGGGAAAAAATAGCTCCAAGTCGCATAAAACTAGTTGTCCATCCTTATCTCTCAGATGGGTACCTAAATCCACTTTGAAAACTCAATTCCAAGAAAGTCGACAAAAGTACATATTTTCAACCTTGGTTTGACAAACCTTGAACGAGGACAAAAATAGCTTCAAATCTCATACAAATAGGTGTCCATGCTTATCTCTCAAATGGGTACCGAAATCCATTTTCAAAACTCAATTTCGAGAAAGTTGAAAAACGTGCATATTTTCAACCTTGATTTCACCAACCTTAAACGTGGGCCAAAATAGTTCCAAATCTCATTAAAATACGTGTCCATGCTTATCTCTTAAATGGTTACCTAAATCCACTTTCAAAACTCAATTCTGAGAAAGTCGACAAAACTAAATATTTCCAACCTTGGTTTTACCAACCTTGAACGAGGCCCAAAATAGCTCCAAATCTCATAAAAGTAGGTGTCCATGCTTATCTCTCAAATGGTTACCTAAATTCAGTTTCAAAACTCAATTCCAACAAAGTCGACAAAAGTGCATATTTTCAACATTGGTTTGACCAACCTTCAACGAGGGCCAAAATAGATCGAAATCTCATAAAAATAGGTGTCCATGCTTATCTCTCAAATGGGTACCTAAAGCTACTTAAAAATTTCAATTCCGAGAAAGTCGACGAAAGTACATCTTTTCAACGTTGGTTTGACCAACCTTGAATGAGGGCCAAAATAGCTCCAAATCTCATAAAAATAGGTCTCCATGCTTATCTCTCAAATGGGTACCTAAATCAACTTTCAAAACTCAATTCCAAGAAAGTCGACAAAATTGCATATTTTCAACCTTGGCTTGACCGACCTTGAACAAGGGCCCAAATACCTCCAAATCTCATAAAAATAAGTGTCCATGCTTATCTCTCAAATGGGTATCTAAATCTACTTTAAAATTTCAATTCCTAGAAATTTGACAAAGGTGCATATTTTCAACCTTGGTTTGACCAACCTTGAACGAGGGCCAAACTCCAAATCATATAAAAATAGATGTCCATGCTTATCTCCCAAATGGGTTCCTAAATCCACTTTCAAAACTCAATTCTGATAAATTCGATGAAAGTGGATATTTTCAAGTTTGGTTTGAAGAACCTTGAACGAGGTCCAAAATAGATCCAAATATTAGGAAAAAAGGTGTCCATGGTTATTTCTCAAATGGGTATGTAAATCCACCTCCAAATTTTAATTTCGATAAAGTCGATAAAAGTGCATATTTTCAAATTTGGTTTGACCAACCTTGAACGAGGGCCAAAATAGCTCCAAATCTCACAAAAATAGGTGTCTATGCTTATCTCTCAAATGGGTACCTAAAGCCACTTTCAAAACTCCATCCTGAGAAAGTGGACAAAAGTGCATCTATTCAACCTTGGTTTGGCCAACCTTTTGAAACCTCCTCAACCTAGTAGGCCTCCCCGCATATAGCAACCTCGAACCCACCCGCAGCTGGTATCCTCCTCCATTGCCTTTGGAACTAGTACTGAATCTTGACCTAGGACCTCCTTCCATCGGACCTCAATTAGGCCTATAATCACTTTGGATGCCCCATTTCAAGTCCATAGAAACCCCAATCCATTTATACTTTTGATTTTGGGAATAAACATTAGCCAAACTTCCTTAAACCTACCCAACCTTGAACGTGGGAGAAAGTAGCTCCAAATCTCATAAAAATGGGTGTTGCATATCTATCAAATGGGTATCTAAATCTACTTTAAAATTTCAATTTTGAGAAAGTCGACAAAATTGCATATTTTCAACTTTGGTTTGACCAAGCTTGAATGAGGACCAAAATAGCTTCAAATCTCATAAAAATAGGTTTCCATGCTTATCTCTAAAATGGGTACCTAAATCCACTTTCAAAACTCAATTCTGAGAAAGTCGACAAAAGTGCATATTTTCAACCTTGGTTTGACCAACCTTGAATGAGGGCCAAAATAGCTCAAAACCTCATAAAAACAGGTATCCATGCTTATCTCTTAAATCGGTACCTAAATCCACTTTCAAAATTTAATTTTGAGAAAGACTACAAAAGTTCATATTTTCAATGTTTGTTTGACCAACCTTCAACGAGGGCCAAAATAGCTCAAAATCTCATAAAAATAGGTTTCCATGCTTATCTCTAAAATGGGTATCTGAAACTACTTTAAAATTTCAATTCTGAGAAAGTCGACAAAAATGCATATTTTCAACCTTGGTTTGACCAACCTTGAACGAGTGCCAAAATAACTCAAAATCCCATAAAAATAGGTTTCCATGCTTATCTCTCAAATCGGTACCTAAATCAACTTTCAAATCTCAATTCCAAGAAAGTCGACAAAATTGCATATTTTCAACCTTGGCTTGACCAACCTTGAACAAGGGCCCAAATACCTCCAAATCTCATAAAAATAAGTGTCCATGCTTATCTCTCAAATGGGTATGTAAATCTACTTTAAAATTTCAATTCCTAGAAAGTCGACAAAGGTGCATATTTTCAACCTTGGTTTGACCAACCTTGAATGAGGGCCAAACTAGCTCCAAATCATATAAAAATAGGTGTCCATGCTTATCTCCCAAATGGGTTCCTAAATCCACTTTCAAAACTCAATTCTGATAAATTCGACAAAAGTGGATATTTTCAAGTTTGGTTTGAACAACCTTGAACAAGGGCCAAAATAGATCCAAATCTCAGGAAAATAGGTGTCCATGCTTATTTCTCAAATGGGTACGTAAATCCACTTTCAAATTTTAATTCCGAGAAAGTCCACAAAAGTCCACAAAAATAGGTGTACGTGCTTATCTCTCAAACGGGTACCTAAATCCACTTTCAAAACTCCATTCTTAGAAAGTGGACAAAAGTGCATCTGTTCAACCTTTGTTTGGCCAACCTTGAACGTGGGCGAAAGTAGCTCCAAATCTCATAAAAATAGGTTTTGCGTATCTATCAAATGGGTATCTAAATCTACTTTAAAATTTCAATTTTGAGAAAGTCGACAAAATTGCATATTTTCAACTTTGGTTTAACCAACCTTGAATGAGGACCAAAATAGCTTCAAATATCATAAAAATAGGTGTCCATGCTTATCTCTAAAATGGGTACATAAATCCACTTTCAAAACTCAATTCCAAGAAAGTCAACAAAAGTGCATATTTTCAACCTTGGTTTGACCAACCTTGAACGAGGGCCAAAATAGCTCAAAATCTCATAAAACTAGGTATCCATGCTTATCTCTTAAATCGGTACCTAAATCCACTTTCAAAATTTAATTCCGAGAAAGATGACAAAAGTTCATATTTTCAACCTTCGTTTGACCAACCTTCAACGGGGGCCAAAATAGCTTGAAATCTCATAAAAATAGGTTTCCATGCTTATCTCTCAAATGGGTATCTAAATCTACTTTAAAATTTCAATTCTGAGAAAGTCGACAAAAATACATATTGTCAACCTTGGTTTGACCAACCTTGAACGAGGGCCAAAATAACTCCAAATCCCATAAAAATAGGTTTCCATGCTTATCTCTCAAATGGGTTTTTAATATTAAGACATGCATATTAATTGAAAAGACATATTTTCTTTTTCAAAATATACGATGGGACAATAATATATTTTATTGAAAAGCTATGAAAAGACATTGGTACTTTACTCTAGGTGTAAAAGAACTTGCAGAATACCATGGTTAACCATATATTTTGATCAACCTTTTAGAATATGACAAATAAGCAACGTTAACACAATTAATTCCCACTCAACTATTATAGATGATGTCATTCTTTAGATTTTGATTGGTTCTTAAAAACTTGATTTTAATAGTACCTTTTTTGTTTGGAGGCCCATCTTTTACCTCACAATTCCGCTAATGCTTGGTTTGACCAACCTTGAATGAAGGCCGAAATAGCTCCAAATCTCATAAAAATATGTGTCCATGCTTATCTCTCAAATGGGTACGTACCTAAATCCACTTTCAAAACACAATTCCCGAGAAATTAGACAAAACTGCATCTTTTCAACATTCGTTTGACCAACCTTGAACGAGCGCCAAAATATCTCCAAATCTCATAAAAATAGATGTCCATCCTTATCTCTCAAATGAGTTTATAAATCTACTTTAAAATTTCAATTCCGAGAAAGTCGACAAAAGTGCATATTTTCAACCTTGGTTTGACCAACCTTGAATAAGGCCAAAATAGCTCCAAATCTAATAAAAATAGGTGTCCATGCTTATCTCTCAAACGGGTACTTTTATCCAATTTCAAAACTCAAATCCAAGAAAGTCGACAAAAGTGCATATTTTCAACCTTGGTTTGACAAATCTTGAACGAGGGCCAAAATAGCTCCAAATAAAAATAGGTTTCCATGCTTATGTCTCAAATGGGTACCTAAATCCACTTTCAAAACTCAAAAACGAGAAAGTTGACAAAAGTTCATCTTTTCAACGTAGGTTTTACCAACCTTGAACGAGGGCCAAATAGCTCCAAATCTCATAAAAATAGGTGTCCATGCTTATCTCTCAAATGGGTTTCTAAATCTACTTTAAAATTTCAATTTCAAGAAAGTCGACAAAAGTGCATATTTTCAACCTTGGTTCGACCAACCTTGACGAGGGCCAAAATAACTCCAAATCTCATTAAAATAGGTGTCCATGCTTAACTCTCAAATGGGTATGTACCTAAATCCACTTTCAAAACTCAATTCCTGAGAAAGATGATAAAAATGCATATTTTCAATGTTGGTTTGACAAAACTTGAATAAGGGCCAAAATAACTCTAAATCTCATAAAAATAGGTGGACATGCTTATCTCTCAAATGGGTATCTAAATCTACTTTAAAACTCCAATTCCAAGAAAGTCGAGAAAACTGCATATTTTCAACCTTGGTTTGACCAACCTTGAACTGGGGCCAAATAAGCTCCAAATATCATAAAAATAGGTGTCCATGCTTATCTCTCAAATGGGTACCTAAATCCACTTTCAAAACTTAATTCCGAGAAATTCAAAAAAAGTGCATTTTTTCAACCCTGGTTTGACCCACCATGAATGAGGGCCAAAATAGCTACAAATATCATAATAATTGGTGTCCTTGCCTATCTCTCAAATGGTTACCTAAATCCACTTTCAAAACTCAATTCCGAGAAAGTCAACAAAAGTACATATTTTCAAACTTTGTTTAACTAACCTTGAACGAGGGCCAAAAAGCTCCAAATCTCATAAAAATAGTTGTCCATGCTTATCTCTCAAGCGGGTACCTAAATCCATTTTCAAAACTCAATTCTGAGCAAGTCGTCAAAAGTGCATATTTTCAACCTTGGCTTGAGCAACCTTGAATGAATGCCAAAATAGCTCCAAATCTGAAAAATATAGGTGTCCATGCTTATCTCTCAAATGGGTATCTAAATCTAGTTTAAAATTTCAATTCCGAGAAAGTCGACAAAAGTTGATATTTTCATCCTTGGTTTGACCAACATCCTTGAACGAGGTCCAAAATAGGTGTCCATGCTTATCTCTCAAATGGGTATCGAAATCCACTTTCAAAACTCAATTCCGAGAAACTCGACAAAAGTGCATATTTTCAACCTTGGTTTGACCAACCTTGAACGAGGGACAAAATAACTCGAAATATAATAAAAATAGTTGTGCATGATTATCTCTCAAATGGGTACCTAAATCCACTTTCAAAACTCAATTTCGAGAAAGTTGACAAAAGTGTATATTTTCATCCTTGGTTTGACCAACCTTGAACAAGGGCCAAAATAGCACCAAATCTCATAAAAATAGGTGTCCATGCTTATGTCTCAAATGGGTACGTAAATCCAGTTTCAAAACTCAATTCCTAGAAAGTGGAGAAAAGGGCATAATTTCAACCTTGGTTTGTCAAACCTTGAACGAGGGAAAAAATAACTCCAAATCTCATAAAAATAGGTGTCCATGCTTATCTCTCAAATGGGTACCTAAATCCAATTTCAAAACTCAATTCTGAGAAAGTCTACAAAACTAAATATTTTCTACCGTGGGTTGCCCAACCTTGAATGAGGTACAAATAGCTCCAAATCTCATAAAAATAGGTGTCCATGCTTATCTGTCAAATGGGTACCTAAATCCACTTTCAAAACTCAATTCTGTGAAAGTCGACAAAAGTGCATATTTTAAACCTTGATTTGACCAAACTTCAACAAGGGACAAAATAGCTCCAAATCTCATAAAACTAAGTGTCCGTGTTTATCTCTCAAATGGGTACCTAAATCCATGTTCAAAACTCAATTCCGATAAAGCCAACAAGAGTGCATCGTTTCAACCTTGGTTTGACCAACCATGAACGAAGGCCAAAATAGCTCCAAAGCTCATGAAAATAGGTGTCCATGATTATCTCTAAAATGGGGATGTACCTAAATCCACTTTCAAAATTCAGTTCCTGAGAAATTCCACAAATGTGCATCTTTTCCACTTTGTTTTGACCAACCTTGAACGCGGGCCAAAATAAATCCAAATATAATAAAAATAGGGTTTCATGCTTATCTCTCAAATGGGTATCTAGATCTACTTTAAAATTTCAATTCCAATAAAGTCGACAAAAGTACATATTTTCAACCTTGGTTTAACCAACCTTGAACGAGGACCGAAATAGATCCAAATATAAAAAAATAGCTATTCATGCTTATCTATCAAATGGGTACCTAAATCCACTTTCAAAACTCAATTTTGAGAAAATAGGAAAAAGCGTGACTTTTTAACCTTTGTTTGATCAAATTTGCATGCGCGCCAAAAAAACTCCAAATTTCATAAAAATAAGTGTCGATGCTTATCTCTCAAATGGTTACCTAAAACCACTTTGAAAACTAAATTTCGAGAAAGTCGACAAAAGTGCATATTTTCTACCGTGGTTTGACCAATCTTGAATAAGGGCAAAAATAGCTCCAAATCTCATTAAAATAGGTCTCCATGCTTATCCCTCAAATGGGTATCTAAATCTACTTTAAAATTTCAATTCCGAGAATGTCGACAAAATTGCATATTTTCAACCTTGGTTTGACCAACCTTGAACGAGGGGCAACGTAGTTCCAAATCTCATAAAAATAGGTTTCCATGCTTATCTCTCAAATGGTTACCTAAACTCACTTTCAAAACTCAATTTCGATAAAGTCGTCAAAAGTGCATATTTTCAATCTTGGTTTTGCCAACCTTCAACGAGGGCCAAAATAGATCCAAATGTCATAAAAATAGGTGTCCATGCTTATCTCTCAAACAGGTTCCTAAATCCATTTTCAAAAGTCAATTGCACAAAAATTGACGAAAGTGCATTTTTTCAACCTTGGTTTGACCAACCTTGAGTGAGGGCCAAATTAGCTCCAAAATTCATAAAACTAGGTGTCCATAATTATCTCACAATTGGGTATCTAAATCTACTTTCAAAACTCAGTTCTGAGAAGTAAACAAAAGTGCATATTTTCAACCTTAGTTTGACCAACCTTCAATGCGGGCCAAAATAGCTGCAAATCTCATAAAAATAGGTGTCCATGGTTATCTCTCAAATGTGTATCTCAATTTCGAGAAAAGTGCATATTTTCAACCTTGGTTTGACCAACCTTGAACGAGGGCCAAAATAGCTCCAAATACCATAAAAATAGGTGTCCATGCTTATATCTAAAATGGGTATCTAAACGCACTTTCAAAACTCAATTCTGAGAAAGTCGGCAAAAGTGCATAATTTCAACCTTGGTTTGACCAACCTTGAACGAGGGCCAAAATAACTCCAAATCTCATAAAAATAGGTGTGCATACTTATCTCTCAAATGGGTACCTAAATCCACTTTCAAAACTCAATTCTGAGAAAGGAGCCAAAAGTGCATATTTTCAACCTCGATTTGACCAAACTTGAATGAGGGCCAAAATAGCTCCAATATCATAAAAATAGGTGTACATGCTTATCTCTCAAATGGGTACCTAAATCCACTTTCACAACTCAATTTCGAGAATTTAAAAAAATGTGCATATTTTCAACCTTGGTTTGACTAACGTTGAACGAGAGCCAAAATAGCTCCAAATCTCATAAAACTAGGTGTACATGGTTATCTCTCAAAGGGGTACCTTAATCCACTTTCAAAATTCAATATGAAGAAAGTCGAGAAAAGTGCATATTTTCAAGTTAAGTTTGACCAACATTGAACAAGGGCCATAATAGCTCAAAATCTCATAAAAATAGGTGTCCATGCATTTTTCTTAGATGGGTACCTAAATCCACTTTCAAAAACCAATTTTGAGAAAGTCGACAAAAGTGCATATTTTCAACCTTGGTTTGACCCACCTTGAACGAGGGAAAAAAGACCTCCAAATCGAATAAAAATAGGTGTCTATACTTATCTGTCAAATGGTTATCTAAATCTACTTTAAAATTCAGTTCCGAGAAAGTCAAGAAAAGTGCATATTTTCAAGCTTGGTTTGACAAACCTTGAACCAGGGCCAAAATATGTCCAAAATTCGTTAAAATAGTTGGCCATGCTCATATCTTAAATGGGTACCTAAATCCACTTTCAAAACTCAATTCCGAGGAAGTCGACAAAAGTGCATATTTTCAACCTTGGTTCGACCAACCCTGAACAAGGCCAAAATATCTCAAAATATCATAAAAATAGGTGTCCATGTTTATCTCTCATATGGGTACCTAAATCCACTTTCACAACTCAATTTCAACAAAGTCGATAAATGTGCATATTTTCAACCTTGGTTTGACCAACCTTGAACGAGGGTAAAAATAGCTCCAAATCTCATAAACATATGTGTACATGCTTATCTCTCAAACAGGTACATTAATCCACTTTCAAAACTCAATTCCAATAAATTTGAGAAAAATTGCATATTTTCAACCTAAGCTTGACCAACTTTGAACGCGGGCTGTAATAGCTCAAAACCTCATTAAAATAGGTGTCCAGGCATATTTCTCAAATGGGTACCTAGATCCACTTTCAAAAACCAATTTCGAGAAAGTCGACAAAAGTGCATATTTTCAACCTTGGTTTTACCAACATTGAATGAGGGAAAAATAGCTCCAAGTCGCACAAAACTAGTTGTCCATCCTTATCTCTCAAATGGGTACCTAAATCCACTTTCAAAACTCAGTTCCAAGAAAGTCGACAAAAGTACATATTTTCAACCTTGGTTTGAGAAACCTTGAACGAGGACAAAAATAGCTTCAAATCTCATACAAATAGGTGTCCATGCTTATCTCTCAAATGGGTACCTAAATCCATTTTCAAAACTCAATTCCAAGAAAGTTGAAAAACGTGCATATTTTCAACCTTGATTTCACCAACCTTTAACATGGGTCAAAATAGCTTCAAATCTCATTAAAATTCGTGTCCATGCTTATCTCTTAAATGGTTACCTAAATCCACTTTCAAAACTCAATTCTGAGAAAGTTGTCAAAAGTAAATATTTTCAACCTTGGTTTTACCAACCTTGAACGAGGCCCAAAATAGCTCCAAATCTCATAAAAGTAGGTGTCCATGCTTATCTCTCAAATGGTTACCTAAATTCAGTTTCAAAACTCAATTCCAACAAAGTCGACAAAAGTGCATATTTTCAACCTTGGTTTGACGAACCTTGAACAATGGCCAAACTAACTCCAAATCTCATAACAATAGGTGTCCATACTTATCTCTCAAATGGGTACCTAAAGCTACTTAAAAATTTCAATTCCAAGAAAGTCGATGAAAGTGCATGTTTTCAACGTTGGTTTGGCCAACCTTGAACGAGGGCCAAAATAGCTCCAAATCTCATAAAAATAGGTCTCCATGCTTATCTCTCAAATGGGTACGTAAATCCACTTTCAAAATTCAATTCTGAGAAAGTCGACAAAAATGCATGTTTTCAACCTTGGTTTGACCAACTTTGAATGAGGGCCAAAATATCTTCAAAACTCATAAAAATAGGTGTCCATGCTCATATCTCAAAGGGGTAACCAAATCCTCTTTCAAAACTCAATTCCCAAAAAGTCAACAAAAGTGTATATTTTCAACCTTGGTTTGACCAACCTTGAACGAGGGAAAAAATAGCTCCAAATATCATAAAAATAGGTGTCCATCCTTATCTCTCAAATGGGTAGCTAAATCGACTTTCAAAACTCAATTCCAAGAAAGTCGACAAAAGTGCATATTTTCAATCTTGGTTTGAGAAACCTTGAACGAGGGCCAAAATGGATCTGAATCCCCTAAAAATAGGCGTCCATGCTTTTTTCTCAAATGGGTACCTAAATCCACTTTCAAAAGTCAATTCCGAGAAAGGTTACAAAAGTGCATCTTTTCAACCTTGGTTTCGCCAACCTTGAACACGGGTGAAAATAGCTCCAAATATCATAAAAATAGGTGTCCATGCTAATATTTCAAATGGGTATCTAAATCTACTTTAAAATTTCAAATACGAGAAAATCGACAAAATTGCACATTTTCAACCGTGGTTTGAACAACCTTCAACGAGGGCCAACATAGTTCAAATATGATAAAAAGAAGTGTCCATGCTTATCTCTCAAAGGTTACCTAAATTCACTTTCAAAACTCGGTTTTGACAAATATTACAAAAGTGCAAATTTTCAACCTTAGTTTGACCAATCTTGAATGAGGGCCAAAATAGCTCCAAATCTCATAAAAATAGGTGTCCATGGTTATCTATTGAATGGATACCTAAATCCACTTTCAAAAGTCAATTCCGAGAAACTCGACAAAAGTGCATATTTTCAACTTTGTTTTGACCAACCTTGAGCGATGGCCAAAATAACTCCAAATCTCATAAAAATAGGTGTTCATGCCTATCTCTAAAATGGGTACCTAAATCCATTTTCAAAAATCAATTATGAGAAAGTCGACAAAAGTGCATATTTTCAACCTTGGTTTGATCAACCTTGAATGCGGCCCAAAATAGCTCCAAATCTCATAAAAGTAGGTGTCCATGCTTATCTCTCAAATCGGCACCTAAATCCGCTTAAAATATTTAATTCTGAGAAAGATGACTGAAGTTCATATTTTCAATGTTCGTTTGACCAACCTTCAACAAGGGCCAAAATAGCTCGAAATTTCATAACAATAGGTTTCCATGCTCATCTATCAAATGGGTATCTAAATCTACTTTAAAATTTCAATTCTGAGAAAGTCAACAAAAATGCATATTTTCAACCTTGGTTTGACCAACCTTGAACGAGGGAAAAAATAACACCAAATCCCATAAAAATAGGTTTCCATGCTTATCTCTCAAATGGGTACCTAAATCAACTTTCAAAATTCAATTCCAAGAAAGTCGACAAAATTGCATATTTTCAACCTTGGCTTGACTGCCTTGAACAAG
This sequence comes from Pseudotsuga menziesii, assembly GCA_001517045.1. Taxonomy (NCBI): domain Eukaryota; kingdom Viridiplantae; phylum Streptophyta; class Pinopsida; order Pinales; family Pinaceae; genus Pseudotsuga; species Pseudotsuga menziesii. The sequence goes on along the minus strand of LPNX010550597.1, from coordinate 207,967 downwards.
GGCCCCGAATACCTCCAAATCTCATAAAAAGAACTATCCATGCTTATCTCTCAAATGGGTATCTAAATCTACTTTAAAATTTCAATTCATAGAAAGTCGTCAAAGGTGCATATTTTATACCTTGGTTTGACCAACCTTGAACGAGGGCCAAACTAGCTCCAAATCATATAAAAATAGATGTCCATGCTTATCTCCCAAATGGGTTCCTAAATCCACTTTCAAAACACAATTCCGATAAATTCGACGAAAGTGGATATTTTCAAGTTTTGTTTGAAGAACCTTGAACAAGGGCCAAAATAGATCCAAATATCAGGAAAAAAGGTGTCCATGCTTATTTCTCAAATGGGTACATAAATCCTCTTTCAAATTTTAATTTCGAGAAAGTTGACAAAAGTGCATATTTTCAAGTTTGGTTTGACCAACCTTGAACAAGGGCCAAAATAGCTCCAAATTTCACAAAAATAGGTGTCCATGTTGATCTCTCAAATGGGTACCTAAAGCCACTTTCAAAACTCCATCCTGAGAAAGTGGACAAAAGTGCATCTATTCAACCTTGGTGTGGCCAACCTTCTGAAACCTCCTCAACCTAGTAGGCCTCCACACATCGAGTAGCCCCAAACCCACCCGTAGCTGGTATCCTCCTCCGTTTCCTTTGGAACTAGTACTGAATCTTGACCTAGGACCTCCTTTCGTCGGACCTCAATTGGGCCTATAATCACTTTGGATGCCTCATTTCAAGTACATAGCAACCCCAATCCATTTATACTTTTGATTTTGGGAGTAAACATGAGCCAAACTTCCTTAAACCTACCCAACCTTGAACGTGGGCGAAAGTAGCTCCAAATCTCATAAAAATAGGTGTTGCGTATCTATCAAATGGGTATCTAAATCTACTTTAAAATTTCAATTTTGAGAAAGTCGACAAAATTGCATATTTCAACTTTGGTTTGACCAACCTTGAACGAGGACCAAAATAGCTTCAAATCTCATAAAAATAGATTTCCATGCTTATCTCTAAAATGGGTACCAAAATCCACTTTCAAAACTCAATTCCGAGAAAGTCGACAAAAGTGCATATTTTTAACCTTGGTTTGACCAACCTTGAATGAGGGCCAAAATAGCTCAAAATCTCATAAAAATAGGTTTCCATGCTTATCTCTAAAATGGGTATCTAAATCTACTTTAAATTTTCAATTCCGAGAAAGTCAAGAAAAATGCATATTTTCTACCTTGGTTTGACCAACCTTGAACGAGTGCCAAAATAACTCCAAATCCCATAAAAATAGGTTTCCATGCTTATCTCTCAAATGGGTACCTAAATCAACTTTCAAATCTCAATTCCAAGAAAGTGGACAAAATTGTATATTTTCAACCTTGGCTTGACCGACCTTGAACAAGGGCCCAAATACCTCCAAATCTCATAAAAATAAGTGTCCATGCTTATCTCTCAAATGGGTATCGAAATCTACTTTAAAATTTCAATTCCTAGAAAGTCGACAAAGGTGCATATTTTTAACCTTGGTTTGACCATCCTTGAACGAGGGCCAAACTGGCTCCAAATCAAAATAAAAATAGGTGTCCATACTTATCTCCCAAATAGGTTCCTAAATCCACTTTCAAAACTCAATTCTGATAAATTCGACAAACGTGGATATTTTCAACTTTGGTTTGAAGAACCTTGAAGAAGGGCCAAAATAGATCCAAATCTCAAGAAAATAGGTGTCCATGCTTATTTCTCAAATGGGTATGTAAAAGCACTTTCAAATTTTAATTCCGAGAAAGTTGACAGAAGTGCATATTTTCAAGTTTCGTTTGACCAACCCTGAGTGAGGGCCAAGATAGCTCCATATCTCACAAAAATAGGTGTCCATGCTTATCTCTCAAATGGGTACCTAAATCCACTTTCAAAACTCCATTCTAAGAAAGTGGAAAAAAGTGCATCTGTTCAACCTTGGTTTGGCCAACCTTGCACGTGGGAGAAAGGAGCTCCAAATCTCATAAAAATAGGTGTTGCATATCTATCAAATGGGTATCTAAATCTACTTTAAAGTTTCAATTTTGAGAAAGTTGAAAAAATTGCATAAATTCAACTTTGGTTTGACCAACCTTGAACGAGGACCAAAATAGCTTCAAATCTCTTAAAAATAGGTGTCCATGCTTATCTCTAAAATGGGTACCTAAATCCGCTTTCAAAAATCAATTCTGAGAAAGTCGACAAAAATGCCTATTTTTAGCCTTGGTTTTACCAACCTTGAACGAGGACCAAAATAGCACAAAATCTCATAAAAACAGGTATCCATGCTTATCCCTTAAATCGGTACCTAAATCCACTATCAAAATTTATTTCTGAGAAAGGCGACAAAAGTTCATATTTTCAACATTCGTTTGACCAACCGTCAACGCGGGCCAAAATAGATGGAAATCTCATAAAAATAGGTTTCCATGCTTACCTCTCAAATGGGTATCTAAATCTACTAGAAAATTTCAGTTCCGAGAAAGTCAACAAAAATGCATATTTTCAACCTTGGTTTGACCAACTTGAACGAGGGCCAAAATAACTCCAAATCCCATAAAAATAGGTTTGCATGCTTATCTCTCAAATCGGTACCTAAATGAACTTTCAAAACTCAATTCCAAGAAAGTCGACAAAATTGCATATTTTCAACCTTGGCTTGACCGACCTTGAACAAGGGCCCAAATACCTCCAAATCTCATAAAAACAAGTGTCCTTGCTTATCTCTCAAATGGGTATCTAAATCTACTTTAAAATTTCAATTCCTAGAAAGTCGACAAAGGTGCATATTTTCAACCTTGGTTTGACCAACCTTGAACGAGGGCCAAACTAGCTCCAAATCATATAAAAATAGGTGTCCATGCTTATCTCCCAAATGGGTTCCTAAATCCACTTTCAAAACTCAATTCTGATGAATTCTTTGAAAGTGGATATTTTCAAGCTTGGTTTGAAGAACCTTAAACGATGGCCCAAATAGATCCAAATATCAGGAAAATATGTGTCCATGTTTATTTCTCAAATGGGTATGTAAATCCAATTTCAAATTTTAATTCCAAGAAAGTTGACAAAAGTCCATATTTTCAAGTTTGGTTTGACCAACCTTGAACGAGGGCCAAAATAGCTCCAAATCTCACAAAAATAGGTGTCCATGCTTATCTCTCAAATGGGTACCTAAATCCACTTTCAAACCTCCATTCTGAGAAAGTGGACAAAAGTGCATCTATTCAACCTTGGTTTGGCCAACCTTGAACGTGGGAGAAAGTAGCTCATAATCTCATAAAAATAGGTTTTGCGTATCTATCAAATGGGTATCTAAATCTACTTTAAAATTTCAATTTTGAGAAGCTCAACAAAATTGCATATTTTCAACTTTGGTTTGACCAACCTTGAACGAGGACCAAAATAGCTTCAAATCTCATAAAAATAGGTGTCCATGCTTATCTCTAAAATGGGTACCTAAATCCACTTTCAAACTCAATTCCGAGAAAGTCGACAAAAGTGCATACTATCCAACCTTGAACAAGGGCCAAAATAGCTCCAAATCTCATAAAAATAGGTGTCCATGCTTATCTCTCAAATGGGTACCTAAATACACTTTCAAAACTCAATTCTGAAAAAGTCGACAAAACTGCATATTTTCAACCTTGGTTTAACCAACCCTGAACGAGGGCCAAAATAGCTCCAAATCTCATAAAAATAACTGTACACACTTATCTGTCATATGAGTACCTAAATCCACTTTCAAAACTCAATTCCAAGAAAGTCGAGAAAAGTTCAACTTTTCAACCTTTGTTTGAACAACCTTGATGGAGGGCCAAAATAACTCCAAATCTCATAAAAATAGTTTTCCATGCTTATCTCTCAAATAGGTATCTAAATCTACTTTAAAATTTCAATTCCGAGGAAGTCGAAAAAAGTGCATATTTTAAATATTGGTTTGACCAACCTTGAATGGCGGGAAAAATAGCTCCAAATCTCATAAAAATAGGTGTTCATGTTTATCCCTCAAATGGGTACCTAAATCCACTTTCAAAACTCAATTCCTAGAAAGTTGACAAAAGTGCATATTTTCAACCTTGGTTTGACCAACCTTGAACGAGGGCCACAATAGCTCCAAATCACATAAAAACAGTTATCTATGCTTATCTCTCAAATGGGTAGCTAAATTCACTTTCAAAACTATATTCCGAGAAAGTTGACTACAGTGCTTCTTTTTAACATTGGTTTGACCAACCTTGAATGAGGGACAAAATAGTTCCAAATCTCATAAAAAAATAGGCGTCCATGCTTATCTCTCAAATGGGTACCTAAATCCACTTTCAAAACTCAATTCTGAGAATGTCAACAAAAGCGCATCTTTTAAACCTTGGTTTGACCAACCTTGAATGAGGGCCAAAATAGCTCCAAATATCATGAAAATAGGTGTCCATGCTTATCTCTCAAATGGGTACCTAAATCCACTTTCAAAACTCAATTCCAAGAAAGTCGACAAAAGTGCATATTTTCAACCTTTGTTTGACCAACCTTGAGAGAGGGCCAAAATAGCTCAAAATATCAGAAAAATATGTGTCCATGGTTATATCTCAAATGGGTATCTAAATTTCCTTTAAAATTTGAATTCTGAGTAAGTCGACCAAAGTGCATATTTCCAACCTTGGTTTGACCAACCTTGAATGATGGCCAAAATAGATCCAGATCTGGTAAAGGTAAGTGTCCATGCTTATCCTTCAAATGGGTACCTAAATCCACTTTAGAAACTCATACTTATCTCTGAAATGGGTATCTAAATTTACTTTAAAATTTCAATTCTGAGAATGTCAACAAAAGTACATACTTACAACCTTGGTTTGACCAAGCTTAAACACGCGCCAAAATAGCTCCAAATCTCGGGAAAATAGGTGTCCATGCTTATCTCTCAAATGGGTATCTAAATCTACTTTAAAATTTCAATTACGAGAATGTCGACAAAAGTGGATTTTTTCAACGTTGTTTTAACCAACCTTGAACGAGGTGAAAAATAGCTCCAAATCTCATAAAAATAGGTGTCCATGCTTATCTGTCAAATGGGTACCTAAATCCACTTTCAAAACTCAATTCCAAGAAAGTCGACAAAAGTGCATCTTTTCAACCTTGGTTTGACCAACCATGAACAAGGGCCAAAATAAATCCAAATATCATAAAACTAGGTGTCAATGCCTATCTCTCAAATTGGTATCTAAATCTACATTCAAAACTCAATTACAACAAAGTCGACAAAAGTGCATATTTTCAACCTTGGTTTGACCAACCTTGACTAAGGACCAAAATACCTCGAAATATTATCAAAATAGTTGTCCATACTTATCTCTCAAATGGGTATCTAAATCTAATTTAAAATTTCAATTCCGAGAAAGTCGACAAAAGTGCATATTTTCAACCTTGGATTATCCAACCTTGAATGAAGGGAAAAATAACTCCAAATCTCATAAAAATAGGTGTCCATGCTTATCTCTCAAATGGTTACCTAAAGCTACTTTCAAAACTCAACTCCGAGAAAGAAAATAAAAGTGCATATTTTCAACCTTTGTTTGACCAATCTTGAACGGGGTCCAAAATAGCTCCAAATATCATAAAAATAACTATGCATGCTTATCTCTCGAATCAGTACGTACGTAACTCCACTTTTACAACTCAATTCTTGAGAAAGTCGACAAAAGTGCATCTTTTCAACGTTTGTTTGACAATCCTTGAATGAGGGCCAAAATAGCTCCAAATCTCATAAAAATAGGTTTGCATGCTTATTTCTCAAATGAGTACCTAAATCCACTTTCAAAACTCAATTCCGTGAAAGTCGAAAAAAGTGCATATTTTCAACCTTGGTTTGACCAACCTTGAATGAGGGCCAAAATAGCTCCAAATCTCATAAAAATAGTTCTCCATGCTTGTCTCTCAAATGGGTATCTAAATCTACTTTAAAATTTCAATTCCGAGAAAGTCGACAAAAGTGCATATCTTAAACATTTGTTTTAACAACCTTGAACAAAGGGAAAAATATCTCCAAATATTATATAAAAAGGTCTTCATGCTTATGCCTCAAAAGGGTACCTAAATCCACTTTCAAAACTGAATTCCTCGAAAGTCTACAAAAGTGCATATTTTCAACCTTAGTTTTACCAACCTTTAATGAGGGATAAAATATCTCCATATCTCATAAAAATAGGTGTTCATAATTATCTCTCAAATGGGTACCTAAATCCACTTTCAAAACTCAATTCTAAGAAAGTTGACAAAAGTGCTTCGTTTCAACGTTTGTTTGACCAACCTTGAATGAGGGACAAAATAGCTCCAAATCTCATAAAAAAATAGGCGTCCATGCTTATCTCTCAAATGGGTACCTAAATACACTTTCAAAACTCAATTTTGAGAAAGTTGACAAAAGGGCATCTTTTCAACCTTGGTTTGACCAACCTTGAACAAGGGCCAAAATAGCTCCAAATATCATAAAAAGAGTTGTCCATGCTTATCTATCAAATGGGTACCTAGATCCACTTTCAAAACTCAATTCCGAGAAAGTAGACAAAAGTACATATTTTCAACCTTTGTTTAACCAACCTTGAAGGAGGGAAAGAATAGTTCAAAATATCATAAAAATATTTGTCCATGTTTATCTCTCAAATGGGGTATCTAAATCTACTATAAAATTTGAATTCTGAGAAAGTTGACAAAAGTGCATATTTTCAGCCTTAGTTTGACAAACCTTGAACGAGGGAAAAAATAGCTCCAATTCTAATAAAAATAGGTGTCCATACTTGTCTCTCAAATGGGTATCTAAATCTACTTTAAAATTTCAATTTCGAGAAAGTCAACAAAAGTACATATCTAGAACCTTAGTTTGACCAAGCTTGAACGCGAACCAAAATAGCTCCAAATCTCATAAAAATACACGTCCATGCTTATCTCTCAAATGGGTAGCTAAAGCTACTTTAAAATTTCAATTTCGAGAAAGTTTACAAAAGCGCATCTATTCAACGTTGGTTTGACCAACCTTGAATTAGGGCAAAAATAACTCCAAATTCCATAAAAATAGGTGTCCATGCTTATCTCTCAAATGGGTACCTAAATCCTCTTTCAAAACTCAACTCTAAGAAAGTCAACAAAAGTGCATCTTTTCAACCTTGGTTTTACCAACCTTGAACGAGGGCCAAAATAACTCCAAATCTCATAAAAATAGGTGTCCATGCTTATCTCTCAAATGGGTATCTAAATCTACTTTCAAAACTCTATTACAACAACTTTGACAAAAGTGCATATTTTCAACCTTGGTTTGACCAACCTTGAACACGGGTGAAAATAACTCCAAATATCATAAAAATAGTTGTCCATGCTTATCTCTCAAATGGGTATCTAAATCTACTTTAAAATTTCAATTACGAGAAAGTCGACAAAAGTGCATATTTTAAGCATTGGATTGACCAACCTTGAACGACGGGAAAAATAGCTCCAAATCTCATAAAAATAAGTGTTCATCCTTATCCCTCAAATGGGTACCTAAATCAAATTTCAAAACTCAATTCATAGAAAGTCGTCAAAAGTGCATATTTTCAACCTTGGTTTGACCAACCTTGAACGCGGGCCAAAATAGCTCCAAATCACATCAAAACAGGTGTCCATGCTTATCTCTCAAATGTGTATCTAAATATTCTCTAAAATTTCAATTCCAGGAAAGTCGACAAAAGTGCATATTTTCAATCTTGGTTTAGCAAGCCTTGAACGAGGGGAAAAATAACTCCAAATCTCATAAAAATAGGTTTCAATGCTTATCTCTCAGATGGGTATGTACCTAAATCCACTTTTAAATCTCAATTCCTTAGAAAGTCGAAAAAAGTGCACCTTCCCAGCATAGGTTTGACCAACCTTGAACGAAGGCCAAAATAGCTCTAAATCTCATAAAAATAGGTTTCCATGCTTATCTCTCAAATGGGTACCTAAATCCACTTTCATAACTCAATTCTAAGAAAGTCAACAAAAGTGCATATTTTCAACCTTGGCTTGACCAACCTTGAACGAGAGCCAAAATAACTCCTAATATCATAAAAATAGGTGTCCATTCTTATCTCTCAAATGGGTACCTAAATGCACTTTCAAAACTCAATTCTGAGAAAGTCTGCAAAAGTGCATATTTTCAACCTTGGTTTGACCAACCTTGAACGAGGGCAAAAATAGCTCCTACTATCATAAAAATAAGTGTCCATACTTATCTCTCAAATGGTTACCTAAATCCACTTTCAAAACTTAATTATGAGAAAGTCGACAAAAGTGCATATTTTCAACCTTAGTTTGACCAACCTTGAACGAGGGCCAAAATAGGTCCAAATCTGATAAAACTAGGTGTACATGGTTATCTCTCAAATGGTTACCGAAATCCACTTTCAAAACTGAATTCCGAGAAAGTCGACAAAAGTGTATATTTTCAACCTTGGTTTGCCCAACCTTGAACGAGGGCCAAAATAGCTACAAATCTAATAAAAATAAGTGTTCATGCTTATACCTCAAATGGGTACCTAAATCCACTTTAAAAATTCAACTCCGAGAAAGTCGAATAAAATGCATAGTGTCAACCTTGGTTTTCCCAACCTTGAATGAGGGCCAAAATAGTTCCAAATATCACAAAAATAGGTGTCCATGCTTATCTCTCAAAGGGATACCGAAATACACTTTTAAAACTAAATTAAGAGAAAGTCAACAAAAGTGCATCTTTTCAACCTTAGTTTTACCAACCTCGAATGAGGGCCAAAATAGGTCCAAATCTCATAAAATAGGTGTCCATGCTTATCTCTCAAATGTGTATCTAAATCCACTTTAAAATTTCAATTCTGAGGAAGTTGACAAAAGAGCATATTTTCAACCTTGGTTTGACCAACCTTGAACAAGGACCAAAATAGCTCCAAATCTCATAAAAATAGGTGTCCATGCCTATCTCTCAAATGGGTACCTAAATCCACTTTCAAAACTCAATTCCGAGAAAGTTGACAAAAGTGCATATTTTAAACATTGGTTTGACCAACCTTGAACGAGGGCCAAAATAGCTCCAAATCTCATAAAAATAGGTGTCCATGCTTATCTCTCAAATGGGTACCTAAATCCACTTACAAAACTCAACTCCAATAATGTCGACAAAAGTGCATATTTTAAACATCGGTTTTAACAACCTTGAACGAGGGCCAAAATAGTTCCAAATTTCATAAAAATAGGTGTCCATGCCTATCTCTCAAATGGGTACCTAAATACACTTTAAAAACTCCATTAAGAGAAAGTCAACAAAAGTGCATCTTTTCAACCTTGGTTTGGCCAACTTTGAACGCGGGTCAAAATAGCTCCAAATCTATTGAATAGGTGTCCATTCTTATCTCTCAAATGGAAATCTACATCTACTTTAAAATTTCAATTCCGAGAAAGTTGACAAAAGTGCGTATTTTCAACCTTGGTTTGATCAACCTTGGACGAGGGCCAAAATAGTTCCAAATCTCACAAAAAATAGGTGTCCATGCTTACCTCTCAAATGGGTACCTAGATCAAGTTTTAAAACTCAATTATGAGAAAGTCGACAAAAGTACATATTTTCAACGTTGCTTTGACCACATTCAACGAGGGCCAAAATTGCTACAAATATCATAAAAATAGGTGTCCATGCTTATCTCTCAAATGGATATATAAATCTACTTTAAATTTTCAATTATGAGAAAGTCTCTAAAAGTTTATATTTTCAACCTTGGTTTGACCAACCTTGAACGATGGCCAAAATAACTCCAAATGTGATAAAAATAGGTTTCCATGCTCATCTCTCAAATGGTTACCTAAATCCACTTTCAAATTTAAATTCCAAGAAAGTCAACAAAAGTGCTTATTTTCAACCTTGGTTTAACCAATCTTGAACAAGGGCCAAAATATCTCCAAATCTCATAAAAATAGGTGTCCATGCTTATGTATCAAATGGGTACATAAATCCACTTACAAAAATCAATTTTGAGAAAGTTGAAAAAAGTACATATTGTCAAGCTTGGTTTGGCCAATCTTGAACAAGGGCCCAAGTAACTCCTAATATCATAAAAATATGTGGTCATTCCTACCTCTCAAACGGGTACCTAAATCCACTTTCCAAACTCAATTCCAAGAAAGTCAACAAAAGTGCATCTTTTCAACCTTGTTTTTAAAACCTTTAACGAGCACCAAAATAATTCCATATCTCATAAAAATAGTTGTCCATGCTTATCTCTCAAATGGTATCTAAATCCACTTTCAAAACTTAATTCCAAGAAAGTCGACAAAAATGCATATTTTTAGCCTTGGTTTGACCAACCTTGAATGAGGGCCAAAATATCTCCAAATGTCATAAAAATACATGTCCACGTGTATCTCTCAAATGGGTACCTAAATCCACTTTCAAACTCAATTCCGAGAAAGTTGACAAAAGTGCATATTTTCAACCTTGTTTTGAAAAACCTTGAATGACGGTCAAAATAGCTCCAAATCTCATAAAACTAGGTGTCCATGCTTATTTCTTAAATGGGTAGCTAAATCTACATTATAATTTTAATTATGAGAAAGTTGACAAAAGTGGATATTTTAATCCTTGGTTTGACCAACCTTGAACGCAGGACAAAATAGCTCTGAATCTCATAAAAATAAGTGTCCATGCTTATCTCTCAAATGGGTACCTAAATCCACTTTAAAAACTCAATTCCGAGAAAGTCGACAAAAGTGCATGTTTTCGATCTTGGTTTGACCAACCTTGAATGAGGGCCAAATTAGCTCCAAATCTCATTAAAATAGGTGTCCATGCTTATCTCTCAAATGGATATCTAAATCTACTTTCAAAACTCAACTATGACAACGTCGAAAAAGTGTATATTTTCAACCTTGGTTTGGACCAACCTTGAACGAGGGCCAAAATAGCTCCAAATCTCATAAAAATAGGTGTCCATGCTTATCTCTCAAATGGGTATCTAAATCTACTTTAAAATTTCAATTCGAAGCAAGTTGAAAAAAGTGCATATTTTCAACCTTGTTTTCACCAACCTTGAATGGGGGCCAAAATAGATCCAAATCTCATCAAAATAGGTGTCCGTGCTTATTTATCTTACCTTGAACGAGGGCTAAAATAACCACAAATCTCATTAAAATAGGTGTCCATGCTTATATTTCAAATGGATACCTAAATCAACTTTGAAAATTCAATTCCGAGAAAGTCGACAAAGTGCATCTTTTTAACGTTGGTTTGACCAACCTTGAACGAGGTCCAACATAGTTCCAAATATAATAAAAATTGGTGTCCATACTTATCTCTCAAACGACTATCTAAATCTACTTTAAAATTTCAATTTCAAAAAAATCGACAAAACTATATATTTTCAACCTTGGTTTGACCAACCTTGAACAAGGGCCAAAATAACGCTCCAAATATCATACAATTAGGTGTCCATGCTTATCTCTCAAATGGGTATATAAATCTACTTTAAAATTTCAATTCCAAGAAAGTCGACAAAAGGGCATATTTTCAACCATGGTTTGACCAACCTTGAACAATGGCAAAAATAGCTCCAAATCTCATAAAAATAGGTGTCCATACTTATCTTTGAAAAGGCTATCTAAATCTACTTTAATATTTCAATTACGAGAAAGTCGACAAAAGTTCATATTTTCAACCTCAGTTTGACTAACCTTGAACAAGGGACAAAATAAGTCCAAATCTCATAAAAATAGGTGTCCATGCTTATCTCTCAAATGGCTACCTAAAGCCACTTTGAAATTTCAATTCCGAGAAAGTCGACAAAAGTGCATCTTTTCAACCTTGGCTTGACCAACCTTGAACAAGAGCCAAAATAGCTACAAATATCGTACAAATAGGTGTCCATGCTTATCCCTCAAATGGCTATATAAATCTACTTTAAAATTTCAATTCCGAGAAAGTCAACAAAAGTGCATATTTTCAAAGATGGTTTGACCAACCTTGAGTGAGGTTGAAAATAGCCCCAAATCTCATAAAAATAGGTTTCCATGCTTATCTCTGAAATGGATACCTAAATCCACTTTCAAAACTCAATTCCAAGAAAGTTGATAAAAGTGCATTTTTCAATCTTGGTTTGACTAGCATTGAACCAGGGAGAAGATAGCACCAAACATATAAAAATAGGTGTCCATTCTTATCTCTCAAATGGGTACCTAAATCCTCTTCAAAATTTCAATTCTAAGAAAGTCAACAAAAGTGGATATTTTCAACCTTGGTTTGACCAACCTTGAATGAGGGCCAAAATAGTTCCAAATCTCATAAGGTATCTATGCTTATCTCTCAAATGGGTACCTAAATCCACTTTGAAATTTCAATTCCAAGAAATTCGACAAAAGGGCATCTTTTCAATGTTGGTTTGACCAACCTTGAACACGGGCCAAAATAGCTCCAAATCTCATAACAATAGGTGTCCATACTTATCTCTCAAATGGCTATCTAAATCTACTTTAAAATTTCAATTACGAGGAAGTCGACAAAAGTGCATATTTTCAACCTTGGTTTGACCATCCTTGAACGAGGGCCAAAATAACTCCAAATCTCATAAAAATAGGTGTCCATGCTTATCTCTCAAATGGGTACCTAAATCCGCTCTCAAAGCTCAATTGCAAGAAAGTAGCCAAAAGTCCATATTTTCAACCTTAGTTTGACCAAACTTGAATGAGGGCCAAAAAAGCTCCAAATCTCATAAAAATAGGTGTCCATGGTTATCTCTCAAATGGGTACCTAAATCTGATTTCAAAACTAAATTCCGAGAGAGGCAACAAAAGTGCATATTTTCAAACTTGGTTTGACCAACCTTGAACGCAGGCCCAAATAGCTCCAAATATCATAAAATATGCGTCCATACTTATCTCTCAATTGTGTACCTAAATCCTCTTTCAAAACTCACTTTCGAGAAAGTCGACAAAATAACATATTTTCAACCTTCGTTTGTCCAACCTTGAATGAGTACCAAAATAACTCCAAATATCATAAAAATAGGTGTCCATGCTTATCTCTTGAATGGGTATCTAAATATACTTTAAAATTTCAATTCCGAGAAATTCAACAAAAGTGTATATTTTCAACCTTGGTTTGACCAAACCTTGAATGAGGGCCAAAATAGCTCCAAATCTCATAAAAATAGGTGTCCATACTTATCTGTCAACTGGGTACCTAAACCCACTTTTAAAACTCAATTCCAAGAAAATATACACAAGTGCATATTTTCAACCTTGGTTTAACCCACCTTAAAGGAGGGCAAAAATAGCTCCAAATATTATAAAAATAGGTATCCATGCTTATATCTCAAATGGGTACATAAATCCACTTTCAAAACTCAATTCCATGAAAGTCGACAAAAGTATATCTTTTCAACCTTGATTTGACCAACCTTGAACCATGGCCAAAATACCTCCAAATCTCATAAAAATAGGTTTCCATGCTTATCTCTCAAATGGGTATCTAAATCTACTTTAAAATTTTCAATTCTGAGAAAGTTGACAAAACTGCATATTTTCAACCTTGGTTTGACCAACCTTGAATGAGGGCCAAATTAGCTCCAAATCTCATAAAAATACGTGTCCATGCTTATCTCTCAAAAGGGTAGCTAAATCCACTTTCAAAGCTCAATTCGAAGAAAGTCGGCAAAAGTGCATATTTTCAACCTTAGTTTGACCAAGCTTGAACACGGGCCAAAATAGCTCCAAATCTCATAAAAATAGGTGTCCATGCTTAACTCTCAAATGGGTAACTAAATATACTTTCAAAACTCAATTCCGAGAAAGTAAAGAAAAGTGCATATTTTCAACCATGGTTTGAGTAACCTTGAACGAGGGCCAAAATAGCTCCAAATCTCATAGAAATATGTGCCCATGCTTATCTCTCAAATGGGTACCCAAATCCACTGTCAAAACTCAATTTCGAGAAAGTCGACAAAAGTGCATATTTTTAACCAACCTTAAATGAGGCCCCTAACAGCTCCAAATCTCATAAAAATGGATGTCTATTCTTATCTCTCAAATGGGTATCTATATCGAGTTTAAAATTTCAATTTCGAGTAAGTCAAAAAAACTGCATATTTTCAACCTTGGTTTGACCAACCTTGAATGTGGGCCAAAATAGCTCCAAAACTCATAAAAATGGGTACATAAATCTACTTTAAAATCTCAATTTCAAGAAAGTCAAGAAAAGTGCATAGTTTAAACATTGGTTTGACCAACCTTGAACGAGGGTCAAAATAGCTCTAAATTTCAGAAAAATAGGTGTTCATTCTTATCTCTCAAATAGGTATCTAAATCCACTTACAAAACTCAGTTTTGAGAAAGTCGACAAAAGTGCATATTTTCAACCTTGGTTTGACAAACCTTGAACGAGGGCCATAATAGCTCCAAAGATCATAAAAATAGTGTCCATGCTTATCTCTCAAATGGGTACCTAAATACACTTTAAAAACTCATTTTCGATATGGACGACAAAGTGGATCTTTTCAACCTTGGTTTGACCAACCTTGAACGAGGGCCATAATATCTCAAATATCATAAAAATAGGTGTCCATGCTTATCTCTCAAATGGGAACCTAAAAACACTTTCAAAACTCATTCCTATAAAGTCGACAGAAGTGCATATTTTGAACCTTAGTTTGACCAACCTTGAATGAGGGCCAAAATAGATGCAAATATGATAAAAATAGGTGTCAATGCTTATCTCTCAAATCGGTACCTAAATCCACTTTTAAAACTCAATTTTGACAAAGTCAATAAAAGTGCATATTTTCAACATTGGTTTGACCAACCTCTAACAAGGGCCAAAGTAGCTCCAAATCTCATAAAAATAGGTGTCCATGCTTATCTCTGAAATGGATATCTAAATCTACTTTAAAATATCAATTCCGAGAAAGTCGATAAAAGTGCATATTTTCAAACTTGGTTTGACAAACCTTGAATGAGGGCCAAAATAGCTCAAAATATTATAAAAATAGGTGTCCATGCTTATCTCTCAAATGGGTACCTAAATCTACTTTGAAAACTCAATTCCAAAAAGTCGACAAAAGTGCATATTCTCAACATTGCCTTAACCAACTGTGAACAAGGGCCAAAATAGCTCCAAATCTCATAAAAATAGGTGTCCATGCTTATCTCTCAAATGGGTACCTAAATCTTCTTTCAAAGCTCAATTTTGAGAAAGTCGAGAGAAGTGCATATTTTAAACCTTGGTTTGACAAACCCTGAACGAAGGTCAAATTAGATCCAAATATAAAAAAATAGGTGTCCATGCTTATCTCTTAAATGGGTATCTAAATCTATTTTTAAAACACCATTCCGTGAGAGTAAAAAAAGTGCATATTTTCCACTGTGGTTTGACCAACCTTGAACGAGGGAAAAAATAGCTCCAAATCTCATAAAAATATGTGTCCATGCTTATCTCTCAAATGGGTATCTACATCCTCTTTCAAAACTCAATTTCGAGAAAGTCAACAAAAGTGCATATTTTTAACCTTGGTTTAACCAACCCTAAACGAGGGCCATAATAGCTCCAAATATCATAAAATAAATGTCCATTCTTATCTCTCAAATGGGTATCTAAATCTAATTTCAAATTTCAAATTCGAGAAAGTCGACAAAAGTGCATATTTTCAACCATGGTTTGACCAACCTTGATTGTGGGCCAAAATAGCTCCAAAACTCATAAAAATGGGTGCCTAAATCTACTTTAAAATTTCAATTCTGCGAAAGTCGACAAAAGTGCATATTTTCAACATTGGTTTGACCAACCTTGAAAGAGGGCCATAATAGCTCCAAAGATCATAAAAATAGGTGTCCATGCTTATCTCTCAAATGAGTACCCAAATCCACTTTCAAAAATTATTTTTGTGAAGGTCGACAAAAGTGCAAATTTTCCACATTGGTTTGACCAACCTTAAATAAGGGCCATAATATCTCCAGATATCATAAAAATAGGTGTGCATGCTTATATCTCAAACGAGTACCTAAATCCACTTTCAAAACTCAATTTCGATAAAGTCAACAGAACTGCATATTTTCAACCCTTGCTTGACCAACCTTGAACAAGGGCCAAAATAGCTCCAAATATGATAAAAATAGGTGTCCATGTTTATCTCTCAAATGGGTACCTATATTCGCTTTCAAAGCTTAATTCCAAGAAAGTTGACAAAATTCATTCTTTAACCTTGGTTTCACCAACCTAGAACGAGGGCCAAAATAGCTCCAAATCTCATAAAAAAAGTTATCCATGCTTATCTCTCAAATGGGTAGGTAAATCCACCTTCAAAACTCAATTCCGAGAAAGTCGACAAAAGTGCATATTTCCAACCTTGGTTTGACCAACCTTGAATGAGGGACAACATAGCTCCAAATCTCATAAAAATAGGAGTCCATGCTTATATCTCAAATGGGTTCCTAAATCTACTTTCAAAGCTCAATTCCAAGAAAGTCGACAAAAGTGCATATTTTCAACCTTGGTTTTATCAACCTTGAAATAGGGCCAAAATAGTCCCGAATATATATAAAAAAAAGGTGTCCATGCTTATCTCTCAAATGGGTATCTAAATCTATTTTCAAAACTCAATTCCGAGAAAGTAAAAAAAAGTGCATATTTTCAGCCTTGGTTAGACCAACCTTGAACGAGGGCCAAAATAGCTCCAAATCTCATAAAAATATGTGTCCATGCTTATCTCTCAAATTGGTAACTAAGTCCACTTTCAAAACTCAATTCTGAGAAATTCGATAAAATTTCATATCTTAAACCTTGGTTTGACCAACCTTTAACGAGGGCCAAAATAGCTCAAAATTTCATAAAAATAGGTGTCCATGCTTATCTCTAAAATAGGTATCTAAAACAACTTTAAAATTTCATTTTCGAGAAATTCGAAATAAGTGCATATTTCCAAGCTTGGTTTGACCAACCCTGAATGCGAGCCAAAATATCTCCAAATATGATAAAAATAGGTGTCCATGCCTATCTCTCAAATGGGTACCTAAATCTAATTTAAAATTTGAATTCTGAGAAAGTCGACAAAAGTGCATATTGTCCACCTTGGTTTGACCAACCTTGAACAACGGCAAAAATAACTCCAAATCTCATAAAAATAGGTGTCCATGCTTATCTCTCAAATGGGTACCTAAATCCACTTTCAAAACTCAATTCCGAGAAAGTCAACAAAAGTGAATCTTTTCAGCATTGGTTTCAATGCTTATCTCTCAAATAGGTACCTAATACTGCTTTTAAAGCTCAATTCTAAGAAAGTCAACAAAAGTGCATACCTTCAAGCTTGGTTTGTGTCTATGCTTATCTCTCAAATGGGTACCTAAGCCCACTATCAAAACTCAATTTTGAGAAAGTCGACAAAACTGCATCTTTTCAACCTTGTTTTGAACAACCTTGAACGAGGGCCAAAATAGCTCCAAATCTCATAAAATAGGTGTCCATGCTTATCTCTGAAATGGGTATCTAATTCTAATTTAAAATTTCAATTCCGAGAAAGTCGACAAAAGTGCATATCTTCAAGCTTGGTTTGACCAACCTTGAACGAGGGTCAAAATAGATCCAAATCTCATAAAAATAGGTGTCCATGCTTCTCTCTCAAATGGGTACCTAAATCAACTTTCAAAACTCAATTCCCAGAAAGTCATCAAAAGTACATATTTTCAACCTTGGTTTGATAAACCTTGAACGCGGGAAAAAATAGCTCCAAATCTAATAAAAAAAAGGTGTCCATGCTTATCTTTCAAATGGGTACCTACATCCACTTTCAAAACTCAACTCCAAGAAATTCAAATAAAGTGCATCTTTTCAACCTTGGTTTGACCAACATTGAATGAGGGCCAAAATAGCTCCATATCTCATAAAAATAGGTGTCCATGCTTATCTCTCAAATGGGTATCTAAAAATAATTTAAAATTTCAATTCCGAAAAAGTCCACAAAAGCACATAAATATCTCCAAATCTCATAAAAATACATTTTCATGTTTATCTCTCAAATGGGTACCTAAATCCACTTTTAAAACTCAATTCCAAAAAAGTCGACAAAAGTGTATATTTTCAACCTTAGTTTGACTAACTTTGAATGAGGGCAAAAATAGCTCCAAATATCAGAAAAATAGGTGTCCATGCTTATCTCTCAAATGGGTATTTGAATCCAGTTTCAAAACTCAATTCCGAGAAAGTCAACAAATCTGCATATTTTCAACCTTGGTTTGAGCAACCTTTTAGGAGGGCCAAAATAGCTCATCTCATAAAAATAGGTGGCCATGCTTATCTCTCAAATGAGTATCTAAATCCACTTTAAAATTTAGATTCCGACAAAGTCGAAAAAATTGCATATTTTCAACATTGGTTCGACCAACCTTAAACGAGGACCAAAATAGCTCCAAATCTCATAAAAATAGGTGTCCATGCTTATCTCTTAAATGGGTACCTAAATTCGCTTTCAAACCTGAATTCCAAGAAAGTCGACAAAAGTGCATCTTTTCAACCTTGGTTTGACAAATGTTGAAGGAGGGTCTAAATAGCTCCAAATATCATAAAAATAAGTGTCCATTCTTATCTCCAAAATGGGTATCTAAATCTACATTAAAATTTCAATTCCTAGAAAGTCGACAAATGTGTGTATTTTCAACCTTGCTTTGACCAACCTTGAACAAGGGCCAAAATAGTTCCAAATCTCATAAAAATAGGTGTCCATGCTTATCTCTCAAATGGGTATCTAAATCCACTTTCAAAACTCAATTCCGAGAAAGCCGAAAAAGTGCATCTTTTCAACCTTTGTTTGACCAAGCTTGAACGAGGGCCAAAACAGCTCGAAATCTGATAAAAATAGGTGTCGATGCTTATAGCTCGAATGGGTACCTAAATCCACCTTGAAAAATCAATTCCAAGAAAGTTAATAAAAGTGCATCTTTGCAACCTTTGTTTGACCAACCTTGAACGAGGACCAAAATAGCTCCAAATCTAATAAAAATATGTGTCCATGCTTATCTCTCAAATGAGCATTTAAATCTACTTTAAAATTTCAATTCCAAGAAATTCAACAAAAGTGCATACCTTCGACCTTGGTTTCACCAACCTTTAATGAGGTAAAAATTAGCTCCAAATCTCATAAAAAATGGTGTCCATGCTTATCTCTCAAATGGGTACCTAAATCCACCTTCAAATCTTGGAACTGAGTTTTGAAATTGTATTTAAGTACGCATTTCAGTTATAAGCATGGACACCTATTTTTATGATACCTTGAGTTATTTGAACACTCGTTCAATGTTGGTCAAACCAAGGTTCAAAATATGCACTTTTTTCGACTTTCTCGGATTTGAAATTTTAAAGTCGATTTATATACCCATTTAAGAGATAAGCATGGAAACTCATTTCCGATAAAGTCAACAAAAGTGCTTCTTTTCAACCTTTATTTGACCAACCTTGAACGCGGGCCAAAATAGTTCCAAATCTCATAAAAGTAGGTTTCGATGCTTAACTCTCAAATCAATTTAAATCTAATTGAAAATTTCAATTCCAAGAAAGTCAACAAAAGTGCATATTTTCAACGTTAGCTTGACCAACCTTGAATAAGGGTCAAAATAGCTACAAATCTCATAAAAATAGTTGTCCATCATTATCTGCCAAATGGGTACCTAAATCCACTTTCAAAACTCAATTTCCAGAAAGACCACAAAAGTGCATATTTCAACCCTGGGTTGGCCAACCTTAAACGAGGGAAAAAATAGTTCCAAAATTCATAAAAAATGGTGTCCATGCTTATCTCTCAAATGGGTACATAAATCCCCTTTCAACACTCGTTGACGAGAAAGTCGACAAAAGTGCATCTTTTCAACCGTAGTTTTAACAAGCTTGAATGTGGGCCAAAACAGCTCCAAATATCATAAAAATAGGTGTACATGCTTATTTCTCAAATGGGTATTTAAATCTATTTCAAAATTTCAATTTCGAGGAAGTCGAAAAAGTCCATATTTTCAACCTTAGTTTGACCAACCTTAAACACGGGCCAAAATAGCTCCAAATATCATAAAAATAGGTGTCCATGTGTATCTATCAAATGGGTACCTAAATCTACTTTCAAAACTCAATTCTGAGAAAGTCAAGAAAAGTGCATATTTTAAACCTTGGTTTAACCAACCTTGAACTATGGCCAAAATAGCTAAAAATCTCATAAAAATAGGTGTCCATGCTTATCTCTCAAATGGGCATCTAAATCTACTATAAAATTTCAATTCTGAGAAAGTTGAAAAAAGTGTATATTTTCAATCTTAGTTTGACCAACCTTGAACGAGGGTAAAAATAGTTGCAAATCTCATAAAAATAGGTGTACATGCTTATCTCTCAAATGGGTACCTAAATCCGCTTTCAAAACTGAATTTTGAGAAAGTCGACAAAAGTGCATATTTTCAACCTTGGTTTAACCAACCTTGAAGGAGGGACAAAATAACTCCAAATGTCATAAAAATAGGTGTCCATGCTTATGTCTTAAATGGGTATATAAATCTACTTTAAAATTTCAATTCCAAGAAATTCGACAAAAGTGCATATTTTCAACCTTAGTTTGACCAACTTTGAAAGAGGCCCAAAATAGCTCCAAATCCCATAAAAATAGGTTTGCATGCTTATCTCTCAAATGGGTACCTAAATCCACTTTCAAAACTCAATTACAAGAAAGTCGACAAAAGTGCATATTTTCAACCTTAGCTTGACCAACTTTGAACGAGGGCTAAAATAGCTCCAAATCGCATAAAAATAGGTGTCCATGTTAATCTCTCAAATGGGTACCTAAATCCACTTTCAAACTCCTTTTCGAGAAAATAAAAAAAGTGCATCTTTTCAACCTTGGTTAGACACCCCTAAACAAGGGCAAATGAGCTCCAAATCTCTTAAAAATAGGCGTACATGCTTATCTCTCAAATCTGTATTTAAATCTACTTCAAAATTTCAATTCCAAGAAAGTCGACAAAAGTGCATATTTTCAACCTTGGCTTGGCCAACTTTGAATGAGGGCCAAAATAGCTCCAAATCTCATAAAAATAGTTGCCCCTGCTTATCTGTCAAATGGGTACCTAAATCCACTTTCAAAACCCAATTTCGAGAAAGACCACAAAAGTGCATAATTTCAACCTTGGTTTGACCAACCTTGAACAAGGGCCAAAATAGCTCCAAAACTCATAAAAATTGGTGTCCATGCTTACCTCTGAAATGGGTACATAAAATTAGTTTCAAAACTAATTTCCGAGAAAGTTGATAAAAGTGCATATTTTCAAACTTGGTTTGACCAACCTTGAACGAGGGCCAAAATAGCTTCAAATCTCATAAAAATAGGTGTACATGCTTATCTCTCAAATGGATACGTAAATGCGCTTTGAAAACTCAATTCCAAGACAATCGACAAAGTGCATATTTTCAACCTTGGTTTGACCAAACTTGAACGAGGGCCGAAATAGATCCAAACCTCATAAAAATTGGTGTCCATGCTTATATCTCAAATAGGTACCTAAATCTGTTTTCAAAGCCCAATTCCGAGAAAGTCGACAAAAGTGCATATTTTCAACCTTGGTTTGACCAACCTTGAATGAGGGCCAAAACAGCTCCAAATCTCATAAAATAGGTGTCCATGCTTATCTCTCAAATGGGTATCTAAATCTACTTTCAAAACTCAATTTTCAACAAGTCGAAAAAAGTGTATATTTTCAACTTTGGTTTGGCCAAACCTTGAATGGGGACCAAAATAGCTCCAAATCCCATAAATATGTGTCCATGCTTATCTTTCAAATGGGTACCTAAATCCACTTTCAAAACTCAATTCCGAGAAAGTCATCAAAAGTGCATATTTTAAACCTTGGTTTGACAAACCTTGAACGAGGGCCAAAATAGCTCCAAATATAATAAAAATAGGTGTCCATGCTTATGTCTCAAATGTGTACCTAAATCCTCTTTCAAAACTCAATTCTGAGAAAGTCAAATAAAGTGTATATTTTCAACCTTGGTTTGACCAACCTTGAACGAGGGCCAAAATATTTCCATATCTCATAAAAATAGGTGTCCATGCTTATCTCTCAAATGGGTATCTACATATACTTTAAAATTTCAATTTCGAAAAAGTCCACAAAAGTGCATATTTTCAATCTTGGTTTGACTAACCTTAAACAAGGGCCAAAATAGCTCCAAATATCATAAAAATCCGTGTCCATTATCTCTCAAACGGGTACCTAAATCCACTTTAAAAACTCAATTCCGAGAAAGTCGAAAAAAGTCCATGTTTTCAACCTTAGTTTGACTAACCTTGAATGTGGGCCAAAATAGCTCCAAATATCATAAAAATAGGTGTCCATGCTCATCTCTCAAATGGGTATCTAAATCCGTTTTCAAAACTCAGTTCCGAGAAACTCAACAAAAATGAATATTTTCCACCCTTGTTTGAACAACCTTGAAGGAGGGCCAAAATAGCTCCAAATCTAATAAAAATAGGTCCATGTTTATCTCTCAAATGGGTATCTAAATCCACTTTAAAATTCCAATTCCGAGAAAGTCGACAAAAGTGCATATTTTCAACATTGGCTCGACCAATCTTGAACGAGGGCCAAAATAGCTCCAAATCCCATAAAAATATTTGTCCATGCTTATCTCTCAAATAGCTACCTAAATTCTCTTTCAAAAATCAATTTCGATAAAGTCAACAAAAGTGCATCTATTCAACCTTGGTTTGACCAACATTGAAAGAGGGCCAAAATAGATCCAAATCTCATAAAAATAGGTGTCCATTCTTATCTCTCAAATGGGTATCTAAATCTACGTTAAAATTTCAATTACGAGAAAGTCGATAGAAGTGCATATTTTAACCCTTGGTTCAACGAAACTTGAATGAGGGACAAATTAGCTACAAATCTCATAAAAACAAGTGTCCAAGCTTGTCTCTCGAAAGGGTATCTAAATCTACTTTCAAAACTCAATTCGAGAAAGTCGAAAAAAGTGCATCTTTTCTACCTTGGTTTGACCAAGCTTGAACAAGTGCCAAAATTTCTCTAATTCTGATAAAAATAGGTTTCCAAGCTTATATCTCAAATGGGTACATAAATCCACCTTCAAAAGTTAAATTTGACAAGCTTAATAAAAGAGCATCTTTTCAGCCCTTGTTTGACCAACCTTGAACGAGGGCCAAAATAGCTCCAAATCTAATAAAAATATGTGTCCCTGCTTATCTCTCAAAAAAGCATCTAAATCTATTTTAAAATTTAAATTTCAAGAAATTCGACAAAACTGGATACTTTCACCCTTGGTTTGAACAACCTTGAGTGAGGTAAAAAATAGCTCCAAATCTCATAAAAAAAGGTGTCCATGCTAATCTCTCAAATGGGTACCTAAATCCACTTTCAAAACCCAATTCTTTTCTTAACTTTCTTAGACCGGAGTTTTGAAAGTGGATTTAGGTACGCATTTGAGTGATAAGCATGGACATGTATTTTTATGATATTTTGAAATATTTTGGCTCTCATTGAAGGTTGGTCAAACTAAGGTTGAAAATATGCAATTTTGTCGACTTTCTTGGAATTGAAATTTTAAACTCGATTTAGATATCCATTTGAGAGATAAGCATGGAAACTTATAAAAATAGGTGTACATAAATTCCATAAAATGGGTATCTAAATCTATTTCAAAATTTCAATTTTGAAGAAGGAGAAAAAGTGCATATTCTCAACCTTGGTTTGACCAACCTTGAACGAGGGCTAGAATAGCTATAAATCTCATAAAAATAGGTGTCCATGCGTATCTATCAAATGGGTACCTAAATCCACTTTCAAAACTCAATTCGAGAAAGTCAAGAAAAGTGCTAATTTTGAACCTTGGTTTGGCCAACCTTGAACGAGGCCCAAAATAACTAAAAATCTCATAAAAATAGGTGTCCATGCTTATCTCTCAAATGGGTATCTAAATCTACTATAAAATTTCAATTCTGATAAAGTTGAAAAAAGTGTATATTTTCAACCTTGGTTTGACCATCCTTGAATGAGGGAAAAATAGCTCCAAATCTCATAAAAATAGGTGTCCATGCTTATCTCTCAAATGGGTACCTAAATACACTTTCAAAACTAATTTATGAGAAAGTCGACAAAAGTGCATCTTTTGTACCTTGGTTTAACCAACCTTGAAGGAAGGCCAAAATAACTCCAAATGTCATAAAAATAGATGTCCTTGCTTAGGTCTCAAATGGTTATCTAAATCTACTTTTAAATTTCAATTCTGAGAAGGTCGACAAAAGTGCATATTTTCAACCTTGGTTCAACCAACCTTGAAATAGGGCCAAAATAGCTCCAAATCTCATAAAAATAGGTGTCCATGCTTATCACGCAAATGGGTACCTAAATCCACTTTCAAAACTCAATTACAAGAAAGTCGACAAAAGTGCATATTTTCAACCTTGGCTTGACCTACTTTGACCACGGGCCAAAGTACCTCCAAATCGCATAAAAATAGGTGTCCCTGTTTATCTCTCAAATGGGTACCTAAATCAACTTTCAAACTCATTTGCAAGTGTTTGTGCAAGAAATTGTTTCTAAGGCCAGAGAAACAAGCCAACACACACTCAAATATAAAACTCAATAAAATTAAGGTTTAGGGTTTCTGCAATGTGTTTTTGGTTGTGAACTTTGAAAACAGTCAGGGAATACATTCATACGTAAAGCAACTACTGAATCATAAGCAATAAAAGATGAAGATGCATTATATATATAACAAGATCAAACAGAAACAGTATTGAGGTTCAAACATAAATGACAGGCATTACCAGAATATAACATAAACCAGTCAATGAATCTATCAATTTAAGCAACTAGAAAAGATGAAAATGAAGCCAATACATAAATCTGAAGGGTAAAAGTCATATATATCTCATAGTTTCATCAACCACTGTATATAAGAGTTTTGTACCTTGCTCATGAACAAGTCTGAAAACCAACTGAGCTTGAAGACCTCCTGAAAGCTCTCAAAAATCGAACCCTGATAATGATTCACTCATCTCCCTAAATAGAGTTTCTTTACAAAATCAGTTGGGTCTAAAACCCTAACTGTCTCCAACAACTCGCTGGGGTAAGGTGAAAGTATAAACTTACAAAATTTACAAAATATGCTAAAAATAGTAAAGTATTAACATCTGTGTTTACTCAAAAGATAACAACTAACTAAATGACATCTGGCTTAAAGATCTTTTGCTGCTTCTGCCAACAAGGCAATACCATCCAGCGCTTGTGACTTCCTCTTTGCCTTCTTTTGTTCCTTCTCCATGTCATTAATCTTCTTTATGAGCTCCTTGTTTCTTTGTTGTAGGTCCTGGACTGTTTCCTCCAGCTTTGTGGAATACCTGTCAGTAGCTCTTTTCCTTTTTAGCACCTATTTAGACACTTCTGATAGCTCCAGGAAGTGATTATGTACATCATGCAGCTCCTCTATAAGCCCCCTGTTGACTTTAAATAACCCATCATTAGTCTCTTGTAAGTGTTTCATCTGTTGCTTGTATTTCTGAATACTTTCCTGTAAGTTTTCTCCATCAAAACCAAGGTTCTCCAGTACATTTGCATCCTGCATTAAAAAGTATGAGAAATCAATAGGAATAATAGGCTCTTTTATAATTCCTGCGTGCCTGAGTATAGCTTCATCTTCTTCCTCCCACTCTTGATTTTCAAGAGGACATGCTTTTGCATTTTCTTCTTCCTGTTGTTTTAAGAGTTTATCTTTAATCTCAAGAATTATTGCAGATAATTTAGATGCAGGCTTGCTTGAATATTCTAATGATTTTGATGAACTCTTGACTTCTGCAGGCTGTACATAAGGAGCTTTTACAATTGCTGGCTTCTTCCCTTTTCTGCTAGCTTTCTTAATTTCTGGATTTTCATCAGGGGATACATCATCTAACATAGTGACTATATTTGTGTATAACCTGGGATTGAGCAATCTTTTCATGTTCAGTCTTAGCTTGTTCCTCGACCTAGTTTTAGGTCTGAAATATGATGTTTTTTCTGTTGGCATTTTCAACTCTTTTCCTTGATTTCTGTTAGGTTTTGCTGCTTTGCTGCTTGAAGAAGGAATCTCTTTGTAGGTTTCAGTTTCAATTGTAGTTTTTTCTACCTGCTCCTCTTCTAAAAGGTAACCTTCATCATCAGACAATACAGTAATGGGGCTTCTCTTCCTGTCCTGGAATTCTTCTTCATGCACAGTCACCTTTTGTGTATCAGCAGTTTTCATTTTATAAGGGACCTATGTTGGTACCATGGGCTGTAGCAGCTGCTTTTGGTCTTCAAACAGTGAGTACTTGCCTTTGCTACTAGCTGAAAATACTTTGGGTCTATTATCCTTTTCCACCTGCTTTGATGCTTCCTTAACTCTGACCTCTGGCTTATCTTCAGGCTTAGACTTTTTACCTAATTTCCTCATCAAAACCTTACCTTTGTCAGCTTTCCTTTTAGGTTTTTATCTTCATCTTTGCTTTGAAAACCAGACCAAAAGATAAAAAAGTCTCAGGATCTCCCTTCCTTCTGCAAAACTTTGCTGATGATTAACTTGATTAGTCCATGATGAAAAATTGACTGAGATGTATGGTCTTCATGTTGCTTAACCCTACTGGACATTTTCTGTAGGCTCTTCAAAAAGAAGAAAGGGAGGTTCATTTTTGAGAATCCCACCATATGTTGAAGGAATCTAAAGTGATACTTGAATACATATCCATACCTACCTTCACAAGTCACATAGATCTACAGTATCTTGATTGGCTCAACCCACTCTTTTCTAAAATTCTGAATAGGGATACCTTTATTCCAATCAAGAATGACATTGGGTAGTAAATATCTCTGTGGTTCAAAATCAAAAGGCAGCTTCTTGAACCAGGGCTCACCCTCATTCCTAATCTCAGTGGCTTCTGCAATTAGCTCTATTTTCAACTTGAATTTGAGAGCATCAAAGATGACCATATCATTTTTGAAAACTTGAGCAAACTTACAGGACACTTCTGCATTGTACCCATCTATGTTCCTGAAGAAATTCATCCAACCTGCCTGTTGGAACAACTTAACACAATCAGGGAGCTTTTCAATCCAAGTTAAATCAGTGGGTTCAGCCCTGTTCACTTTACCACTTTGACCACTCTTTCCCATCTTTTTTCCTTCAGAAACTAGAAGCTGTCTGGCCTTAGGGTTCAGAAGATGCTCTATGGACTGATTTTCTGCTTATTTCTTGATAGACCTGTTTATTTTTTTGAAAGGTAAAATAAATCTTCCCAATAGTGGAAAAATTCAAATCATCGAGGGCTTCAATGCTCTTTTGCTTTAACAATACAGGTTAGGTCTGTGTATAGGTTAACTACAACCTGTCAGCATGATTCATGAATATCTCTGCACAATAAAGGTATTTCATGAAGGAACTCTGCTGTGACTTTTGATTGATTGCAGATTGTTCATCTCAAACTTATGTCCTTGAGCTCATCAAACTGATACTAGGCTTTCATCTACTATTCAAATTCTTGCTACCTTCAACAAACTTGAGAGTGAGATTCAATCATGAATGAGACTGTCACAACAACAAAATAACACTGCCCATCTTCAAAATGCACAATAAACCATAATGTCGAAATGTTTGAGGTTACAGGTTGCTGAAACTTTTCATTGCAGTGTTAAAGAAATTAGGTATGATGTATAATATCCATTTTAGATATGACATTCTCCATCAATACAAACTGAGATAAGTCATAGAAGATAGCACTTAGATCAATTTAAGTATCCAGGCTTTCAAATGCAACTGAGGACTGCTTGTAAGGTGATGAGCAAACAAAATCTTCTGCAATATATCACATTAGCTTCCTGTAGCTTTAATACTGAAAATGACCTTAGGTCTACCAACAATCCTATTAATTCAACTCGTTAAACTAAATGTGTATACAAATCAGAGCTTTGGTGTAGTTTGAGTGCTAAAACATAAACAGCCTTCACCTCAGACTGTTTCAAACTTCAATAACTGGATAGTTCAAACCTATGGCTATTTTTGAGTGCTCTGTTTAACAAAACTTTTCAGAATAGCTCAGGTAGCTATTTCTTGGGCTAAAATTTCATTTAGGAGCATATTTTAACCTCTCCATCGATCAATTTCTATAGAACAACCCCACCAAGGAAATCCCCAAATTTTCAATTATAGGGGTTTATCATGAAATACCTGCCAACTGATTGACTGCAATGGTTTAAACTCATGCCCTGAGCTGTCAAACGCTTCTCCTCGAGTGTACAGATGTCCTTCTATGATCACTTTGACTGCAGGTAACGGAATTGAAAATCCCTAAATTACGTTAGCCTTCATAACCCTGTCTCTGCTCCATAGAGACAAAATCCGGTCTTTTAGCGATTATGGTTACACACGATCTCCTCCTTCACCTTTGACAGTGCATGTAATGACACATCATGCCATATTAAACTGAATCTCGCTGCTAACTGTCAAACCAAATCGCCTTAAGAGTAATGATGCCCATGATTTGCTTCACAACCTGAACACACTTAGAATCATGACAATTTGGTAGCTCACACGTTGCAAACAACTGTCAGCATGGGATTAA
This sequence comes from Pseudotsuga menziesii, assembly GCA_001517045.1. Taxonomy (NCBI): domain Eukaryota; kingdom Viridiplantae; phylum Streptophyta; class Pinopsida; order Pinales; family Pinaceae; genus Pseudotsuga; species Pseudotsuga menziesii. Next base: position 179,329 of record LPNX010550597.1, on the reverse strand, counting down.
TCATTCATCATTTGAAAACCTGACAAAAATTTGCTTAAAAATCGGGAAAAAGAAGGGTCGCGATATTCTTGTAGCGCGCCCTTTGTAATTTTTTGCTTCAGCGCTACAAGAATATCTTTAGTGCTATTTTTTCGCTCTTTTTCAGCTTTTGCACACTTTGTATGAAGTTTTAAAGTTGCTTGAGTGATAGGTATGCTCAAAGTATGCCTTGTGATCTCACCATTTGATAAAATAACTTTAAAAAACCCTTTAACAAAAGCAAACCTATAGCTTAAAATTCAAATTTCTAAAGCAAGCTCAAAATTTCGAATGACCATTGAACAAAATTTCCAAAAAGGAGGGAAAAATCAAAATAAAGTAAATGAAAGCCTTGAAAGAAAATGTAAATCAAACCAAAATTGAAGAAACAAAATTCTGACTTAAAATCTGGCTGCAGCTGCGGGATGAAGTCCTCCCTGTGAGGCTTCAAGAACCTGTAGACCAGTGCCTTCTGTCTTCTATCTACCTGTCTGTAAACTTCCATTGGGCTATGGAGTCTTGATTCTATCTCACTCACACCGGTATGTACAATGATCAGTGAAAAATGCCCTTATAAACTGTAAAAATGTTTGAGGAATCATCCATTAACAGGGCTGGACAACTCCTCACCTTCCAAGGACTGCAAGATAAAAGTACTGTTTTCTAAAACCTTTGATATTAGAAAAGGGCCAAACCAAAAATTGTCAAACTTACCATGTTTTCCTTTCTGCTCCTTTCTTGCATCCCATCTTAGAACCATCTCACCTTCTGTGAAAGTATTTTCTTTAATATTTCTGTCAAACCTGTTTTTAACCTTGGCTCTATACAGCTGTGATTTCTCATTCACCTTCTCTCTATTTTGCTGTAGCTCTATCATTTCAAAGATTCTCCTCTGCATGTCATCTGGTTACTCTTGAGAATTTTGGAGGAATTTCATCACTGGAATCCCCAGCTGAACAGGAAAAACTGCTTCTGTACCGTAAACCAGCTGATATGGAGAAGTACCAATTGCCAGTTTCACTGTAATCCTATCTGCCCACAATGCATACTTCAGCATTGAATCCCAAGACCTTTTGTTATGTTTCAGCAATTTCTTGATGCTTTGAATGATGTTCTTATTAGATGATTCATCCTGACCATTGCCCTGAGGGTAATAGGTAGTTGAGTGCTTCAAAATAATGCCATTTTTTTCACAAAAGGCCACCATTGCCTTGGACTTGAATGCCTTGGCATTATCTGTTACTAATCTCTGTGGACAACCAAACCGACTCAGGATGTTTTCTTCAATAAATTCCATGATTACTTTGTCTGTAGCATTCCTTGTGGGAACAACTTCCACCCATTTTGTGAAGAAATCTGTTGCATTCAAGATCCAATGATGCTGTCCTGAAGATGTTGGATTGATTTCTCCAATAAAGTCCAGACCCCATTGATGAAAAGGTCATTGACTGCAATAGGTTTCAAAGGCAGAGACAATAATTTCTGCTTACCAGCAAATTTCTGACAGGGAATGCAATCTTACCTGCTGGTAAACATCTGTGAATAAGGATGGCCAATAATATCCAGCTCGCAAAATTTTGTAAGCTGTTGCTTTCCAATATTTATGCCCTCCACAGGCACCTTCATGAGATTCTGAGATCACTTCACCTATTTCAGATTGGTCCAAACATCTGAGCAAGATACCCCGTGGATCTTTCCAAAACAATTGATCCTCTACCAAACAATACTTAGTAGCTTTGAGTTTCAAAGATCTAGCAGCCTTCTTGTCTAAATGTTCAGGACATTGCAGAAATAACAAAAAATAGACTATGTCTGCATACCAGGAAGATGCTGAATAGAAATCCATGATATTCTCTTTCTTCAGTGCTGCTTGCTCTTCCTCCTGGGCTATTTCTTCAACCATAACATGCAGTCCCAGAGCTTGACAATTTGAATCAGCCAACAACTTGGCTAAACCTTGTCATTTAACAAGCTTGATGGGTCTGATTTCGACATCGTACTCCATAATCTTTGCAATCCATTTCCCTCTCTTTCCTTCACTGTCGGGCTGTGTCAAAACATCCTTCACTGCAGCATTTGGAACAAATGAAACAACCTTTGAATGCAGGACATAAATTCTGAAAAATTTCAAAGCTTTCACCAGAGCATAAGCCTACTTCTCCAAAATGCTATGCTTCATCTCTGAATCTCTGAGAGTCTTGCTAAAGAAAGCTATAGGCTGTTCCAAACCTTCTTTATTTTTCTAAAGCAAGACTGCTGCAATTGTGTCTTCTGATGCAAATGAAAAAGTAAGAAATTCTTTGGTGAAATCAGGACTTACCAACATAGGTGCTTCAGTCAGAGCTACCCTGATTTTTTAAAATGCAGCCTTTGCTTCAACAGTCCACTTCACTTCCTGATCTTTCTTCAACATGGCTGTGATTTGCTTGATGGTTTCAACGAAATTGGGAATAAACCACCGCAGAAAATTTATCTTGCCAATGAATGACTAAACATATTTTTTGCTCCTAGGTAAACTGATCTTCAGTATGGCTTTCACTCTTTCTGGATCTATTCTGATGCCATCAGCAGACACCAAATGGCCCAGTAGTTTACCTTCTTGCACAACAAAATGTGACTTCTTGGGATTAAGGGACAGGCCAAATTTTCTACATTTTTGGAAGGTATGCCTTAGATGCTTCAAGTGCTCATCATCTGACTGAGAAAAAACTGTAATATCATCCAAATAAATAACCACAAACTTATCTTTTTCACCCATAAAGGCAATATCCATTGCTCTTTGAAATGTTGCTCCTGCATTCATCAGGCCAAAGGGCATCTTGTCATACATGAATGTCCCCCAGGGAGTTGTAAAGGTTGTCTTCTCTTTGTCATCAGGGTGCATTGCAATCTGATTGTACCCTGAGAAACCATCCACCATAGATATCCTTTGAGCTCCAACCACTTGCTGCAACACCTGTTCGATCTTGGGGAGAGGATAGTTGTCCTTCAACGATGACCTATTTAAATTTCTGAAGTCAACACATAATATTATTTCCCCATTCTTTTTCCTGACAGGAACCAGATTAGCAACCCAGGAAGAGTACCTGAGAGGCACTATTATCTTTGCATCCAACAGCTTCTTTACTTCCTTTTCAATCATAGGAAATAAAGCTGGATTTATCCTTCTTAATTTCTGTCGAAAAGGTTTAACATTAGGCTTCAGTGGGACCTTATGCTGAATGATTGCTGTATCATAGGTTCTCAGCTCTTCATAAGACCAAGCAAACACATCCACATGTTCTTTCAGAAGTTTGATGTATCTATTTCTTTGTTCAACTGACAGAGATTTGGAAATTTTTACCATTTTTGGATGTTCAGCAGAACCAATGTTGCAGTCCATTACATTGTCTTCTGAAGATTGAACCACTGGCTTTGAAGGGGTATCATCTTTTGTAAATATTCTTTCAAGAGGAACTAAACCTTTGGGTATGAAGTTACTCTTCAACTCAATGATTTTATGACCTGCTATCTCTTCTGCAGCAAACTGATTTTCAGCAAACTCATCATCTTGTTCTTCTCCTTCATCCTCATTCTGATCAATTTGGGCATTAGTAAACTCATCTGTAAGCTCAAGAATTTTTTTTATTTCAATGTCATCTTCAAATACCCTCCAGTGCTTCACATTGTCAGGTACACATGGTCTGTACCTCACCTCTATGGGATACCTTAGCTGAGTAGTTTTAGGAATTCGGAAGTATGAGGAAGCCAAAGCTAAAGAGTCTGCAGTCTCATTATGATTTCTTGGAATATGAGTGATGTTAAATGCTATAAAATAATTGTCAAGCATATCCCATACCTCATTCCGATAGACCTTCAACAAATCCTGCTTTACTTGATAGTTGTTCTTCACCTGTTGAACAACCAACTCGGAGTCGCCATATGCAGTAATTTGCTGAATGCCTAAGTCTTTAGCAGCTTTCAGTCCTAGTAGCAAAGCTTCATACTCAACAGTATTGTTAGTGGTAACAAACTCCAGCTTATACATGAGTTTCACTGTCTCACCTCTAGGAGAAATGAGTAAGACTCCAGCTCCAGCACCCTCTTTGTACGAAGATCCATCAAAATACAATTCCCACAGCTGATCTTCTTCTTCTCTGCAATGTCTCACTGGTTTTTATTTTTCAACTTGTAAGAGGCCAACAGAATTATCTTCATCACTGAAATTCAACATGCAGGTCCCTAGATCTTTTTCAACAGCATATAGGGGATTATTAGCGGGGTTTTTGTCATCTGTGACTATGTAAGCAAACTGTAGCTCTCTATATAGTCTTCTAGTTTCTCCACCAAACACCGGAATGGTAGCATAAGAGAGGTCCATTTGTAAGGTTCCTCCAACCTTCTTATCCCATGAGCTAGACATAAGTAGACCAAACTTCGGGGTAATATCAGCCACCACAACATCCATTATGACACTTTTCATAGGCAGCTGAGCAAGACTAACTACCATATCTTTTATTACTCCCAGACACTTAACTGCTCGGGAGTCAAAGGCATGTAGGTCATGGTAGGGATTGGTAATACTCAGACCTAAGGCTTCCATAACAGCTTTGGGCATCAAATTGTGAGAGGCTCCTGAGTCTAATAGACAATTGTGAATCATTTGGTCATGGACAGTCAAGGTGACATAAAAAGGAGGTGAAGCACTAGCCTCATTTTCAGTTTTTTCAGCTAGGGCTGATCCGATGAATATTTTTGGACTTTCTTCTTGCAAATTAACAGTGTCTGAAACAGGCTGATTATTGGCTGAATTCATCACTTTCAGGACTGTCTGTTTGTATGAGGGATTCTTTATTAACTCAGTCAAAGGTACAGGAATTTTTAATTTTCCTAACTCATTCCCCAAACTAAAACTCTGGAAAGATTTGTTTACCTCTTCAATTTCAGCATTCTTCTTAGATTTTTCTGCAGATTGCTTCTTTTGTATGACAGGATCAGGTACTTGTTTAGCAGGAACAAGTGCAGCAGGAACAGGTGTAGCAGGAACAGGTGCAGCTGGAACTGGTGCTTTCTTTTTTGGAATTTGGACCACTTGCTTCGGACCTGATCTGAGATTGATAGTCTTCTTATGTTCATTCTGTTGAGCAGCATCATTTACAGTAGTTTTCTCAAATTCCAAATCATCTTCAACTTCATACATGTTAGCATCATAATACTCAGCGTTCAGAAAATCTTCTTCAGTAACAAAACCTGTAGACAAACCATCTCCAAAGTGATTCATATCTTGATCAGTCTCAGTCTCTTCAAAGAGTAGCTGTCCATCAACTTCTTCTTCATCAGCTACATTATTTTGAAAAGGTGGGGGCACTCTCTGCTCCTCATTCTCTCTCCTTTCTCGTTGGATTTCATTATTCCTGCGCTCTCTTGGTATAAATCTAGGAGCAAACTGCCTCCTTAACTGATTCTGGTTATTTGGATTCCTTTCAGCTTCTAGAGTAGGTTTAGCAGAATTCTTTTCAAGCTCTAGTTTATTCAGTTTGGCAGTGAGAATCTTCACCAGCTTTTCCATCTCATCTATCTTGGCTTCAGCAGACTGAGGAGCAACAATTGTTGAAACAACCTCCTTCTTTCCTTTTCTCTCATAAAGCTGTTGGGGAGTTTCTTTCTTAAGTCTGTTTGAAGCCAACAAATTGGACTCAACCTCCAGTGCTACATCTTGCATATTCAGCAGGGTGATAGGTCTTCTTTCTCTCAGTAATAGAGAAAATTCATGGTCAAAGGCATTGGCATAGGTGAGTTTAGCTGATGTTTCAGTATGCTTAATTTCTGCTGGAATCCTGCTATACATTTTGTTAAATATTTTAGAAAAATCAACAACCGTCTCTTCTTTTTTCCTTCTGAGAGCTGCAAACTCAGTTATATAATAGGTGTGATCCTTTGTGTCTCCCCATTGCCTCATGAAAAGATCACAGAGCTCTTCTATTATAGTGATTGAGTTGGCAGGAAACTCTCTGAACCACTTCCTTACATCCCCATCAAGGCTCTGAACAAATACCCTTATCCATACATCTTTGATCTCAATGTTCTGATTGTCAGCATAACTTAAAAAAGCCTCCCAATGTTCTTCAGCAGTGGTCTCCCCCTGGCCATTGAACCTAGGCATATATTTCTGGTAATCACCTCCAGGAAAAGCATGCAAAGGATGAGGTAAGACTAATGGTGCATACCTAGTTACAACCATGCGGTCCATCATATCCATGGGAGGGTTTTTGGTTGCCATTTTTGTACTGATGGGTTTTGAAGATGAAGAAGCTTGACTAGAACTTGTTTGAAAAGGGCTCTTTCCTGTTTTCAGCTGAAAGAGAGGTATTTTACCAGGAGAAGCAGTCTTTGCTTTCAAAAAGGTTTGAGGATTAGTAAAAACCTGAAAAGTGCTCTCAGGGATGGTAGGTTTTATCCAAGGTGAAGTTTCAGCTGGATGTAATGAAGCACCCAACTGGTCAGGGTCACAAAGGGCTGATAAAGATTGAGACCTTCGGAGTTTTCTTGTTGTTTTCAAGATTTGTTTAGGGTATGAAACCCTTGAATGTAATGGTGAAGTAGGTCTGCTCCTAGTTCCCACTCCTCTAGAATCCAGTGTGACAACTTGGTGAAAAATAGCCTTCAAAATGCTGATTTAAGTCCACCTCTTAAACCAGGAAAATTGATAAGTATCCCAGGGAAGATATGCTTCAGCTTCATCCCCGAAAATGGTGCCAAAGATGTTTGTGCCAGAATTTGTTCCTAAGGCCAAAGAAACAAGCCAACACACACTCAAATATAAAACTCAATAAAATTAAGGTTTAGGGTTTCTGTAATGTGTTTTTGGTTGTGAACTTTGAAAACAATCAGGGCATACATTCATAAGTAAAGAAACTACTGAATCATAAGCAATAAAAGATGAATATGCATGATAAATATAACAAGATCAAACAGAAACAGTATTGAGGTTCAAACATAAATGACAGGCATTACCAGAATATAACATAAACCAGTCAATGAATCTATCAATTTAAGCAACTAGAAAAGATGAAAATGAAGCCAATACATAAATCTGAAGGGTAAAAGTCATATATATCTCATAGTTTCATCAACCACTGCATACAAGAGTTTTGTACCTTGCTCATGAACAAGTCTGAAAACCAACTGAGCTTGAAGACCTCCTGAAAGCTCTCAAAAATCGAACCCTGCTAATGATTCACTCATCTCCCTAAATACAGTTTCTTTACAAAATCAGTTGGTTCTAAAACCCTAACTGTCTCCAACAACTCACTACGGTAAGGTGAAAGTATAAACTTTCAAAATTTACAAAATATGCTAAAAATAGTAAAGTATTAACATCTGTGTTTACTCAAAAGATAACAACTAACTAAATGACAACTGGCTTAAAGATCTTTTGCTGCTTCTTCCAAAAAGGCAATACCATCCATCGCTTGTGACTTCCTCTTTGCCTTCTTTTGTTCCTTCTCCATGTCATTAATCTTCTTTATGAGCTCCTTGTTTCTTTGCTGTAGGTCCTGGACAGTTTCCTCTAGCTTTGTGGAATACCTGTTAGTAGCTCTTTTCCTTTTTAGCACCTCTTTAGACACTTTTGATAGCTCCAGGAAGTGATTCTGTACATCATGCAGCTCCTCTATAAGCCCCCTGTTGACTTTAAATAACCCATCATTAGTCTCTTGTAAGTGTTTCATCTGTTGCTTGTATTTCTGAATACTTTCCTGTAAGTTTTCTTCATCAAAACCAAGGTTCTCCAGTACATTTGCATCCTGCATTAAAAAGTATGAGAAATCAATAGGAATAATAGGCTATTTTATAATTCCTACTTTCCTGAGTATAGCTTCATCTTCTTCCTCCCACTCTTGATTTTCAAGAGGACATGCTTTTGCCTTTTCTTCTTCCTGCTGTTTTAAGAGTTTATCTTTAATCTCAAGAATTATTGCAGATAATTTAGATGCAGGATTGCTTGAATCTTCTAATGATTTTGATGAACTCTTGACTTCTGCAGGCTGTACATAAGGAGCTTTTACAGCTGCTGGCTTCTTCCCTTTTCTGCTAGCTTTCTTAATTTCTGGATTTTCATCAGGGGATACATCATCTAACACAGTGACTTTATTTGTGTATAACCTGGGATTGAGCAATATTTTCATGTTCAGTCTTAGCTTGTTCCTCGACCTAGTTTTAGGTCTAAAATATGATGTTTTTTCTGTTGGCATTTTCAACTCTTTTCCTTGATTTCTGTTAGGTTTTGCTGCTTTGCTGCTTGAAGAAGGAATCTGTCTGTAGGTTTCAGTTTCAATTGTACTTTTTTCTACCTGCTCCTCTTCTAAAAGGTAACCTTCATCATCAGACAATACAGTAATGGGGCTTCTCTGCCTGTCTTGCAATTCTTCTTCATGCACAGTCACCTTTTGTGTATCAGCAATTTTCATTTTATAAGGGACCTCTGTTGGTACCATGGGCTGTAGCAGCTGCTTTTGGTCTTCAAACAGTGAGTACTTGCCTTTGCTACTAGCTGAAAATACTTTGGGTCTATTATCCTTTTCCACCTTCTTTGATGCTTCCTCAACTTTGACCTCTGGCTTATCTTCAGGATTAGACTTTTTACCTAATTTCCTCATCAAAACCTTACCTTTGTTAGCTTTCCTTTTAGGTTTTTGATCTTCATATTTGGTTTGAAAACCAGACCAAAAGATAAAAAAAGTCTCAGGATCTCCCTTCCTTCTGCAAAACTTTGCTGATGATTAACTTGATTAGTCCATGATGAAAAATTGACTGAGATGTATGGTCTTCATGTTGCTTAACCCTACTAGACATTTTCTGTAGGCTCTTCAAAAAGAAGAAAGGGAGGTTCATTTTTTAGACTCCCACCATATGTTGAAGGAATCTAAAGTGATACTTGAATACATATCCATACCTACCTTCACAAGTCACATAGCTCTGCAGTATCCTGATTGGCTCAACCCACCCTTTTCTAAAATTCTGATTAGGGATACCTTTATTCCAATCAGGAATGACATTGGGTAATAAATATCTCTGTGGTTCAAAATCAAAAGGCAGCTTCTTGAACCAAGACTCACCCTCATTCCTAATCTCAGTGGCTTCTGCAATTAGCTCTATTGTCAACTTGAATTTGAGAGCATCAAAGATGACCATATCATTTTTGAAACCTTGAGCAAACTTACAGGACACTTCTACATTGTACCCATCTATCTTCCTGAAGAAATTCATCCAACCTGCCTGTTGGAACAACTTAACACAATTAGGGAGCTTTTCAATCCAAGTTAAATCAATGGGTTCAGCCCTATTCACTTTACCACTTTTACCACTCTTTCCCATCTTTTTTCCTTCAGAAACTAGAAGCTGTCTGGCCTTAGGGTTCAGAATATGCTCTATGGACTGATTTTCTGCTTATTTCTTGACAGACCTGTTTATTTTTTTAAAACGTAAAATAAATCTTCCCAACAGTAGAAAAATTCAAATCATCGAGGGCTTCAATGCTCTTTTTCTTTAACAATATAGGTTAGGTCTTTGTATAGGTTAACTACAACCTGTCAGCATGATTCATGAACATCTCTGCACAATAAAGGTATTTCATGAAGGAACTCTGTTGTGACTTTAAATTGATTGCAGATTGTTCATCTCAAACTTATCTCCTTCAGCTCATCAAACTGATACTAGGCTTTCATCTACTATTCAAATTCTTGCTGCCTTCAACAAACTTGAGAGTGAGATTCAATCATGAATGAGAACGTCACAACAACAAAATAACACTGCCCATCTTCAAAATGCACAATAAACCATAATGTCTAAATGTTTGAGGTTACAGGTTGTTGAAACTTTCCATTGTAGTGTTAAAGAAATTAGGTATGATGTATAATATCCATTTTAGATATGACATTCTCCATCAATACAAATTGAGATAAGTCATAGAAGACAGCACTTAGATCAATTTAAGTATCCAGGCTTTCAAATGCAACTGAGGACTGCTTGTAAGGTGATGAGCAAACAAAATCTTCTGCAATATATCACATTAGCTTCTTGTAGCTTTAATACTGAAAATGACCTTAGGTCTGCCAACAATCCTAGTCATTCAACTCGTTAAACTCAATGTGTATAAAAATCAGAGCTTTGGTGTAGTTTGAGTGCTAAAACATAAACAACCTTCACCTCAGACTGTTTCAAACTTCAATAACTAGATAGTTCAAACCTATGGCTATTTTTCAGTGCTCTGTTTAACAAAAATTTTCAGAATAGCTCAGGTAGCTATTTCTTGGGCTAAAATTTCATTTAGGAGCATATTTTAACCTCTCCATCGATCAATTTCTATAGAACGACCCCACCAAGGAAATCCCCAAATTTTCAATTACAAGGGTTTATCATGAAATACCTGCCAACTGATCGACTGCAATGGTTTAAACTCACACCCTGAGCTGTCAAACGCTTCTCCTCGAGTGTACAGATGTCCTTCTATGATCACTTTGACTGCAGGAAACGGAATTGAAAAGCCCTAAATTACGTTAGCCTTCATAACCCTGTCTCTGCTCCACAGAGACAAAATCCGGTCTTTTAGTGATTATGGTTACACACAATCTCCTCCTTCACCTTTGATAGTGCATGTAATGACGCATCATGCCATATTAAACCGAATCTCGCTGCTAACTTTCAAACCAAATCGCCTTAAGAGTAATGATGCCCATGATTTTCTTCATGACCTGAACACACTTGGAATCATGACAATTTGGTAGCTCACACGTTGCAAACAACTGTCAGCATGGGATTAATCATTCATCATTTGAAAACCTGACAAAAATTTGCTTAAAAATCGGGAAAAAGAAGGGTCGCGATATTCTTGTAGCGCGCCCTTTGTAATTTTTCGCTTCAGCACTACAAGAATATCTTTAGTGCTATTTTTTCACTCTTTTTCAGCTTTTGCACACTTTGTATGAAGTTTTAAAGTTGCTTGAGTGATAGGTATGCTCAAAGTATGCCTTGTGATCTCACCATTTGATAAAATAAGTTTAAAAAACCCTTTAACAAAAGCAAACCTATAGCTTAAAATTCAAATTTCTAAAGCAAGCTCAAAATTTCGAATGACCATTGAACAAAATTTCCGAAAAGGAGGGCAAAATCAAAATAAAGTAAATGAAAGCCTTGAAAGAAAATGTAAATCAAACCAAAATTGAAGAAACAAAATTCTGACTTAACAGCAAGAACGTAAAAAAAAGTACATGTTTTCAACCTTGGTTTGACCAACCTTGAACGAGGGCCAAAATAGCTCCAAATCTCTTAAAAATAGGCGTACATGCTTATCTCTCAAATCGGTAATTAAATCTACTTTAAAATTTCAATTCCAAGGAATTCAACAAAAGTGTATATTTTCAATGTTGGCTTGACCAACCTTGAATAAGGGCCAAAATAACTGCAAATCTCATAAAAATGGTTGTCCAATGTTTATCTGTCAAATGCGTACCTAAATCTACTTTCAAAACTCAATTCCGAGAAAGACCAAAAAAGTGATATTTTCAACCTTGGTTTGAACAACCTTGAACGAGGGATACAATAGCTCCAAAACTCATAAAAACTGGTGTGCATGCTTACCTCTCAAATGGGTACATAAATCATCTTTCAAAACTCATTTTTAAGAAATTCGACAAAAGTGCAACTTTTCAACCTCGATTTGACCAAGCTTGAACGAGGGCCAAAATAGCTCCAAATATCATAAAAATAGGTCTACATGCTTATTTTTCAAATGGATATCTAAATCTACTTCAAAGTTTCAATTACGAGAAAGTTGTAAAAAGTGCATATTTTCAACCTTGATTTGAGCAACCTTGAAGGATATCCAAACTAGCTCCAAATCTCATAAAAATAGGTATCCATGCTTATCTATCAAATGGGTACCTAAATGCACTTTCAAAACTCAATTTCGAGAAAGTTGAGAAAAGTGCATATTTTGAATCTTGGTTTGACCAATATTAAATTAGGGCCATTTTAGCTAAAAATCTCATAAAAATAGGTATCCATGCTTATCTATCAAATGGGTATCTAAATCTACTTTAAAATTTCAATTCTGAGAGAGTTAAAAAAAGTGTATATTTCCAACCTTGTTTTGAAAAACCTTGAACGAGGGAAAAAATAGCTCCAAATATCATAAAAATTGGTGCTGATGCTTATCTCTTAAATGGGTACCTAAATCCACTTTCAAAACTCATTTGCGAGAAAGTAAAAAAATGTGCATCTTTTCAATCTTGGTTTGACCAACCTTGAACGAGGGGCAAAATAGCTCCAAATCTCATAAAAATAGGTGTCCATGCTTATCTCTCAAATGGGTACCTAAATCCCCTTTCCAAACTCAAATCTGAGAAAGTCCACAAAAGTGCATATTATACACATTGGTTTCACCAACCTTGAATGAGGGCCAAAATAGATCCAAAGATCATAAAAATAGGTGTCCATGCTTATCTTTCAAATGATTACCTAAATCAACTTTCAAAACGCAATTTCGAGAAAGTCAACAAAAGTGCATCTTTTCAACTTTTGTTTGATTAACCTTGAATGAGGGAAATATAGCTCCAAATCTCATAAAAATAGGTGTTCATGATTATCTCTCAAATGGGTATCTAAATATACTTTGAAATTTCAATTCCAAGAAAGTCAACAAAAGTGCATATTTTCAACCTTGATTTGACCAAACTTGAATGAGGGCCAAAATAGTTCCAAATCCATTAAAAATAGGTATCCATGATTATCTCTCAAATGGATACCTAAATCCACTTTCAAAACTAAATTATGAGAAAGTCGAGAAAAGTGCATATTTTCAACCTTGGTTTGACCAACCTTGAACAATGGCCAAAATAGCTCCAAATATGATAAAAATAGGTGTCCATGCTTATCTCTCAAATGGTTACCCAAATCCACTTGAAAAAATCAATTCCGAGAAAGTCGAAAAAGTGCATCTTTTCAACATTGGTTTGACAAAGCTTATACGAGGGCCAAAATAGCTCCAAATCTCATAAAAATAAGTGTCCATGCTTATCTGTCAAATGTGTATCTAAATATACTTTAAAATTTCAATGATGAGAAAGTCGAAAAAAGTGGATATTTTCAACCTTGGTTCGACCAAACTAGAACGAGGTCCAAAATAGCTCCAAATCGTAGAAAAATAGGTTAAATTCCATGTTTATCTCTGAAATGGGTACCTAAATCAACTTTCAAAAACCAATAACAGGAAAGTCAACAAAAGTGCATATTTTCAACCTTCCTTTGACCAACCTTGAACGACGTCCAAAATAACTGCAAATATCATAAAAATAGGTGTCCATGCTTATTTCTCAAATGGGTATCTAAATCTACTTTAAAATTTCAGTTCCCAAAAGTCGACAAAATTGCTTATTTTCAACCTTAGTTTGACAGACCTTGAATGAGGGCAAAAATAGCTCCAAATATCATAAAAGTACATGTCCATGAGTACCTAAATAAACTTTTAAAACTCAATTCCGAGAAAGTCGACAAAAGTGCATATTTTCAACCTTGGTTTGACGAACATGGAAGTAGAGCCAAAATAGCTCCAAATCTCATAAAAATAGGTTTCCATGCGTATCTCTCAAATGGGAATCTAAATATAATTTAAAATTTCAATTCCGAGAAAGTCAACAAAGGTGCATATTTTCAACCTTGGTTCGACCAACCTTGAATGAGGGCCAAAATAGCTCCAAATCTCACAAAAATAGGTGTCCATGCTTATCACTCAAATGGGTACCTAAATCCACTTTCAAAACCCAATTCCGAGAAAGTCGAAAAAAGTGCATATTTTCAACCTTGGTTTGACCAACCTTGAACGAGGGCCAAAATAACTCCAAATCTCATAAAAATAGGCGTCCATGCTTATCTCTCAAATACGTACCTAAATCCACTTTCAAAACTCAGTTCAGAGAAATTTGACAAAACTGCATCTTTTCAACCTTGGTTTGACCAACCTTGAACGAGTGCCGAAATAGCTCCAAATCTTATAAAACAGGTGTCCATGCTTCTCTCTCAAATGAGTATCTAAATCTACTTTAAAATTTCAATGTCGAGAAAGTCAACAAAAGTGCATATTTTCAACATTGGTTTGACCAACCTTGAATAAGGTCCAAATTAGCTACAAACCTAATAAAAATAGGTGTCCATGCTTATCTCTCAAATGGGTATCTAAATGTACTTTACAATTTCAATTTTGATATAGTCAACAAAAGTGCATTTCAACTTTGGTTAGAACAACCTTGAATGAGGGCCAAAAAAGATCCAAATCTCATAAAAATAGGTGTGCATTATTATCTCTCAAATGGGTACCTATAAATCCACTTTCAAATCTCAACTCCGAGAAAGTCAACAAAAGTCCATATTTTTAACCTTGGTTTAACCAAACTTGAAGGAGGGCCAAAATAGCTCAAAATATCATAAAAATAGGTGTCAATGCTTATCTCTCAAACAGGTATCTAAAATTTAAAACTTCAATTCCGAGAAAGTCGACAAAAGTGCATATTTTCAACCTTGGTTTGACCATCCTTGAACGAGGGCCAAAATAGCTCCAAATCTCATAAAAATAGGTTTCCATTCTTATCTCTCAAAAGGTTATCTAAATCATTTTTGATAACTCAATTTCGAGAAAGTCGAGAGAAGTGCACATTTTCAACCTTTGTTTGACCAACATTCAACGATGGCAGAAATAGCTTCAAATATGATAAAAATAGTTGTCCATGCTTATCTCTCAAATAGGTACCTAAATCCACCTTAAAAACTCAATTCTGAGAATTTCGACAAAAGAGTATCTTTTTAACCTTGGTTTGACCAAGCTTTAACACGGGCCAAAATAGCTCCAAATCTCATAAAAATAGGTGTCCATGCTTATCTCTCAAATGGGTATCTAAATCTACTTTGAAATTTCAATTCCGAGAAAGTCAACAAAAGTGCATATTTTCAACCTTGGTTTGACCAACCTTCAATGAGGGCCAAAATAGCTCCAAATCTCTTAAAAAAAAGTTTACATGCTTATCTCTCAACTCGGTACCTAAATCCACTTTAAAAACTCAATTCCGAGAAAGGAAAAAAATTGCATATTTTCAACCTTTGTTTGACTAACCTTGAACGAGGACCAAAATAATGCCAAATCTCATAAAAATAGGTGTCCATGCTTATCTCTAATCGGTATCTAAATCCACTTTCAAATTTCAATTCCCAAAAAGTCGATAAAAGTGGATATTTTCAACCTTGGTTTGACCAACTTTGAACGAGGGCCAAAATTGCTCCAAATCTGACAAAATTAGGTGTCCATGCTTCTCTCTCAAATGGGGACCTAAAGTCACTTTAAAATTTCAATTTCGAGAAAGTTGAAAAAAGTGCATATTTTCAACATTCGTTTAACCAACCTTGAACGGGGGCCAAACTAGCTCCAAATCTCATAAAAATAGGTGTCCATGCTTATCTTTCAAATGGATACCTAAATCCACTTTCAAAACTCAATTCCAGGAAAGTTGAAAAAAGTGCATCTTTTCAACGTTGGTTTGACCAAATTTGAACGAGTGCTAAAATAACTCCAGATCTCGTAAAAATAGGTGTCCATGCTTATCGCTCAAATGGTTATCTAAATCTACTTTAAAATTTCAATTCCGAGAAAGTCGACAAAAGTGCATATTTTAAAACTTGGTTTGACCAACCTTGAACGAGAGCCAAAATAACATCAAATATCATAAAAATATGTGTCCATGCTTATCTCTCAAATGGCTACCTAAATCCACTTTCAAATTTCAATTCCATAAAGTCGACAAAAGTGGATATTTTCAACCTTGGTTTGACCAACATTGAACGGGGGCCAAAATTGCTCCAAATCTGACAAAATTAGGTGTCCATACTTCTCTCTAAAATGGGTACCTAAATTCACTTTCAAATTTCAATTTCGAGAAAGTTGAAAAAAGTGCATATTTTCAACATTGATTTGCCACACCTTGAACGAGGGCCAAACTAGCTCAAAATCTCATAAAAATAGGTTTCCATGCTCATCTCTCAAATGGATACCTAAATCCACTTTCAAAACTCAATTCCAAGAAAGTCGACAAAAGTGCATCTTTTCAATGTTGGTTTGACCAACCTTAAACGAGGGCTAAAATAACTCCAAATCTCGTAAAAATATGTGTCAATGCTTATCTCTCAAATGGGTATCTAAATCTACTTTAAAATTTCAATTCTGAGAAAGTCGACAAAAGTGTATATTTTCAACCTTGGTTTTACCATTCTTGAATGAGGGCCAAACTAGCTCCAAACCTAATAAAAATAGGTGTCCATGCTTATCATTCAAATGGGTATCTAAATCTACTTTTAAAATTTCTATGCCGACAAAGTCGACAAAAGTGCATATTTTCAACCTTGGTTTGTCCAACCTTGAATGAGGGCCAAAAAAGATCAAAATCTCATAAAAATATGTGTCCATATAATCTCTCAAATGGGTACCTAAAACCGCTTTCAAAACTCAATTCTGAGAAAGTTGAGAAAAGTGCATATTTTCAAGCTTGGTTTGGCCAACCTTGAATGAGGGCCCAAATAGCTCCAAATCTAATAAAAATAGGTTTCCATGCTTATCTCTCAAATGGTTACCTAAATCCTCTTTGAAAACTCAATTCCAAGAAAGTCAACAAAAGTGCATATTTTCAACCTTGGTTTGACCAACATTGAACGAGGGCCAAAATAGATCCAAATATCATAAAAATAGGTGTCCATGCTTATCTCTCGAATGGGTACCAAAATACACTTTCCAAACTTAATTCTGAGAAAGTCGACAAAAGTGCTTCTTTTCAACCTTGGTTTGACAAACCTTGAACGAGGTGCAAAATAACTCCAAATCTCATAAAAACAGGTGTTCATGCTTATCTCTCAAATGGGTATATAAATCTAGTTTAAAATTTCAATTCCGACAAAGTCGACAAAAGTGCATGTTTTCAACGTTGGTTTGACAAACCTTGAAGCAGGGCCAAAATAGCTCCAAGTCTCATAAAAATAGGTGTTAATGCTTATCTTTCAAATGGGTACCTAAATCCATTTTCAAAACTCAATTCTGAGAAAGTCGACAAAAGTGCATATTTCAACGTTGGTTTGACCAACCTTGAACAAGGGCCCAAATACTTTCAAATCTCATAAAATAGATGTCCATGCTTATCTCTCAGATGGGTATCTAAGTCTAGTTTAAAATTTCAATTCCGAGAAAGTCGACAAAAATGCATATTTTCAACCTTGGTTTGACCAACGTCCTTGAATGAGGACCAAAATAGCTCCAAATCTCATAAAAATGGGTGTCCATGGTTATCTCTCAAATGGGTACCTAAATACGCTCTGAAAAATCAATTCCGAGAAAGTTGACAAACGTGCATATTTTCAACCTTGGTTTGACCAACCTTGAACGAAGGCCAAAATAGCTCCAAATCTGATAAAAATAGGTGTCCATGCTTACCTCTTAAATGGTTACCTAAATCCACTTTCAAAACTCAATTCCAAGAAAGTGGACAAAAGTGCATCTTTTCAACCTTGGTTTGACCAACTTTGAACGAGGGCCAAAATAGCTCCAAATCTCATAAAAATAGGTGTCCATGCTTATATCTCAAATAGGTATCTAAATCTACTTTAAAAATTCAATTCGAAGAAAGTCGACAAAAGTGCATATTTTTAACCTTGGTTCGACCAACCTTGAATGAGGGTCAAAAAAGATCCAAATCTCATAAAAATAGGTGTCCATTATTATCTCTCAAATGGGTACCTAAATCTGCTTTAAAAAATCAATTCTGAGAAAGTCGACAAAAGTGCATATTTCCAAAATAACTCCAAATATCAGAAAAAAAACGTCTCAATGCTCATCTCTCAATCTACTTTGAAATTTCAATTTCGAGCAAGTCAAAAAAAGTGCATATCTTCAACCTTGGTTTGAAATACCTTGAACGAGTGCCAAAATAGCTCCAAATCTCAAAGAAATAGGTGTCCATGCTTATCTCTCAAATGGGTACCTAAATCCACTTTCAAAACTTAATTCTCAGAAAGTCCACAAAATTGCATTTTGTGACCTTGGTTTGACAACCCTTGAACATCGACCAAAATAACTCCATATCTGATAAAAATAGGTGTCCATGCTTACGTCTCCATTGGGTATATAAATCCACTTTCAAAACTCAATTCTAAGAAAGTCAACAAAAGAGTATCTTTTCAACCTTGGTTTGACCAACCTTGAAACAGGGCCAAAATAGCTCAAAATATCATTAAAATAGGTGTCCATGCTTATCTCTCAAATGTGTATCTAAATCTACTTTAAAATTTCATTTTCGAGAAAGTAAAAAAAAGTGCACATTTTAAACCTTGGTTTGACCGACGTTGAACGAGGGTTAAAATAGCTCAAAATCTCTTAAAAATAGGTTTCCATGCTTATCTCTCAAATGGGTATCTAAATCTACTTTAAACTTTCATTTTTGAGAAAGTATACATAAGTGCATCTTTTATACCTTGGTTTGACCAACCTTGAACAAGGGACAAAATAGCTCCCAATATCATAAAATAGGTGTCAATGCTAATCTCTCAAATGGGTATCTAAATCTACTTTAAAATTTCAATTCCGAGAAAGTCGACAGAAGTGCATATTTTCAACCTTAGTTCGACCAACCTTGACCGAGGACCAAAATAGATCCAAATATCATAAAAATAGGTTTACATGCTTATTTCTCAAATGGGTAGCTAAATCCACTTTCAAAACTCAATTCTGAGAAACTCGAAAAAAATGCATCTTCTCAACCTTGGTTTGACCAACCTTGAATTAAGAGAAAAATAGCTCCAAATCTCATAAAAAAAGGTGTCCATGCTTATCTCTCAAATGGGTACCTAAATCCACTTTTAAAACTCATTTCTGATAAAGTTGACAAAAGTGCATCTTTTCAACCTTTGTTTGACCAAACTCTAACGAGGGCCAAAATAGCTCGAAATCTCATAAAAATAGGTGTCCATGCTTATCTCTAAAATGGTTATTTAAATCTACTTTAAAATTTCAATTTTGAGAAAGTCAACAAAAGTGCA
This sequence comes from Pseudotsuga menziesii, assembly GCA_001517045.1. Lineage (NCBI taxonomy): Eukaryota > Viridiplantae > Streptophyta > Pinopsida > Pinales > Pinaceae > Pseudotsuga > Pseudotsuga menziesii. Next base: position 160,213 of record LPNX010550597.1, on the reverse strand, counting down.
TATTTTCAACCTTGGATTGACCAACCTTGCACGAGGGCCAAAATAGCTTCAAATCTCATAAAAATAGTCATCCAGGATTATCTCTCAAATGCGTACCTAAATCCACTTTCAAAGCTCAATTCCAACAAATTTCTCAAAAGTGCATATTTTGAACCTTGGTTTGACCAACCTTGAACAAGGGGCAAAATAGCTCCAAATCTCATAAAAATAGGTCTCCATTCTTATTTCTCAAATGGGTACCTAAATCCACTATCAAAACTTAATTCCAAGAAATTCAAGAAACATGTATCTTTTTAACCTTGGTTTGACCAACCTTGAATGAGGGACAAATAGCTCCAAATCTCATAAAAATAGGTGTCCATGTTTATCTCTCAAATGGGTATCTAAATCTACTTTAAAATTTAAATTCCAAGAAATTCGACAAAAGCGCATATTTTTAACCTTGGTTTGACCAACCTTGAGCTAGGGCCAAAATAGTTCCAAATCTCCTAAAAATAGGTTCCATTCTTTGTCTCTGAAATGGGTACCTACATCCACCTTCAAAACTCAATTCCGAGAAAGTCGACAAAAGTGGATATTTTCAACCTTTGTTTAACCAACCTTGAACGAGGGCCAAAATAGCTCCAAATGTCGTAAAAATCAGTGTCCATGCTTATCTCTCAAATGGGTATCTAAATCTACTTTAAGATTTCAATTCCAAGAGAGTCAACAAAAGTGCATATTTTCAACCTTGGTTTGACCAAAGTTGAACGAGGGCCAAAATACCTCCAAATCTCATAAAAATAGGTTTCCAAGCTTTTCTATCAAATGGGTACCTAAATCCACTTTCAAAACTCAATTCTTAGAAAGTCAACAATGGTACATTTTTCAACCTTGGTTTGACCAACCTTTAACGAGGGCCAAAATAGTTGCAAATATCATAAAAACAGGTGTCCATGCTTATCTCTCAAATTCGTACCTAAACTCGCTTTCAAATTTCAATTTGGGGAAACTCGACAAAAGTGGATATTTTCAACCTTGGTTTGACCACCTTGAACGAAGGCCAAAATAGCTCCAAATCTCACAAAAATAGGTGTCGATGCTTATCTCTCAAATGGGTAATTAAATATACTTTTCAATTTCAATTTTGAGAATGTAAAAAAAGTCCATATTTTCAACCTTGGTTTGACCAACCTAGAACGAGGGCCAAAATAGCTCCAAATATCATAAAAATAGGTGTCCATGCTTATCTCTCAAATGGGTATTAAAATCTAATTTAAAATTTCAATTCCAAGAGATTCGACAAAAGTGCATATTTTCAACCTTGGTTTGACCAAACTTGAACGAGGGCCAAAATAGCTCCAAATCTCATAAAAATAGGCGTCCATGCTGATCTCTCAAATAAGTACCTAAATCCACTTTCAAAACTCAATTCTGAGAATTTCGACAAAAGTGCATACTTTTAACCTTGGTTTGACCAACCTTAAATGAGGGCCAAAATAGATTCAAATCTCTTAAAAATAGGTGTCCATGCTTATCTCTAAAATGGGTACCTAAATCTACTTTCAAATTTCAATTTCGAGAAAGTTGAAAAAAGTGCATATTTTCAACATTGGTTTGACCAACCTTGAACGAGGGCCAACTAGCTCCAAATCTCATAAAAATAGGTGTCCATGCTTATCTCTCAAATGGGTATCTAATCTACTTTAAAATTTCAATTTCGAGAAAGCCGAGAAAAGCGCATATTTTCAATCTTGGTTTGACTAACCTTGAACGAGGCCCAAAATAGCACCAAATCTCATAAAAATATGTGTCTATGCTTATCTCTCAAATGGGTACCTAAATCTGCTTTCAAAACGCATTTTCAAGAAAGGCGACAAAAGTGCATAATTTCAACCTTGTTTGACCAACCTTGAATGCGGGCCAAAATAGCTCGAAATCTCATAAAAATAGGTTTCCATGCTTATCTCTGAAATGGGTACCTAAGTCAACTGTCAAAACTCAATCATGAGAAAGTCTACAAAAGTGCATCTTTTGAACCTTGGTTTGAACAACCTTGAACGAGGGCCAAAATAGCTCGAAATTTGACAAAAATAGGTGTCCATGCATATTTCTCAAATTAGTATGTAAATCTACTTTAAAATTTCAATTTTGAGAAAGTCGAAAAAAGTTCATATTTTAGACCTTGGTTTGACCAACCTTGATCGAGGGACAAAACAACTCCAAATATAATAAATATAGGTGTCCATGCTTATCTCTCAAATGGGTACCTAAATCCACTTTCAAAACTCAATTCTGAGAAAGTCAACAAAAGTGCATATTTTGAACCTTGGTTTGACCAATCTCATAAAAATAGGTGTCTATGCTTATCTCTCAAATGGGTATGTATCTAAATCAACTTTCAAAACTCAATTCGTGAGAAAATTTATAAAAGTGCATCTTTTCAATGTTGGTTTGACCAACTAAGAACAAGTGCCAAAATAGCTCCAAATCTCATAAATATATGGGTCCGTGCCTATCTCTCAAATGGGTACCTATTTTTATCTCCATGTTTATCTCTCATAAACATTGACACCAATTTTTATGATATTTGGAGCTATTTTGGCACTCGTTCAAGGTTGGTCAATCGAAGCTTTAAAATATGCACTTTTGTTGACTTTCTCGGAATTGAGTTTAGAAATTGGATTTAGGTAACCATTTGAGAGATAAGCATGGACTCCTATTTTTATGAGATTTGGAGCTATTTTGGCCCTCGTTCAAGGTTGGGAAAATGAAGGTTGAAAAGATTTACTTTGTTTGACTTTCTCAGAATTGAGTTTTGAAAGTTGATTTAGGTACCCATTTGAGAGATAAGCATGGACACCTATTTTTATGATATTTCGAGCTATTTTGGCCCTTGTTCAAGGTTGGTCAAACCAAGGTAAAAAATATGCACTTTTGTCCACATTCTAGGAATTGAGTTTTGAAAGTGGATTTAGGTACCCATTTGAGAGATAAGCATGGACACAGATTTTTATGTGATTTGGTGTTATTTTGGCCCTTGTTCAAGGTTGGTCAATCCAAGGTTGAAAATATGCACTTTTTTTCAACTTTCTCGAAATTGAGTTTTGAAAGTGGATTTAGGTACCCATTTCAGAGATAAGCATGGACACCTATTTTTATGAGATTTGGAGATATTTTGGCCCTCATTCAAGGTTGGTCAAACCAAGGTTTAAAATATGTACTTTTTTTTACTTTCTCAGAATGGTGTTTTCAAAGTGGATTCAGGTACCCATTTGAGAGATAAGCATGGACACCTATTTTTATGAGATTTGCAGCTATTTTGGCCCTCATTCAACGTTGGTCAAATCAAGGTTGAAAATATGCATTTTTGTTGACTTTCTCAGAATTGAGTTTTGAAAATGGATTTAGCTACCCAATTGAGAGATAAGTATGGAAACACATTTTTATGGGATTTGGAGCTATTTTGACCCTCGTTCAAGGTTGGTCAAGCCAAGTTTGAAAATATGCACTTTTGTCAACTTTATCGGAATTGAGTTTTTAAAACAGATTTAGGTACACATTTGAGAGATAAGAATGGACACCAATTTTTATGATATTTGGAGTTATTTTGGAGCTTGTTCAAGGTTGGTCTAACCAAGGTTGAAAATATGCACTTTTGTCGACTTTCTTGGAATTGAACTTTGAACGTAGATTTAGGTACCCATTTGAGAGATAAGCATGGACACCTATTTTTATAAGATTTGGAGTTATTTTGGCCCTTGTTCAAGGTTTGTCAAACCAAGGTTGAAAAGATGCACTTTGGGCGACTTTCTAGGAGTTGAGTTTTGGAAGTGTATTTAGGCACCCATTTGAGAGATAATTATCAACACTTATTTTTATGAGATTTTGAGTTATTTTGGCCCTCGTTCAAGGTTGGTCAAACCAAGGTTGAAAATATGCATGTTTGTCGACTTTCTTGGAATTGATTTTTCAAAGTGGATTTAGGTACCCATTTGAGAGATAACCATGGACACCTGTTTTTATGAGAGTTGGAGCTATTTTGGTCCTCGTTCAAGGACGTTGGTCAAACCAAGGTTGAAAATATGCATTTTTGTCGACTTTCTCGGAATTGAAATTTTAAACTAGATTTCGATACCCATTTGAGAAATAAGCATGGACATCTATTTTTATGATATTAGGAACTATTTGGGCCCTTGTTCAAGGTTGGTCAAACCAACGTTGAAAATATGGATGTTTGTCGACTTTTTCGGAATTGAGTTTTGAAAATGGATTTAGGTACCCATTTGAAAGATAAGCATTAACACCTAATTTTATGAAATTTGGAGCTATTTTGGCCCTCCTTTAAAGGTTGGTCAAACCAACGTTGAAAACATGCACTTTTGTCTACTTTGTCGGAATTGAAATTTTAAACTAGATTTAGATACCCATTTGAGAGATAAGCATGGAAACCTATTTTTATGAGATTTGGAGCTGTTATGGACCTCGTTCAATATTGGTCAAACCAATTCGAAAATATGCACTTTTTTCGATTTTTTTTCAGAATTGAGTTTCGAAAATGGATGTAGGTACCGATTTGAAAGATAAGCATGGACACCTATTTTAATGATATTTGGAGCCATTTTGGCCCTCCTTCAAGGTTTGTCAAACCAGGATTGAAAACATGCACTTTTGTCGACTTTCTCGGAATTAAAATTTTACAGTAGATTTAGATACACATTTGAGAGTTAAGCATGGAGACCTATTTTTATGATATTTGGAGCTATTTTGGCCCGCGTTCAAGGTTGATCAAAACAAGGATGAAAAGATGCAGTTTTGTCGACTTTCTCGGAATTGAGTTTTGAAAGTGGATTTAGGTACCCATTTGAGAGATATGCATGGACACCTATTTTGTTAATATTTAGAGCTCTTTCGGCTCTCGTTCAAGGTTGGTTAAACCAACTTTTAAAAGATGCACTATTGTTTCCTTTCTCGGGAAATGAATTTTGGAAGTGGATTTAGGTATCCATTTGAGAGATAATCATGGAAACCTATATTTATGAGATTTGGAGCTATTTTGGCCCTCTTTCAAGGTTGGTCGAACCAAGGTATAAAATATGCACTTTTCTTGACACCTCTTTAGGTACCCATTTGAGAGATAAGCATGGACACCTATTTTTATGACATTCAAAGCTATTTTGGCCCTCGTTCAAGGTTGGTCAAACCAAGGTTGAAAATGTGCACTTTTGTCAACTTTCTCGTAATTGAAATTTTAAAGTAGATTTAGATACCCATTTAAGAGATAAGCATGGACACCTATTTTTATCAGATTTGGAGCTATTTTGGTTCTTGTTCAAGGATAGTCAAACCAAGGTTGAAAATATGCACTTTTGTCGTCTTTCTCGGAATTGAGTTTTGAAAGTGGATTTAGGTACCCATTTGAGAGATAAGCATGGTCACCTATTTTAATGAGGTTTGGAGCTATTTTGGCCCTCTTTCAAGGTTTTTCAAACCAAGGTTGAAAATATGCACTTTTGTCCACTTTCTCGGAATTGAGTTTTGATAGTGGATTTAGGTACCCATTTGAAAGATAAGCATGGACACTTATTTTTACGAGATTTGGAGCTATTTTGGCCCTCGTTCAAGTTTGAAAATATGCACTTTTGTCGACTCTTTTGGAATTGAGATTTTAAATAGATTTAGATACCCATTTGAGAGATAAGAATGGACCCTATTTTTAAGATATTTGGAGCTATTTTGGCCCTCGTTCAAGGTTGGTCAAACCAAGGTTGAAAAGATGCACTTTTGTTGACTTTCTCGAAATTTAGTTTTGAAAGTGGATTTAGGTACCCATTTGAGGGATAAGCATGGACACCTATTTTTATGAGATTTGGAGCTATTTTGGCCCTCATTGAAAGTTTGTCAACCAGATTTTAAAATAACCACTTTTCTCTACTTTCTGGGAATTGAAATTTTAAAGTAGATTTAGATAACCATTTGAGAGATAAGCATGGACACCTATTTTTATGATATTTAGAGCTATTTTGTCCCTCGTTCAAGGTTGGTCAAAACAAGTTTGAGAATATGCACTTTTGTTGAATTTCTAAGAATTGAGCTTTGAAAATGGATTTAGGTACCCATGTGAGAGATAAGCATGGAAACCTATTTTTATGAGATTTGGAGCTATTTTGGCCCTCGTTCAAGGTTTTTCATACCAAGGTTTAAAATATGCACTTTTGTCGACTTTCTCGTAATTAAAATTTTAAACTAGATTTTGAGACCCATTTGAGTGATGAGTATGGAATCCTATTTTTATGAGATTTGGAGCTATTTTGGCCCTCAATCAAGGTTGGTCAAACCAAGCTTGAAAAGATGCACTTTTTTTACTTTCTCGGAATTGTATTTTGAAAGTGGATTTAGGTACCCATTTGAGACATAAGCATGGAAACCATTTTTTATGAGATCTGGAGCTATTTTGGCCCTCTTTCAGGCTTGGTTAAACCAAGGTTAAAATATGCACTTTTGTCAAATTTCTCGGAATAGAAATTTTAAAGTAGATTTAGATACAAATTGGAGAGATAAGCATGGACACCTATTTTTATGATATCTGGAGCTATTTTGGCCCTCCTTGATGGTTGGTCAAACCAACGTTGAAAAGATGCACATTTGTAGATTTTCTCAGGAATTGAGTTTTGAAAGTGGATTTAGCTGTGTATACACTTGAGAGATAAACATGGACACTTTTGCTTATGAGATTTGGAGCTACTTTAGCCCTCTTTCAAGGTGGGTCAAACCAAGGTTGAAAATATGCACTTTTGTCGACTTTCTCGGAATTGAGTTTTGAAACTGGAATTAGGTACCCATTTGAGAGAGAAGCATGGACACCTATTTTTATGATCTTTGGAGTTATTTTGTGCCTCCTTCAAGGTTGGTCAAACCAAGCTTGAAAATATGCACTTTTTTTACTTTCTCGGAATTGATTTTTGAGAGTGGATTTAGGTACCCATTTGAGAGATAAGCATGAACACCTATTTTTATAAGATTTGCAGCTATTTTGGCCCTTGTTCAAGGTTGGTAACACCAAGGTTGAAGATATGCACTTTTGTCGACTTTCTTTGAATTGAGTTTTGAAAGTGAATTTAGGTACCCATTTTAGGGATAATCATGGACACCTATTTTTATGATATTTGAGTTATTTTGTCCCTCGTTCAATGTTGGTGAAACCAAGGTTTAAAATATGCACTTTTGGCGACTTTCTCGAAATTGAGTTTTGAAAGTAGATTTAGCTAGCCATTTGAAAGATAAGCATGGATACCTATTTTTATGAAATTTGGAGCTATTTTGGCCCTCGTTCAAGGTTGGTCAAACCAAGGTTGAAAATATGCACTTTTGTTGACTTTCTCGGAATTGAGTTTTGAAAGTTGATTTAGATACCCATTTGAAAGATAAGCAAGGAAACCTATTTCTATGAGACTCGGAGTTATTTTGGCCCTCGTTCAAGGTTGATCAAACCAAGGTTGAAAATATCCACTTTTGTCAACTTTCCCAGAATTGAAATTTTAAAGTAGATTTAGATACCGATTTGAGAAATAAGAATGGGCACCTATTTTTATGAGATTTGGATCTATTTCGACCCTCGTTCAAGGTTGTTTAAGCCAAGGTTGAAAATATGCACTTTTGTCGACTATCTCAGAGATAGGAATGTATACCTATATTTATGAGATTTGGAGCTATTTTGGCCCTCGTTCAAGGCTAGGAAACCAGGGATGAAAATATGCACTTTTGTCGACTTTCTTGGAATTAGTTTTGGAAGTTGATTTAGGTACCCATTTGAAATATAAGCATGGACACCTATTTTTATGAGATTTGGAGTTATGTTAGCCCTTGTTCAAAGCTGGTCAAACAAGGGTTGAAAATATGTACTTTTGTCGACTTTCATGAAATTGCGTTTTGAAAGTGGATTTCGGTACCCATTTCAGATATAAGAATGGACACCTATTTTTATGAGATTTGGAGCTTTTTTTGGACCTCGTTCAAGGTAGAAAATAGGCCCTTTTGTTGACTTTCTCAGAATTGTGTTTGAAAATGGATTTATGTACTGAGAGACAAGCATGGACACCTATTTTTATGATATTGAGAGCTATTTTGGCCATTATTCAAGGATGGTTAAATCAAGTTTGATAATATGCACCTTTGTCGAATTTCTCGGAATTGGAATTTTAAAGTAGATTTAGATACCCATTCGAGAGATAAGAATGGACACTTATTTTTATGAGATTTGGAGCTATTTTGGCCCTCGTTCAAGGTTGGTCAAACCAAGGTTGAAAATATGCACTTTTGTCAACTTTCTCGTAATTGAGTTTTGAAACAGGATTTAGGTACCTATTTGAGAGATAAGCATGAAAACCGTTTTTTATGAGATTTGAAGATATTTTATCCCTCTTTCAAGTTTGGTCAAACCAAGGTTGAAAATATGCACTTATCTCAACATTCTCAGAATTGAGTTTTGAAAGTGGATTTAGATACCCATTTGAGTGATAAGCATGGACACCTATTTTTATGAGGTTGGAGCTATTTTGGCCCTAGTTCAAGCTTGGTCAAACCAACGTTGAAAAGATGGACTTTTGTCGACTTTCTTGGAATTGAAATTTTAAAGTAGATTTAGATACTCATTTGAGAGATAAGAATGGACACCTATTTTTATGATATTTGGTGCTATTTTGATCCTCATTCAAGGTTGGGCAAACCAAGCTTGGAAATCTTTACTTTTGTTGACTTTTTCATAATTTAGCTTTGAAAGATTATTTAGGTACCCATTTGAGAAATAAGCATGGACACCTATTTTTATGAGATTTGGATCTATTATGGATCTCGTTCAAGGTTGGTCAAACCAAGGTTGAAAATATGTACTTTTGTTGACTTTCTCGGAATTTGGTTTTTAAAGTGGATTCAAGTACCCATTTGAGAGATAAGCATGGACACGTATTTTTATGAGATATGGAGCTATTTTGGCCCGCATTTAAGGTTGGTCAAACAAATGTTAAAAATATGCACTTTTGTTGACTTTCTTGTAATTGAAATTTTAAAGTAGATTTAGATACCCATTTGACAGATAAGAATGGAAACCTATTTTTATGAGATTTTGAGCTAACTTGGCCCCCTTCCAAGCTTGGTTAAACCAACGTTGAAAAGATGCCCTTTTGTCGACAATCTCAGGAATTGAGTTTTGAAAGTTGATTTAGGTACGTACCCATTTGAGAGATATCCATGGACACCTATTTTTAAGAGATTTGGAGCTATTTTGGCCCTCTCTCAAGGTTGGTCAAAATAAGGTTGAAAATATGCACTTTTTTTTACGCTCTCGAAAAAGGGTTTCGAAAGTGGATTGAGGTGCTCAATTGAGAGATAAGCATGGACACCTATTTTTATGAAATTAGGAGCTATTTTGGCCCTTGTTCAAGGTTTGTCAAACCAAGGTTGAAAATATGCACTTTTGTCGACTTTCTCGGAATTGAAATTTTAAAGTAGATTTAGAGACCCATTTGAGAGATAAGCATGGACACCTATTTTTATGAGATTTGGAGCTATTTTGGTCCTCGTTCAAGGTTGGTCAAACCAAGGTTGAAAAGATGCACTTTTTTCTATTTTCTTACAATTGAGTTTTGAAACTAGATGGAGGTATCCATTTGAGAGAGAAGCATGGAAACCTATTTTTATGAGATTTTGAGCTATTTTGGCCCTCGCTCAAGGTTGGTCAAACCAAGGTTGAAAATATGCACTTTTGACGACTTTATTGGAATTGAGTTTTGAAAGTGGATTTAGGTACCCATTTGAGAGATAAGCATAGACACCTATTTTTATGAGATTTGGATCTATTTTGCCCTCGTCAAGGTTGGTTAAACCAAGGTGTAAAATATGCACTTTTCTCGACTCTCTTGGAATTGAAATTTTTAAATAGAGTTAGATACCCATTTGAGAGATAAGCATGGATACTTGGAGCTATTTTGGTGCTCTTCAAGGTTGGTCAAACCAAGGTTGAAAAGATGCACTTTTGTTGACCTTCTCGAAATTGAGTTTTGAAAGTGGATTTAGGTACCCATTTGAGAGATAAGCATGGAAAACTATTTTAATGAGATTTGGAGCTATTTGGCCCGTGTTAAAGGTTGGTCAAACCAAGGTTGAAAAGATGCACTTTCGTCGACTTTCTTGGAATTGAAATTTTAAAGTAGATTTAGATACCCATTTGAGAGATAACCATGGACACCTATTTTTATGACATTTGGAGCTATTTTGGCCCTAGTTCAAGCTTGGCCAAACCAACGTTGAAAAGATGCACTTTTATCGACTTTCTATGAATTGAATTTTGAAAGTAGATTTATGTATCGATTTGAGAGATGAGAATGGAAACCTATTTTTATGCCATTTGGAGCTATTTTGGCCCTTCTTCAAGGTTGGTCAAACCGTGGTTGAAAATATGCACTTTTGTCGACTTTCTTGGAATTGAGTTTTGGAAGTGGATTTAGGTACCCATTTGAGAGATAAGCATGGACACCAATTTTTATGATATTTGGAGCTATTTTGGCCCTCATTTAAGGTTGGTCAAACCAAGGTCGAAATTATGTGCTTTTATCGACTTTCTCGTAACTAAAATTTGAAAGTGGATTTAGTTAACCATTTGAGGGATAAGCCTGAAAACCTATTTTTCTCAGATTTGGAGCTATTTTGGCCCTCGTAGGAAGAGAGAGAAGCGGGGTAAGTGAACAACTGAGATTGCCTGCGCGTAAAATCCACGACCAAGACACGTTTCGCTCATCCAAAGGTGTGGGTAAGGAGAAGAAGGAAATGGATCGTGAAAAAGGTGTCAGGGTGGGAAAGATCGACATCTAGGTCACTTCTTAGGAGTCTCATGGCTACTGCTAAGCAGGTGTGATGATAAGGAATTCTATCAGCGAATTAGGTGGTAGAGGGTTGGTGTGGCATTTACTCGATGTACTACGAGGAAGAAGGGACTCTCAAAACTAGGGCAAGTAGTGAAGCACAAGGAAGGTATTAGAGGAGTGCCAAGTGTCAAATCAACACATCCCGAGGGGGTCCGGAGCCAATTCCAGGTGAAGTCGAAAGTCAATTCAACCAATGATATCAGGAGTCCATACTCTTAGAGGCGTCGTAGTTGGCATATTTCCATGAGGGTATTGGATCAAGAGCCCACATGATCATCCATGTTGTCATCATAACACTTGGCGATGGCACATGTGAAGGCTCGATGAGCATGCATTGGAACCTAATTTCCCAACTTGATATAATGCCACCATTGGAGCCATTTCAAGATGTAGAGGATATCCATGCTGATAAAAAATAAGATGGATGTTGTGACTATGTTGAGGGTCTTGAGAAGTTATGGTGGGAAAACGGTTGCGACTTATGTGCTTAAGACACCTATTTTTCGGAGCCCCTTATTGGCCCACAGGTATTATTGGGAAACCCAACTTCCATTGGGTCCTTGCGCATCAATAGCTCTATCCTTTGAGGTAAAGACGTCTCCTGCACTAAAGAGAGTTTTAAATGCAGGGAAAAACACTTGAGGTTCTCGATCCTAAGAGAATTCTTCCAAAACCTCCAGATATGAACACGAACCCTATTACCAGGGTACACAGTATCCATTGCTAGGGGTGGTCCATTTGGGTGAATGTTCGAGCCTAGGAGGAGAGGAGCATGAGGCTTCGTCAACATTGTATTGGGCTCAAATTGTCGACTTCATTTAAAATGATGACAAGTCTCAGGCAGTGTTGCGTTGGCACATCTTGTAGGGAGGATACGACCCTGGTAAAAGAAGTTGACATGAACAACGAGCCTATTAAAGGCTCAGAGCTGTCAATAAACTAGACTTCCTTCTCCAGGTTTATGGAAATGATGGTGTTACCAAGAGACATGGATGCCAGATAAGGGTCCAAACACAAAATCACCATAAACCTCCCTGCTAGCTGCAAACACAGACAGAACATGTTTCTGGAGCTTGAAGAGACATAGAGGAGAAGAAGCAGAAAGGGGTCACCAGGCCAATTCAAGCCTATACATCAGGAGGCCAGAAAATGGAATAAAGCCATCAGTGCTGAAGTGTCACTACCAAAACAAGCAAGCCTGAACCCAAGTGTTGTCGTGTCATCTTGTTCCAGCGCATGCGAGATATATTGTGTATCCCATTTTGGAAGTAAGTCATGGCGAATATGTGACCTATTGTAGTTTGTTAGTATTTTAATATGATTATTCTGGGTTAATCCCATATTTTTGTAAGTTCTTTGATACCCTTTTTATGGACGTATCCATGGGGGTATTCCACACTATAAATAGAACCTCCCTTGAGGAGGATAGAGGTTGGACTATTTTTCATTTGTGAGGCCTCAGCACCGGTTTTTGTAGCTCTGCAACTTTTTTTGGAGGTATAATGAAAATATTTCTCTGTGTTTATGAGATTCATCACAATGCTTGTGTTTAGTGTGTGCTCTCTCTGTTTAATTCATGTTCATCTGTGTGATTTTCTGCTAATACATTTCTAGATTAGTATGCTGGAATTCACTCTCTGTTAAGCACTCCTGCAACAGAAATCATGTTTGTAATGTGACTATAGTAGATTTGACAGAAGTCGTCCATAGATAGGGGTTATGTTTCAATTGTTTCCCTTTGTCATTTTCCCACTAAAGGTGCTGCAAAGGATTCGCCCATTGATAGGTTCCCCTTGCCATGCTGGGATTTTCTGTTTCTTCTCACCACCGCTTAAAGGATATTTCACTAAACATTGTTCTTACTTTGCCTCATATCACCGAAGAGAAACCCCTTTTCATTATATGCTGTAATTTCCTTGAATGTTTCATGCTGTTGACTATATTTCCCAATGGTTTTGATTTTGTTTATCTCTTCAACCTATTTTATTTTGTGACTATCCATGTTACTATCAGAAATCTAGTGTTTTGCATGCTCTATAAATATAAATGTGTATGTGAATGCTACCGTGACAAGAGATATCCCTCTCTAACTTCCTTAGAAAGAAGGAAGTCTAAAGCTGGTTTGAAATGGTTACCCCTATTACTTTCTACAACAACCATAGGAAAAGTATAGGGTGCTAACACCAATGTTGAAAATATGCAATTTTGTTAACTTTCTCAGAATTGAAATTTAAAGTAGATTTAGATACCCATTTGAGAGATAAGCACGGACACCTATTTTATATGATATTTGGAGCTATTTTGGCCGTTGTTCAAGGTTGGTCAAACCAAGGTCGAAAAGATGCACTTTTGTCAACTTTCTCGTAATTAAGTTTTGAAAGTGGATTTAGGTATCCATTTGAGAGATGAGCATGGACACCTATTTTTATGAGATTCGGAGCTAGTTTGGCCCTGGTTCAAGGTTGGTCAAACCAAGGTTGAAAATATGCACTTATGTTGACTTTCTCGAAATCGAGTTTTGAAATCAGATTTAGGTACCCATTTGAGAGATAAGCATGGACAACAATTTTTATGAGATTTTGAGCTATTTTGGCTCTCGTTCAAGGTTGGTCAAACCAAGGTGAAAATATGCACTTTTGTCAACTTTCTCAAAATTGAAATTTAAAAGAATATTTAGATACCCAATTGAGTGATAAGCATGGACACCTATTTTTATGAGATTCGGAGCTATTTTGGCTGTCGTTCAAGGTTGGTCAAACCAACGTTGAAACGATGAACATTTGTCGACTTTCTCGGAATTGAGTTTTGAAAGTTGATTTAGGTACCCATTTAAGAGATAAGCATGGACATCTATTTTTATGATATCTGGAGCTATTTTGGCCCTGGTTCTATGTTGGTCAAACCAAGGTTGAAAATATGCACTTTTGTCGACTTTGTCGAAATTGAAAGTTTCAAGTAGATTTACATACCTATTTGAGAGATAGGCATGGACACCTAATTTTATGAGATTTGGAGCGGTTTTGGCCCTCGTTCAAGGTTGGTCAAACCAACGTTGAAAAGATGCACTTTTGTCGAATTTCTCGGAATGGAGTTCTGAAAGTGGATTAGATACCCATTTAAGAGATAAGCATGAACACCTATTTTTATGATATTTGGAGCTATTTTGGCCCTCGTTCAAGGTTACAAAGGTTGAAAATATGCACGTTTTTCAACTTTCTCGTAATTGAAATTTTAAAGTAGATTTAGATACCCATTTGAGAGATAAGTATGGACACCTATTTTTTTGAGACTTGGAGTTATTCTGGCACTCGTTCAAGGTTGGTCAAACCAACATTGAAAAGATGCACTTTTGTCGACTTTCTCAAAAATGATTTTTGAAAGTGGATTTAGGTATCCATTTTAGAGATAAGCATGGGCACCTATTTTAATGAGATTTGGAGCTATTTTGGCACTCGTTCAAGGTTACTCAAACCAACATTGAAAAGATGCACTTTTGTCGACTTTCTCAGAATTGATTTTTGAAAGTGGATTTAGGTATCCATTTTTGAGATAAGCATGGAATCCTCTTTTTATGATATTTGGATATATTGTGGCCATCGTTCAAAGTTGATCAAAATAAGGTTGAAAATATGCACTTTTGTTGACTTTCTCGGAATCGAGTTTTTAAAGTGGATATATGTACCCATTTCAGAGATAAGCATGGACACCTATTTTTATGAGAATTGGAGCTATTTTGGCCTTCATTCAAGGTTGTTCAAACCAAGGTTAAAAATATGTACTTTTGTCGACTTTCTCAGAATTGAAATTTCAAAGTAGATTTCGATACCCATTTGAGAGATAAGCATGGACACCTATTTTTATGAAATTTGGAGCTATTTTGGCCCTTGTTCAAGGTTGGTCAAACCAAGGTTTAAAAGGTGCACTTTTGTCAACTTTCTTGGAATTGAGTTTTGAAAGTGGATTTAAGTACCCATTTGAAATATAAGCATGGACACCTATGTTTTTGCGATTTGGAGCTATTTTGGCCCTCGTTCAAAGTTGGTCAAACCAAGGTTTAAAATAAGCACTTTTGTCGACTTTCTCGGAATTGAAATTTTAAAGTATATTTAGATACCCATTTGAGAGATAAGCATGGAGACCTATTTTTATGAGATTTGTAGATATTCTGGACCTCATTGCAGCTTGGTCAAATCAAGGTTGAAAATAACACTTTTGTCGATTTTTTCAGAAATCAGTTTTGAAAGTGGATTTAGGTACCCATTTGAGAGATAAGCATGGACACCTATTTTTATTAGATCTCGAGTTGTTTTGGCCCTTGTTCAAGGTTGGTTAAACCAAGGTCGAAAAGATGCACGTTTGTTGACTTTCTCGTAATTAAGTTTTGAAAGTGGATTTAGGTACCCATTTGAGAGATGAGCATGGACACCTCTTTTTATGAGATTTGGAGCTATTTTGGCCCTCGTTCAGGGTTGGTCAAACCAAGATTGAAAATATGCACTTTTGTTGACTTTCTCGGAATCGAGTTTTGAAATCAGATAAAAGTACCCATTTGAAAGATAAGCGTGGACAACTATTTTTATGAGATTCTGAGCTATTTTAGCCCGCGTTCAAGGTTGGTCAAACCAAGGTTGAAAATATGCACTTTTGTCAACTTTCTCAGAATTGAAATTTTAAAGAAGATTTAGATACTCATTTGAGAGATAGGCATGGACACCTACTTTTATGAGATTTGGAGCTATTTTGGCTGTCGTTCAAGGTTGTTCAAACCAACGTTAAAACGATGCACATTTGTCGACTTTTTTGGAATTGAATTTTGAAAGTTGATTTAGGTACCCATTTAAGAGATAAGCATGGACACCTATTTTATGATATTTGGAGCTATTTTGGCCCTGGTTCTGTGTTGGACAAACCAAGGTTGAAAATATGCACTTTTGTCGACTTTCTCATAATTGAAATTTTCAAGTAGATTTACATACCCATTTGCAAGATAAGCATGGACACCTATTTTTATGAGATTTGGAGCTATTTTGGCCCTCGTTCAAGGTTGGTCAAACCAACGTTGAAAAGATGCACTTTTGTCGAGTTTCTTGGAATTGAGTTCTGAAAGTGGATTTAGGAACCCATTTGAGAGATAAGCATGGGAACCTACTTTTATGAGGTTTGGAGTTATTTGGCCCTCTTTGAACGTTGGTCAAACCAAAGTTGAAAATATGCACTTTTGTCGACTTTCTCGGAATTTTAATTTTAAAGTAGATTTAGATACCCATTTGAGAGATAAGTATGGACATGTATTTTTATGAGATTTGAAGTTATTTTGGCACTCGTTCAAGGTTGGTCAAACCAACATTGAAAAGACGCACTTTTGTTGACTTTCTCAGAATTGATTTTTCAAAGTGGATTTAGATACCCATTTAAGAGATAAGCATGAAGACCTATTTTTATGATATTTGCAGCTATTTTGGCCCTCGTTCAAGGTTGGTCAAACAAGGTTTGAAAATATGCACTTTTGTCGACATCATCGAAATTGAGTTTTGAAAGTGGATTTAGGGACCCATTTGAGAGATAAGCATGGGAACCTATTTTTATGAGATTTGGAGTTATTTGGCCCTCTTTAAACATTGGTCAAACCAAAGTTGAAAATATGCACTTTTGTCGACTTTCTCAGAATTTTCATTTTAAAGTAGATTTAGATACCCATTTGAGAGATAAGTATGGACACCTATTTTTATGATATTTGGAGTTATTTTGGCACTCATTCAAGGTTGGTCAAACCAACATTGAAAAAATGCACTTTTATTGACTTTCTTAGAATTGATTTTTGAAAGTGGCATTAGAGGAAATTTGGGGTCTAAAATGGGCCTTATAAGAAAACGTGCCAAAATAAGTTTTTGTGAGTTGGAATTCAAGAACCAATAGAATTTCAATAAAATAAGTCAACCATAATGGTTGAATTGACATATTTGACATTAAAAAAAACTACTTTTTTGTTCGTATTTTCGACATATTTTATTGTGTTTTTACTCAAATTTTGATCGGGAGAGCTTGTTGGATGCGGAATTTGATTCCGCGTCCAACAAGTACCCACACTGCATACTTTTGATGGACCCTGCTACCCCAAAAACAAGAAATACCTGAAAAAACGTGATGATGACATCATCATCACGTTGTTTTAGGTATTTCTTGTTTTTGGGGTAGCGAGGTCTGTCAAAAGTATGCAGTGTGGGTACTCGTTGGATGCGGAATCAAAGTCCGCATCCAATGAGCTCTCCCGATCGAAATTTGAGTAAAAACACAGGGAGATATGTCGAAAATATGAACACAAAAAGTAGTTTTTTTCTTTCTTCCTCCAAAATTAATCAATATTATTTTATTATTTTAACTATTATTTTATTATTTTAACTATTATTTTATTATTTTCCTTAGGAGGCCCATTTTAGACCCCAAAATTCCTCTAATGATTTAGGTATCCATTTTAGAGATAAGCATGGGCGCCTATTTTCATGAGATTTGGAGCTATTTTGGCACTTGTTTAAGGTTGGTCAAACCAATGCTGAAAAATGCACTTTTGTCGACTTTCTCATAATTGATTTTTGAAAGTGGATTTAGGTATGCATTTTAGAGATAAGCATGGACACCTATTTTTATGATATTTGGATCTATTTTGGCCACCATTCAAAGTTGGTCAAAACAAGGTTGAAAAGATGCACTTTTGTCGACTTTCTAGGAAACGAGTTTGTAAAGTGGATTTATTTACCCATTTGAGAGATAAGCATGCACAACTATTTTTATGAGATTGGGAGCTAGTTTGGCCTTCATTCAAGGTTGGTCAAACCAAGGTTGAAAATATGCACTTTTGTTGACTTTCTCAGAATTGAAATTTGAAAGTAGATTTTGATACCCATTTGAGAGATAAGCATGGACACCTATTTTTATGAAATTTGGAGCTATTTTGGCCCTCATTAAAGGTTGGTCAATCCAAGGTTGAAAAGATGCACTTTTGTCGACTTTCTCAAAATAGAGTTTTGAAAATGGATTTAGGTACCCATTTTAGAGATAAGCATGGACACCTATTTTTGTGAGATTTGGAGCTATTTTGGTCCTCATTCAAGGATGGTCAAACCAAGGTTGAAAACATCCACTTTTGTCGACTTTCTCGAAGTTGAGTTTTGAAATTGGATTTAGGTACCCATTTGAGAGATAAGAATAGACACCTATGTTTATGAGATTTGGACTTATTTTTGGCCCTAGTTCAAGTTGGTCAAACCAAGGTTGAAAAATGCACTTTTGTCGACTTTCTCAGAATTGAGTTTTGAAAGTGGATTTAGGTACCCATTTGAGAGATAAGCATCGGAACCTATTTTTAAGATATTTGGATCTATTTTGGCCTTTGTTCAAGGTTGGTCAAACCAAGGTTGAAAATATGCACTTTTGTCGACTTTCTCGAAATTGAGTTTTGAAAGTTGAATTAGGTACTTATTTGAGATATAAGCATGGACACCTATTTTTATGATATTTGGAGTTATTTTGTCCCTTTTTCAAGGTTGAAATATGCACTTTTGTCAACTTTCTCCGAATTGAAATTTTAAACTAGATTTAGATACTCATTTGAGAGATAAACATGGACACCTATTTTTATAAGATTTGGAGCTATTTTGGCCCTCATTCAAGGTTGGTCAAATCAAGGTTGAAAATATGCACTTTTGTCGACTTTCTCAGAATTGAGTTTTGAAGTGGATTTGGGTACTCATTTGAGAGATAAGCATGGACACCTAGTTTTATGAGATTTGAAGCTATGTTGGCCCTCGTTTAAGGTTGGTAAAACCAAGATTGAAAATATGCACTTTTGTCGACTTTCCCGGAATTGAGTTTTGAAATCGGATTTAGGTACCCATCTAGGCATAAGCATGGGCACCTTTTTTTTATAATATTTGGAGCTATTGTGGCCCTCTTTCAAGATTGGTCAAACCAAGGTGGAAAATATGCCCTTTTGTTGATTTTTTTCGAAATTGAAATTTGAAAGTAAATTTAGATATCCATTTGAGAGATAAGCATGGGCACCTATTTTTAAGAGATTTAGCGCTATTTTGGACCACGTTCAAGGTTGGCCAAACCAAGGTTGAAAAGATGCACTTTTGTCGACTTTTCACAATTGAGTTTTGAATGTGGATTTACGTACCCATTTTAGAGATAAGAATGGCCACCTATTTTTATGAGATTTGGAGCTATTTTGGTCCTTGTTCAAGGTTGGTAAACCAAGGTTGAAAATATGCACTTTTGTTGACTTTCTTGAAATTGAGTTTTGAAAGTGGATTTAGGTAACAATTTGAGAGATAAGCATGGACACCTATTTTTATGATATTTGGAGCCATTATGGCCCTCGTTCAATGTTGGTCAAACTAAGTTTGAAAAATGCACTTTTATCGACTTTCTCAGAATTGAGATTTGAAAGTGGATTTAGGTACCCATCTGAGAGATACGATTGGACATCTATCTTTATGAGATTTGGATCAATTTGGGTCCTCGTTCAAGGTTGGTCAAACCAAGGTTGAAAATATGCACTTTTGTCAACTTTCTCAGTATTGAGTTTCAAAATTGGATTTAGGTACCCATTTGAGAGATAAGCATGGACACCTATTTTGATGAGATTTGAATCTATTTTGGACCTCGTTCAAGG
The DNA here is from genome assembly GCA_001517045.1 of Pseudotsuga menziesii. Classification (NCBI taxonomy): domain Eukaryota; kingdom Viridiplantae; phylum Streptophyta; class Pinopsida; order Pinales; family Pinaceae; genus Pseudotsuga; species Pseudotsuga menziesii. The sequence goes on along the minus strand of LPNX010550597.1, from coordinate 140,641 downwards.
TTGGTCAAATCAAGGTTGAAAATATGCACTTTTATAGACTTTCTTGCAATTGAAATTTTAAAGTAAATTTAGATACCCATTTGACAGATAAGAATAGACACCTATTTTTATAAGATTTGGAGCTGTGTTGGCGCTTGTTCAAGGTTGGTTAAACCAAGATTGAAAAGATGCATTTTTTTTACTTTCTCGGAATTGAGTTTTGAAAGTGTATTTAGGTACCCATTTAAGAGATAAGCATGGACACCTATTTTTATGATATTTTGATCTATTTTGGCACTCATTCTATGTTGGTTAAACCAAGGTTGAAAATATGCACTTTTGTTGACTTTCTCAGAATTGAAATTTTAAAGTAGATTTAGATACTGGTTTGAGAGATAAGGATGGACACCTATTTTTATGTGATTTGGAGCTATTTTTGCCCTCATTGAAGGTTTGTCAAACCAAGGGTGAAAATATGCACTTTTGTCGACTTTCTCGAAATTGAAATTTTAAAGAAGATTTAGATACCCATTTGAGAGATAAACATGGAGATTTGTAGATATTTTGGCCCTCATTGAAGGTTGGTAAAATTGAGGTTGAAAATATCACTTTTGTCGATTTTCTTAGATTGAGTTTTGAAAGTGGATTTAGGTACCCATTTGAGAGATAAGCATGGGCACCTATTTTTATGAGATTTGGGGCTATTTTCTCCCTCGTTCAAGTTTGGTCAATTAAGGGTTGAAAATATGCACTTTTGTCGACTTTCTCATAATTAAGTTTTGAAAGTAGATTCAGGTGCCCATTTGAGAGATAAGCATGGACATCTATTTTTAGGAGATTTGGAGTTATTTTGGTGCTCATTAAGGGTTGGTCGAACTAAGGTTTAAAATATGCACTTTTGTTTCTCGGAGTTGAATTTTGAAAGTGGATTTAGGTACCCATTTGAGATATAAGCATGTACGCCTATTTTTATGAGAATTGGAGATATTTTGGCCCTCGTTCAAGGTTGGTCCAACCAAGCTTTAAAATATGCACTTTTGTCAACTTTCTCATAATTGAAATTTTAAATTAAATTTAGATATTCATTTGAGAGATAAGCATGGACACCTATTTTTATGAGATTTGCAGATATTTTGGCCCTCGTTGAAGGTTGGTCAAATCAAGGTTGCAAATATCACTTTTGTTGATTTTCTCATAATTGAGTTTTGAATGTGGATTTAGGTACCCATTTGAGAGATAAGCATGGACACCTATTTTTATGATATTTGGAGCTATTTTGGCCCTCGTTCAAGGTTGGTCAAACAAGGGTTTAAAATATGCACTTTTGTCGACTTTTTTAGAATTTCATTTTGAAAGTGGATTTAGGTACTCATCGCATGGACACCTATTTTTATGTGATTTGGAGCTATTTTGGCCCTCTTTCAAGGTTGGTCAAACCAAGGTTGAAAATATGCACTTTTGTCGACTTTCTCTGAATTGAAATTTGAAAGTAGATTTAGCTACCCATTTGAGAGATAAGGATGGACACCTATTGTTATGAGATTTGGAGCTATTTTGGGCCTTGCTTAAGGTTGGTCAAACTAAGGTTGAAAATATGCACCTTTTCGACTTTCTCGGAATTGACTTTTGAAAGTGGATTTCGGTACCCATTTGAGAGATAAGCATGTACACCTATTTTTATGAGATTTGGATTTATTTTGGTCTTTGTTCAAGGTTGGTCAAACCAAGGTTGAGAATATGCACTTTTGTCGACTTTCTCAGAATTGAAATTTTAAAGTAGATTTAGATACCCATTTGAGAGATAAGCATGGAAACCTATTTTTATGAGATTTGGAGCTATTTTGGTGCTCTTTCAAGGTTGGTCAAACCAATGTTGAAAATATGCACTTTTGTCGACTTTCTAAGAATTTAGTTTCGAAATTGGATTTAGGTACCCACTTGAGAGATAAGCATGGAAACCTATTTTTATCAGATTTGGATCTATTTTGGCTCTCGTTCAAGGTTGGTAAAACATAGGTTGAAAATATGCACTTTTTTTCAATTTCTCGAAATTGAAATTTGAAAGTGGATTTAGGTACCCATTTGAGAGTTCATCATGGACACCTATTTTGATGAGATTTGGAGCTATTTTTTCCCTCGTTCAAGGTTGGTCAAACCAATGTTGAAAATATCCACTTTTTTCCACTTTCTCGGAATTGAAATTTTAAAGTAGATTTAGGTACCCATTTGAGAGATAAGCATGGACGCCTATTTTTATGGGATTTGAAGCTATTTTGGCCCTCGTTCTAGGTTGGTCAAACCAAGGTTGAAAAGATGTGACTTTTGTTGACTTTCTCAGAATTGAGTTTTGAAAGTGGATTTAGGTACCCATTTGAGAGATAAGCATGGACACCTATTTTTATAAGATTTTGAGTTGTTTTGGTCCTCATTCAAGGTTTGAAAAACCAAGGTTGAAAATATGCACTTTTTCGACTTTCTTGGATTTGAGTTTTGGAACCGGATTTAGGTACCCATTTGAGAGATAAGCATGGACACCTATTTTTATGAGATTTGGAGCTCTTTTGGCCCTCATTCAAGGTTGGTCAAACCAAGGTTGAAAATATAAACTTTTTTCAACTTTATTAGAATTGAAATTTTAAAGTATATTTAGATGTGGAAATTAATCCCAAGCTGTAGAACAATTACACTAACAAAATTACTAGTCAAACATGAAAATTTCACAAAAAGGAGACTGGATATGGAGCATAACACAATATTCTATTGAATAAATGTACATCAGGAAACCTCATGAAGTCATAAGCTATCCAAATATATAATTATATCAGATATTCAAAAGCATACGGATGTTATTCGAATTGGACAAAAAGGGGGCTTACTAAACTAGTTAAAGTTCCCCATAGGTGCATAAATCACTTTCCTAATATGTCAAGATGCTCATGCATTGGATGAGTGAGATGTACCAGATGATAAGTGATGGAAAGAGATCATATCCATGCTTTTGGGTGGATAAAAAGAAGGAGGAAGAACTGGATAAAAAACAAGGCAGTTACTCCAAGACTAACTTTTCATTTTTGCATTAAAACTGCTGAAAAGCAAAGCAACTCAGGAAAAAGAAGAACTACGCTTTTACTATTATGGAGATGACTACAAATTTGTCAAAATATTTTCTAGGATTAGTTTAAAGTGCTGCTTTATCCATTTTTATCATTTGTTGATTTCTGGGTACAAGTGGATCTAGCATAGTAAGGAATCTAGGAATATTAAGACAAAATTGACAAATTAATGTCTCCTAAGTGTATCTATGGGTTTGATTATTCTAACAGCCCCCCCTTAATCCTAAATTTATGTAAAATAACAGAAAAATATATCAGATTATAGGGCCTATCAACAATCCTTAGTCACCCTTTACATATTGCTTGTCCATACAACCAAGGAAAGAGGAAAAAACCCAAGGGTAAAAACCTCCCTTAAACATGGACATGAACAAAAACTTTGAAAATATTTTTGTCAATAATTCTTCACCACATGATCATCAATCCCCAATAGTGATTTTAGAATCAGAAAACACCTTGTTGAAGATGTCTTCTACTTTCTCTAAATATGCGTAGTAGAGTAGAGCAATGGTACCATCATGCACAAGGTCCTTGATGTAGTGCATATGGATCTCAATGTGTTTGGTTCAACATCTATGAACTAGATCAGTGGATATTTGAATGGTTCTTTTATTGTCACAATAAATGACAATGGAAGTCTCTGATTTGATCCCAAACTCTCCAAGTATTCCCTGCAACCACAAACATTGATTATTTGCATTCACATATCCTCTATACTATGCCTATGTAGATGAGAGTGAAATGGAACTCTGCTTTTTACTGGACAAACTAATTGGTCCATCCGTAAGCATAAACACAAATCCTAAAGTATAATTTCTATCAGTATTATCACCTGTACAATCACTATGAGTAAATCCAACTAACTCTAAGTCATATTTTGCTGCATAGAAAATCCCATGAGTTCTTGTTCCTTGAATAAAGTTTAGGATTCTCTTGGTTTCCCTCCAGTGCATTTCATTAGTCTGATCCACGTGTCTAGAAGCCACACTCACCGAATAAGATATATCAGGTCGAGTATGAGTCATATAAAGAAACCACCCAATAAACTGCCTATACAGTGTATTATTTACCAAAGGAGTCAAACTTGCTTCTTCAAGCATAACCCCAAAGAGAAATGGAGTCTTGCTTGGCTTGCAATCCTTCATGTTGAACTTGTTGAGCAAATCTGAAGCATACTTGGACGGATATACCTTGATCCCATGGGATGATTGCGAGGGCCAAAATAGATCCAAATCTCATAAAAATAGGCATCCATGCTATCTCTCAAATGAGTATCTAAATCTACTTTAAAATTTCAATTCTTACAAAGTCGACAAAAGTGCATATTTTCAACCTTGAATGAGGGCCAAAATAGCTCCAAATCTCATAAAAATAGGCTTCCATGCTTATCTTCAAATGGGCACCTAAATCCACTTTCGAAACTCAATACCGAGAAAGTTGGAAAAAGCGCATATTTTCAACCTTGGTTTAACCAATGTTATACCCAAATCATGTCTCCCTCATGTGATAAGATCCTTAAATCTTATGTTTTCCCTTAATCCCCAAAATTTGGAGTCGAAACTTGCTCTGTTTGTCAATTCTACTTGAAAAAACCTAGCACCACGCTTAGCCTTTGGTTGATGAACGGTACCTTGTTCAACACCGCCTGTATCTTGTTATAGAGAAGTGGTGCCACTTCCTATATATTTTTTTTTTAAAGTGGTTCTCACCTAAACCGCTCCTTCATAAGGGAACAAAAATGGTACCCTGGGTAAAATGGGAAAAAGAGAAGTTTCTTGAGGCTTCTAGATCATGAGCCTCATGTCCTCCATTATCCCTATCAAAATGGGTTAGTTTGAGCTCTAGATCCCCCTTGGTAGGATCTTGGAGCCACCTCACCCACAATTCTCTCAATTATCCCTATCCATTGAGCCTTATAAATACAAGCTCATATCCATAGTTGGGGGAGAGAACTGAATAGGTATTGTTATGCTGTTGAATTGACTACCTAGTCCAAATCATTGGAGAGCATAGAGAGCAAGTTGGAGCTTATGAGGATGAAGTGTTTGTCTTGTGGAAGAGCTTGTCGACACTAAGCCAATGGTTGTAAGCTTCTTCGTTCATTATTAATGCAAACCTGGTTTCCATCCCACCTATCTGTTGTTTTGATTTCACATGTATATGTTACTATATTCCTTAGTCACTAGTATGGATATGTAGATTATTTTCTGGTAGATTTGATGTGCTTGTATGTTTGATATGTTTGTAGGTACACAGGTTCACGATCGAAGCAGTATTCAAGGTGTCTACAATATCTCAGTGGAAGGTCATCATCCTTTGCCGTTCACTCATTTTGTCTGGAAATGAACCATTAAGACTAGAGGAATAGCTTCTGTCCATAGAAGGTGCCATATTCCTGATTACAAATCTGGGGACTTTGTTGCAGAGCAAAGCAAATTTCAGTTGATCTGATCTTCCTCAGCCCCTCAACACTTGTCCAAATCTAGGCTCTAGTTTCCAACTCTCTTCAGTTAGATCTGCCATCTGACTTAGTGAATTTTGGTTTGAAACTTTCAGATCTGTTCAGATCTAAACTATTTTGACTGTATATGCTCTTTTTTACTGTCAATTCATCAATCTTTGCCTTAATCTGATCAATTTTTAACTTGATTTATTGTTCTCCTTGTGTTTTGGATCTATTCAGGGAACCGCACATGTGATGTTGGAAACAAGCGGTGCCACCGCCTGAAATCTGTTAGCCATAAGCGATGCCACCGCCTGAGTCCCATTGTCTAGAAGTGGTGGTCATACAGAACCACTTTGTCAAGACCCCTCCAGCACAATGCCAGGTAGGCCTTGTTCCAAAACTAGTTTTTTGTCATTTTTTGCAAAAAGTTGGATTTTCTTTGCTTTTAGCCCTGCACTGTCAGGCTTGTGTGTCAGAATCTGAATGCTCGTGGTTGAAAATTCTGTGGTAAAAACATGTTTGATGAAATATTTCAAAGATAGGTTATGCTTGTTGATTATTCATTTGCTTTCATGATTGTTGGTTGTGATTTCGAAAGGAATTTTTGAAAGATTAAGTTTCAGTCAGATCTCTTTTCATTTCATTTATAAATACTGAAAGAAAAACCACTTGCTTAGCATCTTAGTTTCATTTTTCCATAGAGGAATTCTTTTTTATTTTAAAAATATTTTTTTTATTGAGTTTAGGTCATTATTATCATTGACCATAAGGCACTAGATCTCTGATTAGCCTCACACAATTTCAGGTTCTCTTTGTTCTTTTGTCTCCCTTGTATTAGTACTATCTCATCAAAAGAAAAAATACTATAGTTTTAAGTTAGATCTATCTATGTTTCAAGAAAAATCGAAAAAATAGAGTGCATATGCATGTAGAGTGCTTGTTGTTTTTCTTTTAGGAAAAGAGACTCTTACCCCTTTGATTGCTTTCAAAAATAAAATGAGTTTGGAATTTGTTGCTTGTCTTTGATTTTGATTTGTTCAAAGTAGTTGTTTTGGAATTTTTGGTTTTCAAAATGAAAAGAAATTACTCTCTTTCCCTCCAGTAGGTAGGCATACCACGAACGGTGAAGTGAAATATTTGCGTCTACATTCTGCATGGTTTACTTTTTCTATCAAAATCCCATGCATTCATCTAACCGTCCACTTTAAAATTAACGGTTGTTATAGGTTAAAATTTACATAGCAATTTGAGTGATAGGTTGGAGACGTGTTCGGGCGTTGTTAAGCATAGGAGCTATCATTACTCGTTCGCATTACATCCCAGGACTCATGCGGTTCTTCCACATACCGTCGGTATATCGAACAAACTTTCACGTACCCTTGAGATATATAGAAAGGTACTTCATGTACTCGATTTAATATAGGAAGGCCCATTATGAATGGTTATGCATTAGACAAAACTACTACTGATTTAAGCTCCCACGTACCTTGCATATATCGGGAGACCCCACTAGGATACCTTATCTATCTAAGAAAAGCCCTTTGGTCGTCTTTCTTGGAGCCATACACTAAAAATATCATTTGGGGAGATTACTACGCACGTACCCTTGAGGTATATCGCGAGTGGCACCTTCTTGACAATCTTGGTGAGAGACCTAACTATCTGAACTCCTCATGTCATTGAAGTTTTCTTGTTTGACCTATAGCTTGAGTAGGGAAATTTTTGGTGTGTTTTCTAGTTTTGAGACCCTAGGTTAGATAGGAACTATACAAACTAGCTAAATTAAGATAGTACAGAAGAGTACGGGGCTTTCCACCTGATTTTATTCCTGTTTCAGGAGAAAATCCTATGGAAGCTATCAACCAAGGAGTTGCTACCAACTCCCAAGTAGGAGAAAATGTGGTTGCAGAAAGAAGAGATCCCTATCCTTCACAAGGTCCTCCCTTGGTCCAACAACCTTCTTGGGGTAATAATTCATTCCATTCTCCCATAGAAGTTCATGCTGATGATACTACCCGTACAGATTATGGTCCTAATGCTCCATTTTGGGATACCTCTGTAGGACAAGCCATTGCCTCATTTGGCACCTGTTTAAACTCTTCTGAAGAAGTTTCTCCAAATGAAGAAGAACATAGACAATACCAGGTAGCTATTCTCCGTGCACAAGAAATTGAGAAGAAAATAGATAACATATTGGGTACACCACCACCTCGTTCAACAGTTTTTCCTGTGGGAAATTGCTCACTTGTTGATTCTATGATACCCATTAAACCTATTCTAGATCACACTGTGACTCCACATAATCTAGGTCAAACTACCAACCCCACTATCTCCCATATTATTTCTATTCCCAATCCTCTCAGGTCTTCTGCACCTAGGGCTCAACATTCAATTCATGTTTCATCAATACCTTCTAGTGTCGGGGGGCAACCCCCAGCATGACATATGTTATCTGTCACTGGAATTGTAGCTATTCATGGGCAGACCTCTAGTATAGAGAAATATACTGTTTATGTCCCTCCTACCCACACGAATGTGGTTAACCCCCCATCCAGTTCAGGTTAGCCCTTGGGGGCACAACCTGTAACCAATCAAACCTCTTGGGGGTATGGTTACACAGCATATCAAGTACCTGTAGGAAATATTAATTATCAACCGACCCCTACAAGAATGTCGTATGTTGGAATTCCATATCCTAGTAATACTTTCACGCCATGGTTGTTCCTACATGCCAGCTATGGGAGGGATACCTATACATACTGTGGGTGGTGCCGGAGGACCACCTTATGGAGGTCCTCCCCCTGGGGGGCCTAATGGTCATGGAGGGTGTGGTGGCTTTCCTCATTATGGTCCTAATGGTCTTGGTGGCCCAGGGGGCCTGGTGGCTTCCCTCCTAATGGTCCCAGAGGGTCTGGTGGCCCTCCTCCTAGAGGTCCCGGAGCGTCAGGTGGTCCTCCTCCTAGTGATCTAGGTGGTCCCAGTGGTCCCAACAGTCCTGGTGGTCTCGGAGGCCCTGGTAGTCCTCCTCCCAAAGGATCCAGCGGTCCTAATAGTCATGTTCCCAAAAATAAACCCCCCACGGGTGGACCTTTCGATGATTCTTCATCACAACAACCTGTCTATCAGTCTACTTATGGTCCTACTAGTACTTATATGCCATATCAATATTACCAGTATGTGCAACCTAATCGCTAGTTACCTTTCCTAGAAACTTTGGACTTACCTGATTTGTCCAAGTTGATTAATGATCCCATTTGACATAACCCCTCATGGCCTCCCATTCCGATAAAGTTACCATCAGAAATTCCAAAGTTCGATGGGAAGCAGGGAGATGATCCAAAAAACCATGTCATGACATTCCATTTGTGGTGTTCTTCGAACTCCCTTATGGATGATTCAGTTCATTTAAGACTCTTCCAGCGAACTTTGACCGGTACTGCCGTGAAATGGTACATTGAACTTCCACAACATTTGTTTGTGGATTTTGGCTCATTGGCAACTGTGTTTATTACACACTTTCAGCTTCCTATCCATTATGAAATGGGTATAGACCTCTTAACTTCTCTGTATCAGAACACCTCCACCCACATATCCAATCATATTCATGAGTGGAAAAGGTGAAGAAGACTTATTAAGGCTCCTATCTTAGATCAGTTGTTAGCTGATTGGTTTACTAAATCTTTGTTGCCTCCAATCACCTGAGATGTGGCTATGGGTGGTGCCGTTATTGAAGAGCAAGCCATTAGTCAAGCCCAATATCTGGACTTGGTCTATTCCCAATCCGGAACATTGTATGACTTGATCCCTCAAGCTCCTTTCCCAAGCACTGATCCTGCTAAGCCACCAGTAGAAACCCATGTTGATGGGATTGTTGGTTCAATCCAGTCCCCGTCGACAACAAAACCTGGTGAGCAACCCCTGAATTCTACCCCTACTCCTTCAACTCCCAACGTTTCCACTGAGGTCAATTCCATTCAAAGTATTCAAATGCTTGGCAACAATAAAAAGAAAGGTAAAGCTAAAAACAGAAAACCTGGAAACCAACAGGAGAATCCAAAACCAACCACCAACGAGAACGATAAAGGGAAAAGAAAAGATAAATATCCATGTCTACTATGCAAAGGTGACTATTTCATGAAAGAGTGTCCTCGTCATGACGAAATCACCCAATTATTGAAAACTAATTCTGCACTCGAAGTTCTCATGGATCCTTTTCCCTCTCAACAACAATTGATAGACCACATGTCTAATCAGGGAAACTCTAGTTCTTCAGAGGAAATTCGCATGATGTCCTCGGATACTATTAGTTTGCAAACTCAAAGTCAGATTTATGACAAACCCACAGATAAGAAAGAAGACAATTCTTCTTCAGGAAAAGCTCCCTCTACTGGTTCTCCCAAGTCCTCATCTACTATTCCCCTAACCATCGAGAAACCTAATCTCGACATGGTGTTGCATCCACCCAAGAGTACTCTTAGGAAGGCTATTTTTAATCCTAATTCCCGAGCTACTCAATTTTATAATGTAGTTGAAGATCTTGCTCAGGAAACATGTGCAATGTCTACCTTAGAAGTACTCCAAAGTTGTCCCACACAATGCAAAAACTTATTAACTGTGTTAGGAGCTTTAGACCCAGACAATACTAATTTGATCCATTTCAATTTAAAGAACTATAAGTCTATACTACCTCACAAACTTGATTTCCAAATCATAACGAAAGTAGTTGGAAAGAAGGTCTTTAGAACTATATTAGACAAAGGAGCTTCAACTTCGATTTTGTCCCTATCTTGTTGGAAAGCTATTGGCCCTCCCGAGCTTGTAACATCACCTATGAATCTGAAAGCCTTTGATGGATGAGGTTTCTAGCTCCATGGTCTCATACCGGCCGTTTCAGTCAAGCTTTGGGGAAAAACTATTTCTATTCAAGTGGAAGTAGTAGATGCCCCATTAGACTACAACCTCCTGTTAGGAATAAATTGGTTTTATGCCATGACTGTTGTCACTTCGACTGTATTTCAAACTGTCCAATTTCCGCATCTAGGGAGGATTGTCACCATTGACCAGCTCGATTTTTGTATGTCAGATGTTACTGCCTCTACGGCTAACAACATCCCTATGTTAGGCCAGTCCCCTCCTCCTTACCAGTGGATTAGGGTAGGCATGTTGAAGGATTCGTCCCTTATGGGGATTTTTTCGTCAAATCCTCCTAACACAGACACGGTGATAGTAAATATTATTTCATCATTTGATTATGACCCAAAGGGAAAACAAATTGTTGCGTCCACCTCGTTGAGTCTGCATGAAGAAATGTACAATGTTATCCAAACCCTTTCTGATGACCACACTGATGAGCTTCATCTGATGGCTTCGGACCCTTACCACCTACCCTACTGGTTAGAACCCTCTCTTCCTATTCTATATTATCTCTCCTAGACTTTTCCTTTTGATGAGTCCATTATGGAGATCATGAGTATGAATGAGCCTATATGGGAGGATCATCATCATAAATCCTCGTTCCTCCCCAACACCAGTTTGGTAGACCATGATTTTGCATCCCTTTTTTCCACTGATATTGTCAACACACCTCAAACTCCTATATTGTTGTAAGACAGATATTTTGAAGGAAACCTATGCAACATTACTCAAACAAATCCAATTGACATATCAACCAAGCATGGTACCCTTGAGCATGTTCATGTTGGGCAGAACTTCTCAACAGAAGAATATGAAGCATACAAAGCACTTTTCAAAGAATTCCACAATGTTTTTTCCTGGTCTTACGAAGAAATGTCGGGGATAGACCCATCCATTGTGGTCCATGAAATAAAAACCTATCCCAATGCAAAACCTGTCAGGCAAAAAATAAGGCAAGTCCATCCACAGAAAGTCGTAGCTATCAAAGCTGAAATAGAGAAACTTCTCAAAGCAAGGTTTATTTATCCCATACCCCTGATGGAATGGGCATCAAACGTTGTCCATGTCAATAAAAAATCGGGCACCATTAGAGTCTACATCAATTTCAGATATTTGAACAAAGCTTGTCCCAAAGACAACTTTCCCACTCCGCATATCGACCAGATTATCGACAACTGTGCTGAAAGTGTCATCTTCTCATTCACGGATGGCTTTTCTGGTTATAATCAGATTGATATTTTACCCACCAATCAGCACAAGACAACATTCATTTTCCCATGGGGAACCTTTGCATATAGGAAGTTACCATTCGACCTGAAAAATGTTGGAGCCACTTTCCAGCATGCTATGTCCTATGCATTTCACGATATAAAACATATTGTTGACGTACCTTAATTACCTCCTATCTCATTCACAGCAATGGGAGGACCACCCTGGTCATCTTAGAGACATTTTCCTAAGATGTCATCATTATAACATACGGCTCAATCCTCATAAATGTGTTTTCTGTGTTGAGACAAGACGCATGTTAGGTTTTGTGGTTTCTAAGGATGGCATCTGGATAGATCCATTGAAAATTGCTGCTATTTTATCTCTACCAACCCCAACCAACCTTTTAGAAATCCAAAGTTTTCAAGTGAAGGAAAACTTTCTCTGTCGTTTCGTGTACAATTTTGCAGATAAAACACACGGTTATATGCATCTCCTTAAGAAGGACACTCCGTTCTTTTGGGATTACCAAGCCCAACGCACCTTTGATAATCTAAAACATGCTCTAACTCATTCACCCATGATACACCCCCCATATTATTCAAAGGATTTTCTCTTATACATTGTTGCCTCCACTACTACCATTGCCATGGTTTTGGTGCAGGAGAATCCCGACGGTCAGGAACACGTGATCTACTATGCTAGTAAGAATCTCATGGATTCCAAAACTCGATATTCACATGTGGAGAAATTAGCATTGGCCACGGTCATTGTCATTCAAAAATTTTGTCACTACATTTTGCTCCGCACAACCACCATATTGGCATACCATAACCCTATGTATTACATACTTACTTGACAGGTGCTTGGGGGCAATTATTCCTGATGGATAGTCATCCTACAAGAGTTTGATCTGGAATTTTCCAAAGCCACATCAAAGAAATCCTTGGTGTTTGTCGAGCTCATATGTGATCTTCCCTGTGCTTCGACAGAATCTAAGCCCATTGATTCATTCTCGGATGAATTCTTATTCTTGATAAGCACTACTGACCCATGGTATGGATATTTGCTCATTTATCTACAGACACAAAGGTTTCAGCCTACTCTATCCCATGAAGAACATCAATGTATTGGTCACCATGCAAAATACTACCTCATCTTGAATGACACTTTGTATCGATGTGGTATCGATTCCATTCTCCGGTGATGCCTTACCCACTAGGAAGCTAAAAAAGTGTTGAATGATTGCCACTCCAAAGCATGTGGTGGTCATTTATCTGGGATGGCTACAGCCTAGAAAATCCTTCACGCTGGCTATTTCTATCCTTCAGTCTTTAAATATTGTCATGGGGTTGTTAAGAAATTCCCACCTTGTCAACATTTTTATCCAAAAAAAGAGCACTCATCCTGCTCCGTTACACCCCGTCATTGTCATTGGCCCTTTCGCCAAATAGGGGATTAATTATATGTATTGTAAGCCTACCTCAGCCGGGGGGCATGGTTACATCATCGTATCCATTGACTATTTTAAAAAATGGGCTGAGGCCATGCATACATACGCAGAGGATGGTAAGACTGCCGCTCTCTTCCTGTTTAATCATGTGATAACGATACTTGGAGTCCCATGGTCCATAGTTATTGATCACGGATCACATTTTTATAATCAAATGATGGAGGAACTAAGTGCCAAGCTAGGTTTTCATCATGAAGACTCTATGCCCTATTATCAGCAAGCTAATGGTCAGGTTGAGGCCATTAACAAAGTTTTGAAAATGATGCTTCGTCGGATGGTTGGAGACCATAAATCCAACTGGCACCATATTATTTTATCCACTCTTTGGGCTTACCAGACTTCGGTGAAAAAAATTACTGATTTCACACCTTTCCAACTTGTCTAGGGACTCGAAGCTGTCTTACCGATTCAATGTTAGATTCCATCCTTGAAACTTTCCATCGAACTTCTCCCAGACACTTCTGTAGAGGAAGAGAGATTTCTATACTTGAATAATCTTGACAAAACTAGAAGAGATGCTTCCTTAGCTAATGAGGCACATAAGAAACGCGTCAAGGCATAGTATGACAAGTCTATCCAACCTTGTTCCTTTAATGAGGGTGACCTAGTTTTGACTTATGATCAGAGATATGAAAAAATAGGGAAAGGAAAGTTTGAATCCATAAGGTACGGTCCTTTCGTTGTTTCCATATTTTTAGAGAAAGGGGCCTACAAGATCATGGACTATGATGGAATCCCCTTAGGACAACCTCGCAATGGGTTGTACCTGAAGAGGTACTATGCCTAGATCTCTCTTGGGTAGTATCTTGTATATATGTATATTACTTGACTTTCAATGTGCTTAAGTATTTTCAATATGGTTTTGAGTTTAGTGTCCATATATGTTTATACCATGTTTTGGTCGTGCAAAGTAGATGGATTTCTATGGCTTCCCTGATGGTGCTTGCCACCACACCTTGAATCTTGCCTCAGCTGCTTGGGTTCTCTATTCCACAGCTTACGATTTGGTCAGTTCAGGAGCGGTTTGTATTGGTCCCGCTATCAACAATATCATCAAATATCGACCAGTCATAGGTCTTCTAACTGAAGCTTCCTCCCAAGATGTTCACAACTTGGTAGTCTTGATGGACTCACAACTTGTGTTTTGTCATTTAAACCATGTCTATACCATTAGGAATATTGTGCTTCTCCGTCTCTTCCGGAGGGTATGTCTTTTAGAAAGGTCATTTGAAACTATTATTTACAGGCATATCCCTAGGGAACATAATGCAGTTGCCGACTCATTGGAAAATTACATCCTAAACTGGCATATTTCCCATTCATGACATGAAAATAAAACATTTTTCACTATAAATAAACTATAAAAGACACATAAAACTCATATAAAACACATTCACCATTTGAGACATATAAACACCCAAGTATAAGTCTGTATATATATATATATATATAAACATATTTTACAAAAAATAGGTCATGAGACCTCATCTGAAGCGCGTAGGCTTTCAGGTAAAAAATCATCATACAAAAGTCCTGAAGCTATCTATTAGCTTTCAATGAATACATCATGAACTCATCATCTAATTATGCTCGTGGTAACACATAACTGCTCGGGCTACCCTACGTAGCAGTCTGCTAAAACGACCCAGTACTCCCACAGTAGGCCTCTGGTACCTCAGTGGCAGTTCATCGATCGAGGCATCCGAGATGTCTAGAGTCAACCTCTTGAGGTTCTCCTCTCGCTCCCCTATCACATCATCGCCCTATGATACAAAACGGGCTACAGCTCACCTGTCTAATGGGGAGGCTCCCCTAGGTCGTGCTGCTTCGACGTATGCATGAAAACATTCAAGTCTCATTACTAAACATAAAAAACATAAAAAATCAAAACATAAAAAAAATATTTTCCATTTTAGGGCTTTTGTTTCTTACCGATATCACCCCACTTTCCACCAGTGGGAGCAGTAGGTCAAGGTCACCACTGAAGTCATTTCCCGTGTATGCATAATCCTCCATCATGAGGAGCTGATCTCTCAACCATCGAAAGAACGGGTCACCGAAATTTACCTTGCCTCTACCTGCTCGGGTACGATCCATGATCCGGACCCATCTCTGCATGTGAGGGTCCCATGCCCTCAACTCTGTAAAGACCACCTGGAGTCTCATCTTTGGAACCTGCTTGAAAAAGAAACAAGCTAGGATGGAACTAAAACCAAATTGCTTCAACTCCCCCTGCCAACACTTGGTTATCTAATCCTTGAAAATCGGAAGTAGAGTTTTCGCCCAGTTGAAAATTGTGGGTTCCATGGCATAGAGCATATGCGCTCTAGATTCTCGGTGTACCCCTTGGATTCTCTCCACTCTATGCATGGTAAAGAAAACTGTCCGTAGAGGACCATCCACCACTGCTTGCATGGGAATTTTCTTCCACGATGTTCTAGTCCCAGGAATGCAATGGCAGTTTATCAACTCCTGAGTAGTAATGTCCCCTCCATGGGAACCAGTCAAAGAGATGGGAGCACCCCATCTCGATAGGCCTGTCAGGAAGTAGACGTCCTCTACTTCAACTATCAATATGTGAGCACCAACCTCAAAATACTGTTGTTCTAGATTCCACATCTGGAGTATGTGTTCTAATAGTTGCTCATTCAATACCATGTTGGGTGTGTGGAAAAACTTTAAGGGTCCACAATCTCTCAACGCGTCTATACAACCCATGTTTCGTTTGACAAAGGCGTCGTCATTGTCATGTTCCTTCTCTTTCCATATGACCAGTTTTTATCAATAAGAACCTGTCAAAAACCATCACAAGACCAATTAGAATTATTCCCAATCATTCAAATCCTAAAAGATGAGCTAGTTTTTCTTGTGCATGCATTTATATTTATCCACGGCCAGCACCACCTATGTCCCATTGAGGACAGGAGGTGGCACCGCCTGTGCACAGTGTTTTTGACGTGGTTCTAGCAGGGTACCACTTATCACGCAAGGGATAAGAGTGGTGCCCGCTTCCATGGTTTTAGGGCTAGCCCAATAAGCCCAAAACACCACAAAAAATCAAAATGGAAAGCATGAAATGAAAGAGTAGGGTCTAAGCTATTACCTGGAACTGACAGTGCATGAATCCAATAGTAGATGCTTCCGATATCAGCGACTGAAAATATAGCCAAGAAAATGCTCCAAAGGCTCTCCACTATGGGTAAATGGTAAAATGTTTTGATTTTTTCCTATTTACATGACTTTTATATACATTTTAGGGTTTGGCATGTTATAGTTTTTTTTTAAATCATTTATTACTTAAAATATATCAGTCATAATCCTTTAATGTCAGTTATTGGAGAATTTAACACCTATTTTTCAAGTTGTTGCAGGATAAAAGAACGGTAGCAGTAAAGTTTTGGGAGTTTGTTTTTGACTTTTTCGTACTACCATAAAATGAAAAAAGTCTTTTTAGCGTTTATTGCAACACTTTGGTCATGCTCTCGAAACTTAGCATCAAAGTTCTGAGTCCTTTTCTGATTCTTTTCAGGCTCGTAAAATCTGTCATCATGAAAAGAGACATAGTGGAGTCTTCTTTAAACTCTTTTCGAGCTCCTTAAATACGAAAAGATTGTCGAGTGGTCTTGTCTTCTTCACGCTCATTAAAGCACTTGATGAGTCATTCATCTGATGGTAGGTTATCACTTTTTCAGTTCAGGTGAACTAATTTACGAAAAATGACCCTATAGACTCTTCTTCTATGGTCATTCAGACTCTCTAAACATGAATGATACCGAGTTAACTTTAATTGGACTCGATAAATTAAACATTGAGAGACCCTCTTTTGGGAACAAACCCCTCCTCTCTTAGGTTTGTAAAACATATGAGTTTTTACTTCTCTTCGGACGAGCTATAATGAGTGTTTGTTACCCTCTTTGAACTCGTAAAACTGAAAAGAGGCACTCATCAACCATGATGGGGAAAATGGGAAGGGAATCATTTTTGCAAATAAATGGTAGTAGTTTGTTGTTACCTTTGAACATGGCACTTGTCTGCATCTCATTTCAGTCAATTGGGTATTCAGCTGATTTCTATGACGATCCACTTTCATGATTCATGTCACTCCTTTGAGTCTTTCAAAAGAATGCATTGTCCACCATCACACTGTGTGTTTGTCTGGTTTAGTCATGCTGCCAAGTCTTTTGTCATGCCACCTAATGTTCAAAGGGAAGTTGAGGAAGCTTACCTCTGCAGTCAAAATAGTCTCTGTGTCAGTACTTTTGAGTCAGTCTTATGGTTACCTTATTCAATCATTCCAAAACTTTGTTTCGAGTTTTGTGTCGTTGATGTGGGACTCATCATGGCCCTCCTTCGATAAGATTATTCCTGTCGACATCAACTCATCATCCGAGAAATAGTCTTAGAAACAAACTGAGATCTATATGCCTCAATGACAAATTCTTTCACTCTTGACATAGGCTCACATCATTGACCTTTGATCGATGAAATCGACTAGGTGTTCGACATCAGGACATCTACCCACACTCAGTAGATTGTACTAGGGTACCTTGGGAATCATTGACATCAATGGTGATCTCCCTCGCATTTGTTAATGGTTCACATCATTGACCGGTAATCAAGTAGTTTCTACCATGTTCAACTTCAGAACATTGTAATCACATGGATAGAATCGTACTTTGTGGAAGACGAGACGAAGACCCTCGGTATTTGTTTAGTTCTCATTGCTTTCCTAGGTTGCGATGGGGTTTTGTATATCTAGCATGGATCCACATTTGTATGGTCATGGCTATGCTCAAATTTGCATCTGTATGACATAGATCTACGTTTTATGTCCAGTAGCTATGTCTGAATTTGAGTCCTCTATCACATGGATCTACACTATATTCGAGTAGCCATGCCTGTTTATTCCTCTCATGGATCTACCTTGTATTGGTCTACAGCCATGAGTTGGTTACATTTGTCTATGAGTTAAAAGTATTGATGTACTACAGATGCCTACTTGAAGACATTCTCCGACCAAGCTGACATTCTCACCTCGAAGTGACAACTTGTTCTCTCAAAGCTCTCGCTTATCGTATCCCTCTTAGCCTCATGCTTTGGGGGGAATTCTGTTATACCCAAATCATGCCACCCTCATGTCATAAGATCCTTAACTCTTATGTTTTCCCTTAATCCCAAAAATTTGGAGTGTAAACTTGCTCTGTTTGTCAATTCTACTTGAAAAAACCTAGCACCACGCTTAACCTTTGGCGGATGGGCGGTACCTTGTTCAACACCCCCTGTATCTTGTTATAGAGAAGCGGTGCCACCACCTATAGTCTTTGTTCTTAAAGCGTTTCTCACCTAAATCGCTCTGTCATAAGGGAACAAAAGCGGTACCCTAGGTAAAATGGGAAAAATAGAGGTTTCTTGAGGCTTCTAATTCATTAGCCTCGTGTCCTCCCTTATCCCTATCAAAATGGGTTAGTTTGAGATCGAGATCCCCCTTGGTAGGATCTTGGAGCAACCTCACCCACAATTCTCTCAACTATCCCTATCCATTGAGCCTTTTAAATACAAGCTCATGTCCATAGTTGGGGGAGAGAACTGAATAGGTATTGTTATGCTGTTGAATTGACTACCTAGTCCAAATCATTGGAGAGCATAGAGAGCAAGTTGGAGCTTATGAGGATGAAGTGTTTGTCTTGTGGAGGAGCTTGTCGACCATTAGAGAACGTTTGGGTCTAAAATGGGCCTTATAAAAAACATGCCAACAATAAGTTCTTGTGAGTTGTAATTCAAGAACCAATAGAATTCCAATAAAACGAGTCAACCATAATGGTTGAATTGACATATTTGTCATTAAAAAAAACTTCTTTTTTTGTTTGTATTTTCGACATATCTCCTTGTGTTTTTACTCAAATTTCCATCAAGGGAGCTCGTTGGATGCAAAATTTGATTCCGCATCCAACGAGTATCCACACTGCATACTTTTGACGGACCCCGTTACCCCCAAAAAAATAAATACCTGAAAAAATGTGATGATGATGTCATCATCACGTGTTTTCATGTATTTTTTTTTGGGGGTAGCGGGGTCCATCAAAAGTATGTAGTGTGGGTACTCGTTGGATGCAGAATCAAATTCTGCATCCAACGAGCTCTCTCGATCAAAATTTGAGTAGAAACACAGGGAGATATGTCGAAAATACAAACACAAAGAGTAGTTTTTTTCTTTTTTCCTCCAAAATTAATAAATATTATTTTATTATTTTACTTAGGAGGCCCATTTTACACCTCAAAATTCCTCTAATGTGACTAAGGAAATGGTTGTAAGATTCTTCATTCATTCTTAATGCAAAGCTGATTTCCGTCCCACATATCTGTTGTTTTGATTTCACATGTATATGTTACTAGATTCCTTAGTCACTAGTATGGATATGTAGATGATTTTCTGGTAGCTTTGATGTGCTTGTATGTTTGATATGTTTGTAGGTACACATGTTCACGATCAAAGAAATATTCCAGGTGTCTACAATATCCAGGGAAGGTCTTCATCCTTTGTCGTTCACTCATTTGTTCTGGATCTGCACCATTCAGACCAGAGGAACAGCTTTTGTCCGCAGAAGGTGCAATATTTCTGATTACAACCAACCTTGCATGAGGGCCCAAGTAGCTCCAGATATCGTAAAAATAGGTGTCCATTCTTATCTCTCAAATGGGTACCTAAATCCACTTTCAAAACTCAATTCCAATAAATTCAACAAAAGTGCATTTTTCAACCTTGGTTTGACCAACCTTGAGCAAGGGCCAAAATAGCTCCAAATCTCATAAAAATAGGTGTCCATGCTTATCTCTAAAATTGGTATCTAAATCCACTTTCAAAACTCAATTCTGAGAAAGTCGACAAAAGTACATCTTTTCAACCTTGATTTGGCAACCCTTGAAGGACGACCAAAATAGCTACAAAGCTCATAGAAATAGGTGTTCATGCTTATCTCTCAAATGGGTATATAAATCTACTTTCAAATTTCAATTCAAAGAAAGTTGGCAAAAGTGCATATTTTCAACCTTGGTTTGACCAACCTTGAACGAGGGCCAAAACAACTCCAAATGTCATAAAAATAGGTGTCCATGCTTATCTCTAAGATGGGTACCTAAATCTACTTTCGAAACTAAATTCCCAGAAAGTCAACAAAAGTGCATATTTTCAACCTTGGTTTTAGAAACCTTAAACGAGGGCCAAAATAGCTCCAAATGTCATAAAAATAGGAGTCCATGCTTATCTCTCAAATGGGTATCTAAATCCACTTCAAAACTCAATTCGGAGAAAGTCGACAAAAGTGCATATTTTCAACCTTGATTTGACCAACCCTAAATGAGGGCCAAAATAGCTCCAAATCTCATAAAAATAGGTGTCCATTCTTATCTCTCAAATGGGCATCTAAATCTAGTTTAAAATTTCAATTGCGAGAAAGTTGACAAATGTGCATAGTTTCAACCTTGGTTTGACCAACCTTGAAAAAGGGCCAAAATAACTACAAATCGCATAAAAATAGGTGTCCATGCTTATCTCTCAAATAGGTACCTAAATCCACTTTCAAAACTCAATTCCGAGAAAGTCGGCAAAAGTGCATATTTTCAATCTTGTTTTGACCAACCTTGAACGAGGGCCGAAATAGCTCCAAATCTCAACAATCCCAAATATGTCGTGCAGAAGGCATGTTTGAGTGCATCCTTTAAGGAGGAAATCTCTTTCATGGAAATTCCTATTATAAATAGGTCATCCACATACAAAACAATAATCATTAAACAACCATGTATCATCATCAAATAGAGATTCAGATCAGATTTGCATCAAACAAATTTCTATGACAACAAATAGCCATCAATCTTGGCATACCAAGCCCTAGGGGCTTGCTTTAACCCATACAATGATTTTTTTAACCTGCAAACAAGGGATGGCTTAGAAACAAACCCTTCATATCTCCATGTATAAAGGCACACTTCACATCCATGTGATGTACCTGCCATTTCCTTGAAGCTGCAATGACCAAATCTAGCCGCATGGAGTCCATATTTGCCACTGGTGCAAAGGTATCATTGTAATAAATACCTTGAAATTTTGAGTAGCCATTAGCTACCAATTTTTCCTTATATTTCAAAGGTAAACCATCAACAAAAAATTTGGTTTTATAAACCCAGTTACACTTGACTAGCTTTCTCGCTAGGGGGAGATTGACTAGTTCCCATGTGTCATTTTTCTGGAGCGAGTTGTATTATTCCTTCATGGTTATTTTACATATTGGATAATATGATGCATATTCATAAGGGCCTTATTAAAATATCAAATAGCACTTCTCATCAAATAATGGAACTTGCACAGAAATGGCACTCTCAAATTGAGATCTAGTCCTCCTAGTGTCACTAGGATTCCCAGCTAGTTCCCCATCTGCATGAATGGTCCTTGATGTCCATTTTGTTCTTGTAGGACTGTTAGGATATGCAATTAAATCATCATTATTTGACATATCAAAATCATCAAACTCATTAGCTTCTTTAGTTACATTCCGTGGTGGTGGTGATGAAGAAGATTGTCTGAGGATCTTGAGTTAGGTCAAAAACTTCAAACTTATGCTTTAGGAAGTAAACCCAACAGTACCTGGAAAATTAGTATATGAAGGTTAGGAAATATTTAGCTTGACTCATGGACATATGAGGGAATGGAACAGCAATTTCAGTATGGATTAACTCAATGGGTTCAAATGTTCTCTCATGACTAACTCTCTCATACTTATGCTCTAGGTGTTTTCCTAGGATGTAACCTTTGCAGACGCCTTTAGAAAACTTGATCTTTGGTAAACCTATGACCATGTCTTTGTCACTAAAATATGAAATATACTTGCAATTTAGATGGACAAATCTCTCATGCCAAATATTTCCTGCTTCATTATCATGAGTGAGAAGAGAAGAGGTGTTACAGAATGGTAGAAAATGGGAAAACTTGTACACTTTCGAAATGTGATCCACAACATCTTTAACTATGACTCTACCATTCAAAATATATGATATTTAAACATCATTGGGAGAGAAGAAAACCTTCTTAGGAGACCCAGTGTGAGTCATGTAATACACTCACAAGAGGTTAGCAGTGAGACCTGGGACATACAAAACTTCATTGAAAGAACCATGGTCAAGATCAATCCCACCCTTCCCCTTACTATCAGTTATAGATTCATCACCAAAAAAAAAATTGTACCTTTTGAATCATCAAGAGAAAATAAATTATGCCTTGTCGAAACCATGTGCCTTGAAGATCCAAAATCGATGACGAAGGTAGATGATCTTGAAGTGCTGGAAATCAAGACATGAACTCTCTCCTTGTCATCTGAATTTGATCCTCCTTCCCTATTCATTGTGAATTTAGGAAGGGAGATGTTGTTCTTCTCCAAGAGTTGAGTAAACATGTCAATTTTATTCTTCATAAAAGAGCTCTCAGGATGATAGCCCTTACTGCGGTATGCGCACTTTCTCATTTCACCTTTATTCTTCTTCTTCTCGAAGTTCTTCTTGGAGCTTGAGGACTCCTCTTGAGACTTGGACTTGTCTCTCTTTTGTTATAGTGTATTCTTTGAATTGGATTTCTTCTTTCCTTTGGAATCCACCCTCGAATCTCCAACAACCAAAGCTTGGTCTTTGGAAGGTTTGATGGTCCTCATCATTACCAATTTGTCTTGCTCATGAGTGAGGGATTCCCTGAAGTCAACAAGCTTAGGCATCTTCCAGGCTTGTGCTGTCAATTTGGTGGCATGGATGGTTGAAACAATCATAGATTAGTCAGGACCAAGCTTCAAAAGTATGGCCAAGACTAGTTTCTCAACCTTGTTTTAAGTTCCACATTGTTTTAATTGCAAAACAAGGGCCTTAAACTTGGAAAATTAGAATTTCAAGGATTCGAAGCTACTGGGACTTAATGATATCAACTCATTCTCGAGTTGATGTCCCCTCATTTCATTTTTATTTCCAAATAGAATGTCGAGATTCTCCCAAACTTCATTTGGTGATGTCAATCCATAAAGATGGAAAAGGAGGTCTCTTGAAATGCTCAAGCATAAGAGACCATAGGCCTCATCCCTCATGTTGTGCCATTTAATTTTATTATTGCATTGGGCTCAGCCTTAGTTTCCATGGTCACTCTGAAGATTCCGTTACTCCTCAACAAAATATCCATCTCATCCTTCCATTCAAAAAAGTTGAATGGAGTTAAGATGATCCTTTGAGATTGATCCATATCTCAGCAACTGCAACCCTTCAACCAGCAAAATGCACTCCCAATCGGTGATGTAGAACCTGCAATAGAAATTTGGAAGGAGAATAATTGAAATACCAAGGCTCTAATACCATGTGGAAATTAAGCCCAAGTTGTAGAACAATTACACTCACAAAATTACTTGTAAAAAATGCAAAATTCCACAAAAAGGAGACTGAATATGGAGCATAAAAAAATATTCCATTGAATAAGTGTACATAATCAAACCTCATGAAGTCATAGGCTGCGCAAAGATATGATTAAATCAGATATTCAAAAGCATAAGGATGCTATTTGAATTGGACAAAAAATAGGCTTACTAAACTAGTCAAAATCACCCATATGTGCATAAATCACTTTCCTAATCTGTGAAGATACTCATGAATTACCTGAGTGAGATGCAACAACTGATAAGTGATGGAAAGAGATCAGATCCATGCTTTTGGAAGGATAAAAATACGAAGGATGAGTTGGGAAAAAAACAAGGCAATTACTCCAAGACTAACTTTTCCTTTTTTCCTTAAAACTTCTTAAAAGCAAAGCAACATAGAAAAAAGAAGAATTGAGCTTTTAGTATTCTAGAATGGCTGCAGAGGTGCCATAATATTTTTCAATATCTTTCTAAAGCTCTCCTTTATCCAGTTTAAACATTTTTTGACTTCTGGCTGCAAGTCACATGCCAACTAGCATAGCAAGGAATCTAGGAATATGACAAAATTGACAAATTAATGTCTCCTAAGTGTAGCTATGGGTTTGATTATTCTAACATTACATACCCATTTGAGAGATAAGTATGGACAATTATTTTTGTGATATTTGGAACTATTTTGGCCCTCGTTCAAGGTTGGTCAAACCAAGGTTGAAAAGATGCACTTTTGTCGACTTTCTCGGAATTCAATTTCGAAAGTGGATTTAGGTACCAATTTGAGAGATAAGCATGGACACATATTTTTATGAGATTTGGAGCTATTTTTTCCCTTGTTAATGTTGGGTAAACCAATGTTGAAAATATGCACTATTTTAACTTTCTCAAAATTGAGTTTTCAAAGTGGATTTGGGTACCCATTTGAGAGATAAGCATGGACACCTATTTTTATGAGATCTGGAGCTATTTTGGCCCTCGTTCAAGGTTGGTCAAACAAAGGCTGAAAATATGCACTTTTGTTGACTTTCTCAGAATTGAAATTTTAAAGTAGATTTAGATACACATTTGAGAGATAAGCATGGACACCTATTTTTATGAGATTTGGAGGTATTAGCCCTAGTTAAAGGTTGGTCAAATCAAGGATGAAAATATCCACTTTTGTCGACTTTCTCGAAATTGAGTTTTGAAAGTGGATTTATGTACCCATTTGAGAGATAAGCATGGACACCTATTTTTATGAGATTTGGAACTATTTTGGCCCAGGTTCAAGGTTGGTCAAACCAAGGTTGAAAATATGCACTTTTTCAACTTTATCGGAATTGTGTTTTGAAAGCGGATTTAGGTGCCCATTTTAGAGATAAGCATCAACACCTGTTTTTATGAGATTTGGAGCTATTTTGGCCCTCGTTCAAAGGTTGGTCAAACCAAGGTTGAAAATATGCACTTTTTTCAACTTTATTAGAATTAAAATTTGAAATTATATTTAGATACCCATTTGAGAGGTAAGCATGGACACCTATTTTTATGAGATTTGGAACTATTTTGGCCATCGTTCAAGGTTGGTCAAACCAAGGTTGAAAATATCAACTTTTGTCGACTTTCTCAAAATTGAAATTTGAAAGTGGATTTAGGTACCCATTTGGGAGATCAGCATGACACCTATTTTCATGATATTTGGATCTATTTTGGCCCTCGTTCAAGGTTTTAAAAACCAAGGTTGAAAATATGTACTTTTGTCGACCTTCTCGTAATTGAGTTTTGAAAGGAGATTTAGGTACTGATTTGAGAGATAAGCATGGACACCTATTTTTATGAGATTTGGAGCTATTTTGGTCTGCATTCAAGGTTGGTCAAACCAAGGTTGAAAATATGCACTTTTGTCAACTTTCTCAGAATTGAGTTTTGAAAGTGGATCTAAATACCCATTTGAGAGATAAGCATGGGCACTTATTTTTATGATATTATGAGCTATTTTGGCGCTTGTTCAAGGTTGGTCAAGCCAAGGTTTAAATTATGCACTTTTGTCGACTTTTTCGAAATTGAAATTTGAAAGTGGATTCAGGTACCCATTTGAGAGATAAGCACAGACACCAATTTTTATGATAGTTGGAGTTATTTTGGCCCGCGTTCAAGGTTGGTCAAACCAAGGTTGAAAATATACACTTTTGTCGACTTTCTCAGAATCAAGTTTTGAAAGTGGATTTAGGTACCCATTTGAGAGATAAGCATATACACCTATTTTTATGAGATTTGGAGCTATTTTGCCTCGTTTAAGGTTGGTCAAACTAAGGTTGAAAATATGCACTTTTGTCGACTTTCTCGGAATTGAGTTTTGAAACTGGATTTATGTACCCATTTGAGAGATAAGCATGGACACCTATTTTTACGAGATTTGGAGCTATTTTGGCCCGCAGTCAAGGTTGGTCAAACCAAGGTTGAATATATGCACTTTTGTTGACTTTCTCGGAATTGAAATTTTAAAGTAGATTTAGATACCCATTTGAGAGATAAGCATGGGCACCTATTTTTTGTGAGAATTGGAGCTATTTTGGCCCTTGTTCAAGGTTGGTCAAACAAAGGTTGAAAAGGTGCACTTTTATTGAATTTCTCGTAATTGAGTTTTGAAAGCGGATTTAGGTACCCATTTGGGAGATAAGCATGGACACCTATTTTTATGAGATTTGGAGCTATTTTGGTCCTCGTCCAAGGTTGGTCAAAGCAATGTTGAAAATGTCCCCTTTTGCAAATTTCTCAAAATTGAGTTTTGAAAGCAGATCTAGGTACCCATTTGATAGATAAGCATGAAAAACTATTTCTATCATATTTGGAGCTATTTTCACCCTTGTTCAGGGTGGGTCAAACCAAGGTTGACAATATGTACTTTTATCGAATTTCTCAGAATTGGAATTTTAAAGTAGATTTAGATACCCATTTGAGAGATAAGCATGGAAAACTATTCTTATGAGATTTGGAGCTATTTTAGCCCTCGTTCAAGGTTGGTCAAACCAACGTTGAAAAGAGGCACTTTTGTCGACTTTTTTGAAATTGATTTTTGAACATGGATTTAGGTACCCGTTTAAGAGATAAGCATGGAAACCTATTTTTATGATAATTGGAGCTATTTTGGTCCTCGTTCAAGGTTGGTCAAACCAAGGTTGAAAATATGTACTTTCTTTGACGTTCTCGGAATGGAGTTTGAAAGAGGATTTAAGTACCCATTTGAGACATGAGCGTAGACACTTATTTTTATGATATTTGGAGCTATTTGGGCCTCGTTCAAGGTTGAAAATATGCACTTTTGTCGACTTTCTCAAAATTGAAAATTTAAAGTAGATTTAGATACCCATTTTAGAGATAAGTATGGAACGTTGTTTTCATGCGATTTGGAGCTATTTTGGCACTCGTTCAAGGTTGGTTAAACCAACGTTTAAAAGATGCACTTTGCTAGAATTTCTTAGAATTGAGTTTTGAAAGTGGATTTAGGTACCCATTTTAGAGATAAGCATGGATAACTAGTTTTATGAGATTTGGAGCTATATTTTCCCTCGTTCAAGGTTGGTCAAACCAAGGTTGAAAATATGCACTTTTGTCGACTTTCTCGGAATTGAGTTTTGAAAGTGGATTTAGGTAACCATTTGAGAAATAAGCATGTCCACCTATTTTTATGAGATTTGGATCTATTTTGGCCCTCATTCAAGGTTGGTCAAAACAAGGTTGAAAAGATGCACTTTTGTCAACTTTCTTGAAATTGAGTTTTGAAAGTGGATTTACCTACTCATTTGAGAGATAAGCATGGACACCTATTTTGATGAGATTTGGATCTATTTTGGCCCGTGTTCAAGGTTGGTCAAACCAAGGTTGAAAATATGCACTTTTGTCAACTTTCTCGGAATTGAGTTTCAAAATTGAATTTAGGTACCAATTTGAGAGATAAGGATTGACACCAATTTTTATGAGATTTGGAGCTATTTTGGCCAGTGTTCAAGGTTGATCAAATCAAGGTTGAAAAGATGCACTTTTTTTTACTTTCTTGGAATTGAGTTTTGAAAGTGGATTTATGTACCCATTTGATAGATAAGCATGGACACCTATTTTTATGAGATTTGGAGCTATTTTGGCCCTTGTTCAAGGTTGGTCAAACCAACGTAGAAAATATGCACTTTTGTCAACTTTCTTAGAATTGAGTTTCGAAAGTTGATTTACGTACCCATTTGAGTGATAAGCATGGACACCTATTTTTATGAGATTTGGTGATATTTTGGCCCTTGTTTAAGATTGGTTAAATCAAGGTTGAAAATATGCAAATTTGTCAGCTTTATTGGAAATGAAATTTTTAAGTAGATTTAGATACCCTTTTGAGAGATAAGCATGGACGCCTATTTTATGATATTTGGAGCTATTTTGGCCCTCATTCAAGGTTGGTCAAACCAAGGTTGAAAAGATGCACTTTTTTCGAATTTCTCAGAATCAAATTTTGAAAGTGGATTTAGGTACTGATTTGAGAGATAAGCATGGACACCTATTTTTATGTGATTTGGAGTTATTTTGGACCTCTTTCAAGGTTGGTCAAACCAAGGTTGAAAATATGCACTTTTGTTGACTTTCTCATAATTGAAATTTTAAAGTAGATTTATATATCCAATTGAGAGATAAGCATGTACACCTATTTTTATGAGATTTTGAGCAATTTTGGCCCTCGTTCGAAATTGGTTAAATCAAGGTTGAAAATATGCACTTTTGTCGACTTGCTCGGAATTGAGTTTTGAAATTGGATTTAGGTACCCATTAGAGAGATATGCATGCACACCTACTTTTATGAGATTTGGAACTATTTTGGCCCTCATTCAAGTTTGGTCAAACCAAGGTTGAAAATATGCCTTTTTGTCGACTTTCTCGAAATTGAGTTTTGAAAACGGATTTCGGTACCCATCTTAGAGATAAGCATGGACACATATTTTTATGAGATTTGGAGTTATTTTGGCCTGCGTTCAAGGTTGGTCAAACCAAGGTTGAAAATATTCACTTTTGTCGACTTTTTCGGAATTGAAATTTGATAGTATATTTAAATACCCATTTGAGAGATAAGCATGGAAACCTAATTTTATGAGATTTGGAGCTATTTTGGCCCTCGTTCAAGGTTGGTGAAACCAAGATTGAAAATATCCACTTTTGTCAACTTTCTCGGAAATGAAATTTGAAGGTGGATTTAGGTACCCAATTGAGAGATAAGCATGAACACCTATTTTTATCAAACATTGAGCTATTTTGGCCCTCGTTCAAGTTTGGTCAAACCAAGGTTGAAAATATGCACTTTTGTTGACTTTCTCAGAATTGAGTTTTGAAAATGGATTTAGGTACCCATTTAAGAGATAATCATGGCACCTATTTTTATGAGATTGGGGGCTATTTTGGCCCTCCTTCAACATTGGTCAAACAAAGGTTGAAAATATGCACTTTTGTTGACTTTCTCAGAATTGTGTTTTGAAAGTGGATTTAGGTACCCATTATAGAGATAAGCATGGACACCTATTTTTATGATATTTGGAGATATTTTGGCCCTCAATCAAGGTTGGTCAAACTAAGGTAGAAAATATGCACTTTTGTTGACTTTCTCTTAATTGAGTTTTGAAAGTGGCTTTATGTATCCATTTGAGAGATAAGCATGTACACCTATTTTTATGATATTTGGAGCTATTTTGGCATGTGTTCAAGGTTGGTCAAACCAAGGTTGAAAATATGTACTTTTCTCGAATTTCTCGGAATTGAAATTTGAAAGTAGATTTAGATACCCATTTGAGAGATAAGCATGGACACCTATTTTTTATGATATTTGGAGCTATTTTAGCCCTTGTTCAAGGTAGGTCAAACCAAGGATGAAAAGTTGCACTTTTGTCGACTTTCTCGTAATTGAGTTTTGAAAGCATATGTAGGTACCCATTTGAGAGATAAGTATGGACACCTATTTTTATGAGATTTGGAGCTATTTTGGCCCTTTTTCAAGGTTGGTCAAACCAAGGTTGAAAATATGAAATTTTGTCGACTTTCTTGGAATTGAGTTTTGAAAGCGGATTTAGGTAGCCATTTGAGAGATAAGCACATACAACTATTTTTATGAGAATTGGAGCTATTTTAGCCCTCGTTCAAGGGTGATCAAACAAAGGTTGAAAACATGCACTTTTGTCAACTTTCTCGGGATTGAGTTTTGAAAGGGGATTTAGGTACCCATTTGAGAGATAAGCATGGACACCTATTTTTATTAGATTCAGAGCTATTTTTTCCCTTGTTCTAGGTTGGTCAAACCAAGGTTGAAAAAATGCACTTTTGTTGACATTCTCAAAATTGAAATTTGAAACTAGATTTAGGTACCCATTTGAGAGATAATCATGGACACTTATTTTTATGAGATTTCGAGCTGTTTTGGCCCTCGTTCAAGGTTGGTAAAAAAGGGTTGAAAATATCCACTTTTGTCCACTTTCTCAGAATTAAATTTGAAAGTGGATTTAGGTACCCATTTGAGAGATAAGCATGGACACCTATTTTATGAAATTTAGAGCTATTTTGTCCTGCGTTCAAGGTTGGTCAATCCAAGGTTGAAAAGATGCACTTTTCTCGACTTTCTCATAATTGAGTTTTGAAAGTGGATTTAGGTACCCATTTGGGAGATAAGCATGGACACCTATTTTTATGAGTTTTGGAGTTATTTTCTTCCTTTTTCAAGGTTGGTCAAACCAATGTTGACACCTATTTTTATGAGATTTGGACCTATTTTGGCCCTCATTCAAGGCTGGGATAACCAAGGTTGAAAAGATGCACTTTTGTCGACTTTCTCGCAATTGAGTTTTGAAAGTGGATTTAGGTACCCACTTGAGAGATAAGCATGGACACCTATTTTTATAATATTTGGAGTTATTTTGGCACTCGTTCAAGGTTGGACAAACCAATATTGAAAATATGTACTTTTGTTGACTTTCTCAGATTTGAGTTTTGAAACTTGTTTTAGGTACCCATTTGAGAGATAAGCATGGACACCTATTTTTGTAAGATTTGGAGCTATTTTGGCCCTTGTTCAAGGTTTCTCAAACCAAGGATGAAAATATGAACTTTTGTTGACTTTATCAGAATTGAAATTTTAAAGTAGATTTAGATGTGGAAATTATGCCCAACTTGTAGAATAATTACACTCAGAAAATTGCTAGTCAAACACACATAATTCCACAAAAAGGAGACTGAATATGGAGCATAACACAATATTCTATTGAATAAGTCTATATCATCCAACCTCATGAATTAATAGTCTATCCAAATATATAATTACATCAAATATTCGAAACCATAAGGATGTTATTCGAATTGGACAAAAAGCAAGCTTACTAAATCACTTTCCTAATTTGTCAAGATGCTCACAAATTCGTTGGGTGAGATGTACCAGTTGATAAGTGATGGAAAGAGATCAGATCCATTCTTTTGTATGGACAAAAAGAAGGAGGACACTACAACAAAAACTGGATTGAGCGTCGAATTTAGCGTCGGATTTTAGTGTAATGTTTTCTCAATTGTGGTGAAAAATCTGGCGCTAAACCTTGTGCTATTGTATATTTTCGTAAAATGCCATCTATTGCATCTTTTTTCCCTTCCTTTTTAACATCCATTTTTGCGCCCAATTTTTTGCATCTTTTGTTACGCCTTTATTTCTGCCCAATTTTGCAACTTCTATTGCATCTTTTTTTGCGTCCTTTGTTACACCCTTATTTGCAGCCAGTTTCATGGTCATTTTTGCATCCAATGTTGCGTCTTATTTTTCTCCTAGTTTTTCATCGATTCTTGCACCCAATTTTGCACCATATTTTGCATAAAATTTAGTGTCGAATTCTGCATCTAACGTTGCATCTAGGTTTGCATCCAATTTTCAGCCCAATGTTGCGTCTAGTTTTGCATCCAATTTTACTTATAATGTTGCATCCCCATTTGCATCTAATTTTGTATCTTGTTTTACGTCTTTTTTTGTATCCATGTTTGTTCCTAATGTTACATCTTATTTTACGTCGTATTTTTGCCTCTAAGTTTGCACCTAGTGTTGCATCTCGATCGATGTCTTTTTTTGCATTTATGTTTGAGCCCAATGTTGCACCAGTCTTGCGCTTAGTGTTGTGCCTAGTTTTGCACCCATGTTTGTATCTAATATTGCATCTTGTTTTGTGTCCAATATTGCATCCCATTTTGCATTCAATATTACGTATAGTTTTACATCCAATGTTTTGTCCCATCTTGCATCCAATAGTGTGTCTCATTTTAAGTTTTTGTTTGCGCCAAGTGTTCCTTCCATTTTTTCACCTGGTGTTATGCCTAGTTTTATGTCCATCGATACACCATATTTTGTGCTCAATTTAATGTCCAATTTTACGTCTAGTTAGGAGTCCACTTTTGCATCTACTGTTGCGTCTAGATTTGGACCTAGTATTGCATCTAGTTTCGAGTCATTAATTGTGTCTAGTGTTGAGTCTCTTTTTGCATCCAATTTTGCATTTAGTATGACATCCATTTTTGTGTCCATATTTGCGTCTGACATAAGTTTGACTTTTGCATCCACTTTTGTGTTTAGGGTGATGTCCACTTTTACATCTTGTTTTGCATTTAGTGTTGCGTCTAATATTGCATACATCTTGCACTACTACATTTTTTACCTTTAGAAATACATTCCAATATCATTAGGGCATGGAGGAATCAAACCACTAACCTCTTGCTTGTAAAGCAGATGCTCTTCCATTGAGCTAGCACCCTTTAAAAATCAGGAAGAGGACAAATATTAACACATAGATTTCATCATTTGTAATTCTAATAAAAGACAATAAGATCCAAAGACATTCATGCTTAAAATCCAATTTATTTTTTCAACCAAACTAATAAGCACACAAATCTACCATGCTCAGGCAACAAAATATCCTAAATAGTTACGAAATCTATTAAAGTGGTCCGCAAAAGAGTCTTAGAGAACAACATAATGTATTCGTGCATATCTAATAACCTAAACTTGATATGGACAAAGAATCAGGGATGTGTTTAAGAAATAATTGTAGAATCCAATTGAGGATGTGTGTGTTGCTACATACATGTTGTTATTCATTGATGAGGTGATTTTGTTCAACAATGGGATGGTAAGAGAAGAACTCATTAATGGTTACTAAAAGAAGATGTCTACTATGTGTAACATATATGATATAATGAATATTTTAACAATTAATACCAACAAAGTTGATTTATATTATGTGCATTATTTATAATCTAAAAATTAGTAAGATGTCAACAGGAAAAAAGATCATACTGGTTTCCACAATTGATAAGGCCACAAGGAGGTAAGATGAAGTTCAAGGGTTTCTCATCTTACTAACGATTGTTCCATCAAGAGATTCTGAAGGGGCATTCCATCACTTCATTAACATAGCTTCATGAATCCTGTGAATTTCGGGAGCAGGGGCAGAGAGGGGGGCGCCTCCACGCAACATAGCTTCATGAATCCATTTATTAATAGCTAACAAAGAGAATGTGAAATAAGAACTAACAAAAACAACACAAAAAGAAAAAGAGAATAATGGGATTCAGAGTAAAAATTAGTGAAGAGACATGGAGAAGGAATGAATAAAGGAAACTTTACATAGAAAAGAACAAATGTTTGCTTGAACTATTCAAAATTTCAAAAGGGGTTTATCAACAAACAATCTCAAATTGAAATTTATCTCAGGCATGTTAATGAAGAATTCATGAGTTCCATATTTGTGATGATGAAGACTAATTTGATTTATGGGGTTCTAAATACCAACAGTTTTAATAATGGACAATTCAATTTCTTTCCCATCAGAATTAGATGTGCCAATTTAAATTCAAAGATCATTGTATAAAATTGAACCTTAGAGAACGAAGGGAGGTGGGGGTTTTGGAGATAGTTCAATTTTTTTCACTTAATATTAAATAATACAACATTCAACTTTACATTTGGGGATCACCTGGGGTTTAGATAGGGGAGGACTAATCTAGGTCAAAATGAGAATTTTATTGTGTAAGTTCATCGTCTTGCAGAACTACAAGAATCTGAAATAAAAAAGTTGTGGGGATGAAAGGACACAAGAAGAAAACCTCCAAAATTGCAAGGTCATAGACACAAAAAAGTGGTCAACACAATTTGAGACCTATCACCCTAAGTTTTCAAAACCAATGTTCCATAAGTGAACATAATTTTGCAAGAATTAGAATACCTGAAACACAGCTGAAAAAATCAGAGTTCCACAACAATACAAAGGCCACAAGGCCACATAGTTGAATATAGAAAGAATCACAATAGTATTTGAATAAAGAATCAATAGGTCATGGACTTTAAAAATACAAGTTCTATGTGTTTTGAGATTCTAACTCAAAAAACAAAATTGTTGTGTGTGCATGTATGGATGTACGTAAGTGTATGAGCTGTTAGGAGAAGACTTAAAAGCCTTGAAAGTAATGGCCTTCCATATTATAAGCGTCTCTTGTACAAAAACTATTTGCATTAAGCCATTCGAATATGCATGTGTTCTTTATTCTATGCATTTAATCTAATTCTAGTTCTGTAGGCAAAGAAAGACAACAAACTATCCAACATTCGTAAGAAACATCCAACATCCTCTAGACGCACTTTGTATGAGCATGAGCGTTGTAAAAGAAAGGGATGAAAATTCTGTGCAACTCCAGACAGATGATCGTTACATGCTCATTAGAAGGAAACTCATGAATCCCAAACATGGGTAGACATGAAAAGAACACTAATAATCTAAATAGAAGTAACAATAAAATATCTATGACATACCATTGATATTTAACATATTTTTTGTACTTCTCCCAAATGATTTGGTATGACTCACTCTTAGGGATGACCTCCACAGTAGTCAATATTTCTCCTTCCACTGCATTCCCTGTAAGAGCAAGCTTCTGCACTTTCGACAGCTCTAAAAAATTGACATCAATTTGTTAGATAAGACAATGTCAAAATAGTCAAAATGAATTCTATTAAACATTATCATCAGTTGGAAATTTTAGGAAAACGTATTCTTGGATAACCATCTGAGTAGTAAAAATGAAAAATATCAAAGTAAAATTTAGTTGTGCTATGCAAACAAAAGGCATGTTCTTTAACAAATAATTCCCTAGCTTAGTATAAATAATAATTGTTATCTAGGGGTCCAACATGCCACCTTAAGGCCCAACTTGTTAATGACTAATAGGATATCATCCTAACAACTGACATCAGAAACAATGTAATAGCATTTGAATTGCTTCCTTTCCACCTAACCTTGTGTTGCAGCTGCAACCATTCTCCCCAAATTTCTTAAATTTTGGGCCCCTCCTCATGATTTAGCGTTGTTTTAATCGTTGGATCCTTTGAATTTTGGTCATGTTTAATTTTGGATGATTCTAAAGATTAACTCTCGCCCTGGTTTTCAAATTTGATTGTGATGGAAATTGTTGTGGGTCGCAATTTTATTTGCTTGTCGATCGGATCAAGTTTCTTTGTTTTGGGTCGCCGTTTCAGAGGTGAAGCCAGTTTTTGTCCGTTGTTGAAATTCAAGGGTTGTCCAAAACACTTAAATCATTTTTATACATCGGGCGTCGAAAATATGTTTGATCGAAGGCCATTACCTTTTCACTTCCGCTGTTGCGGCTCTCAAAGTAGCTAAGCCTCCGAAGTCTAAAGCCCTCGCCAGTCGATGCATCAGTATTTTAGTCGCTTGCTCGTAACCTTTCCTTTTCTGCCGTTGCGGCCGGGAAAGTCGTTTATCCTCTGATGTTAATATCTTTCGACTTCCGACTGAGAGTTTTCTCGCCCGCGTTTCAGATGTCTCTAGCCCTTGTCTCTTCCGACTTTGCGGCTGGGAAAGTCATTTGGCTTCCGACGTGGTTACCCTTCCAATTTTCGATGGTGAATTTTCCTGCCCTTCGGTCGCTTGTCCGTGACCTCGTTCTCTTCCGTCGTTGCGGTTGGGGTGAGATTTTTAGCTTTCGATGCTAGTGCTCTGAGCGTCCGATGAGTCCTCGTTTCCTGTCGTTGGTGGTTTTGTGCAAACCTGTGGATAAACCAAATAGCGGTGTCGGCGTTTGATAGAATTCTAATAATGGTGGTGCACCTGGCCATTTCTTTTGGGTTGGCTGTTTCAGTTGGTATAATTTGTTGCTTTGTTTATAATGTAGTCCCAATTAAGGATACACTTTGTTGAATCGCAGGTGGACTCAAAAGACGTTTTCAGACTACCGCGGTGTGAAGGCATAATGGGCCGTTTGGTGGAGGTAGAGCCGAAAACAACAGGATCGCAAGAAGAACAAATGAAGGAAAACACAAAATAAATGGTGACAAAGGAGCAGCTCTAAAAGGTCCGGCCGTTACCTAGCCAATCATGAGCATGCACAAAAAAGATAAAGAATATGAAGCGTTGGGAAACTGAAAGGTCATACATTTGGGGGGCAGCCCAAGCGGTCGGCCATTGCAGTTTAAATATTTCAAAGTAGAACTTAGAAGGGGCTTTTTCCCTGGCAAAATTGTAAACCTTTTGCTTGTAAGAGGAACTATTTCGTTTTACAAATCAGAAAGTGAAAATTTTACCTGTTGGAGAAAGTGCTATGTGGAATGGATCAATGCGTTTAAATGAGCAATGTTGAATGTGAACTATTTCGTTTTCGGCCGTGTCTCATTATCTGTAAGAGTGTTATAATTTCTTGAACCTATGTTCTTGTCTGAAGATTCTTTAGTATTTTTATGGTGTTCTCCCACTATGAGTAATGGGATGTTTTAATTGTTGATGAGCTATCTTATCATGTATACTTTTACTCCTGTTTATATGTTTGGTTATAACAACAGCTATCTGTGATTTGCCATAACATCTGAACAGTATTGCATTACTCATGAA
This sequence comes from Pseudotsuga menziesii, assembly GCA_001517045.1. Taxonomy (NCBI): domain Eukaryota; kingdom Viridiplantae; phylum Streptophyta; class Pinopsida; order Pinales; family Pinaceae; genus Pseudotsuga; species Pseudotsuga menziesii. Next base: position 104,114 of record LPNX010550597.1, on the reverse strand, counting down.
TTAATCCAGCTCTCTAGAGATAGTTTAGTTAGTTTTATTTTATTACTGTTTGTATGATTTAGATGCTTGTGAGTTCTAAGACGAGAGGTAATAACCTACGCATCACATTGTGAATGCTCTTTGCATCTTTATCACTCTGCATTGTTAATTAGGCACGTGCATTTCATAATTTAATTCAAAATACAAAAACTCGGTGGACCGGGTTGTAACCGGTAAAACCCCTTGTTTTGTTACTTGACCTACGGTAGCCGAACCGCAAACCGGATGGATTCCCTACACCAAACAGTCATGGGCTAGTTGGGAACGTTGAATGGGGAGAATCCATTACTGTTGTTTCCTGTGAATTTCTGGGCCTCAACAGTTTTGGCGCTAGAAGGAGGGCCGCTAGTGTATGGCTGGCCGAGGAAACTTGTTTTCCGGAGATTATTCCACTGGTAACAGTTCTGAAAGCAGTGGGCTTCATAATCCAATTCCGGAAGAAAGAGAACATCTATATTCTGTTGGCAATGAAGTTGTTAATGATCTGAGAAGACACACTAGGGCATATGTAAAGAATATTGGAGGATTTCCAATCATCCCTGAATTGCCCAGAAGATAATATAAAAGGAAATATCCTCCTATAGTAGAAGACTCAGTGTTGGTTGGAGACTAGGAAGGACTCGTAGAAACAGCCTTACAGGAAGTTGTGCTACCTTTGAATCAAGAAGGCCTAGATACCCCTCACAGTTCTCCTGATCATACTCCAGTTGGCTCACCTCCTCACTCTCCACCTAGACTCATGGCAGGAGTAAATGCTAATCCACCACCTAACCCACAAATCCACCACCTGCTTGGAGAGCCAGATCACCGTTAAACCTGACACCTCCATTACATGACCTACCTCAAGCCTTTGACAAGATGTTGCCCAAGTTCGACCCAAACGAGAAAGTATTAGTAGATGATCACCTATAAAGTTTTTACTTGGAAACTGAAGGATTAAGGGTTGGGGAGTATGAAGATGTAGTCTGCAAACTATTCCCGCATACCCTTAAAGGAGCTGCAGCATCATGGTACTTTGGTTTGCCTGCTAATTCTATCCCTGATTGGGATACCTTTGAAAGAATTTTCAGAAGTAAATATTCAACTTAGAAAACTCATGCAGCCCTCATGAAAAGGCTATGCGCCTTGAAGAAAGAAAGAAAGGAAAAGGTGCATAGTTTCACACAAAGGTTTGCAGCCTATCTCAAGAATTTTTTTGAAACGGATAAACCATCAGACAAAGTTCTGATTGAATATTATACTTCAGCTTTAGGCCCTGATTTGGCCATGTTTTCCAAAGGTAGGGCCAAGCCTACTTTGACGAAAACCTATGAAGAGGCAGAAGTAGTGGAAGATGAAAGAGAAAGTATTGAATATTATCTAGAACAGTCAGGAGAGAAAGGTGCATGAAGGAAAGCCTTATTGTTTACTAAGCCTAAGGAAGAGAAATTGCCAGATTATGAACATATGGCAAAAATGATGGAGAAGCTTTCCAACAAAATCATAGATCTAGAGAAAGAGAAGGAAACACAAAAGTTTTATAAGCCATATTATAAGAAAAGAGAGGATAACAGTCAGTCTCAACCTCCTCCTCACAATACTGCATCTATGAAATTAACAGAGGTAGGCATTGACAATTTTTGCACTTTCCACCAATAGCCACACTCTGAAAAGAATTGTCCTCAATGGATAAATTCGATGACGTTGGTCATGAATCAGCTGTTGGATTCTAGATTAACAGAAGATGGATATGAAGAGAGAAAAGAGAATACTACGTCAACAAAGGAACCAGAAGAGGAAACCATGGTTTTGTGGGATTATGTTTCGTTATTTGATGCTGAAGAGGAAAAGAATCAGGGCTACAAGGATGTCATGGAAACCAATGTGGCAACAAGGAGCCAAGGGCCAATTAAAGAAAACAGTCTCATTCTACCAAAGATCAAAAGGCTGCAAAGAAATGTAAATAAATTTCAAAACAAATCCTTAGCCAATAAGATTCTAGAATTCACTATTACCAGCCAAGATCCTAGGCAAAAAGATATGCTGGCCAAGCCCAATGAAGAAAAGGTGACTGCTGATAAACCACACCTCATTGAGCCACAAATGGATTATGATATTCGTGGAGGACATAAAGAAAATAAAGGCAAACGTTTCACTATTTGAAATGTGTAAAGTGCCACAGCAAAAGGAAAGATTATTGAAATCACTTGAAGCTTTGGATGAGGGGCTTCCCACTGACAATCACCCTCAGGAAGAAGAAGAAATCAATGAAACCAGCATTGGAGGTAAGTCTAAAAGAAAACATCCACCTTTCCTCCTCACGTTTGAAATTTTCAATCATAATGTGCATAATTGCTTGGCACACTCAGGGGCGTCGGTTAATGTCATGCCAATATCAGTCTATAAAAGGATAAATGGGCAGCCCAATCCATCTACTTGGAGAGTTGTTCAGTTGGACAGGACAGATGTAAAGGTAATGGGCGAGATGGAAGATGTTCTAGTCCGTCTAGCATCAAATGATAAAGTATGTCAGGTCATTAATATCATGGTGGCTGATATACCAGACGCGTACGGTCTTGTCCTGAGCAGAGATTGGTCAACCAAACTGAATGGATATTTTGCCTCGGATTGGTCACATCTGTGGCTTCCATACAAAGGAAGTCCAAACCAGATCAAGATCTTAAGAAAGCCTCACATGAAATACAATGTTACTCAACTAGAGGAGAAGAATGAACCAGTGGATTCTGTATTGGGAAACTATTTTAATGAGATGGAACCAAGAAATTACCAAGCAGAAGAAGCCAGCAACACATCATACACTCAGCCTGATCTCCTTCGATTCTCACAGGCTGATGAGATTGACTGTAAAATAGTAGACTTAGCAGTAGGAATAGATTTTCATTCAGTAGTTAGTGATTTTTGGACTTTGTTTTTTGATGGCTCTAAGACGCTAGAAGGGTCATGGGCTAGCTGTGTCCTGATTGACCCCCAGAAGAATGAACATTTTCTTTCATGTAGATTAGAGTTTGAATGTACTAATAATACAGCTGGCGATTTAATTAAAGGTAAGTAATCTAAAAGTTTTTGGGGATTCTGAAATTATTGTGAAACAAATCCGGAATCAAATACATTGTATTTCCCCTCACTTGAAGGCTTACCAAAATGAGGTATGGGACCTACTTAAATGTTTTAATGCATTCAATATTATCTCAATTCCAAGACTTAAAAATGCAGCAGCTGACCTGTTGGCCACATCAGCCACTAGGCTAATACCTACTAATAATCGATGCTCTGTTGAATTACTTTTCAGGCCCTCAGTACTGGATATGATCACCAACCTGTGAGTGTTTGACGATGATCAACAGATAATAGAATTCTTAACAAATGACGAGGTGTTCAAAGGGGTGATTATAGATGATGAAGAACATTAGGCTGAGATGAAATATGACAATTTCATCCCTAAAGGAGTCAGAACGTCGGAAAGAAAGTTCAATTTAAATGAAAAGTTCAGAAGACCAGCCAACGTGAAGAATCACGGCTCATCTCTACATTTTGAGCTGATAAATTTAGGGACTGAGGTGAGTCCTGAATTTGTGAACCTTGGAAAATGTTGTTCACCAGCGGAAAGAGATAACTTCGTCACTCTGTTTAGAAAATATAAAGATGTTTTTTCCTGGACATACGAAGATCTGAAAACATAGGACACCAGCATCATTAAGAATGGTGTCCCCATTAAAGCCGGTGTCAAGCCATATCAGCAACCTTTAAGAAAAATGCATCCAAAATTGGAACCGTTGATTCAGAGTGAAGTGAAGAAATTATTGGATGCTAGAATCATTTTTAAGGTCAGACACTCTGAGTGGGTATCAAATCTGGTACCAGTGAGAAAAAAATCTAGAGAGATCAGACTCTGCGTGGATTTCAGGAACTTAAACCGTGCGTCAGACAAAGATAACTATCTTGTTCCACCCATGGAGCAATTGCTACAAATGGTCTCCGGTTTTGAACTATTTTCGTTGTTAGACGGTTTCTCTGGCTACAATCAAGTATTAGTAGCCGAAGAAGATAGATTGAAGACCACGTTCAGGACCAAATGGGGAACCTTTGCCTACAGAAGGATGCCCTTTGGGCTTATAAATGCTGGAGCAACGTTTCAGAGGGCTATGGACATAGCTTTCCGTGGATTGATTGGCCGTAGTGCTGTAGTGTACCTTGACGATATTACAATATTCTTGAAGAAAAGAGAAGAGCACGCATTTCACTTAAGGCAGATTTTTGAACACTGTCGAAAATATGGCATCTCACTCAATCCTAAGAAGTGTGTGTTCGTTGTCATGGAGGGCAAGTTGTTGGGTCACATAGTCTCGAAGAAAGGAATCTCTATAGATCCAGAAATAATTAAGGCTATTGAACAAATCCCCTTGCCCCATAATAAAAAGGGGATGCAATCATTTATGGGAACGATAAACTTCGTGCGAAGATTTGTGCCTGATTTTGCTCAGATTGTCAAGCCGTTGCAGCAGATGGTAAAGAAAAATGCACTATTCAAGTGGACTGAAATTGAGAAGAGCGCATTCAGCAAAATCAAAACTGTTGTTACACATGCAACCTCCCTGAAAAGCCAATATTTTGACAAATATTTTATCTTGTATACCTTTGCATCCGATGATTCACTAGCAGCTGTGCTCACCCAAAAGGAAGATGGGGGGATGAATTCCCAATATCCTTTATGATTACTGGTCTACAGGGGGATGAATTGAATTACCCAGCTGTTGATAAACAGGCTTACACTGTATTCAAAGTAGTAAAGCAATTCAGGCCTTATATTTTAAAAAATATAACCAAGGTGATCGCCCCCTACCCAGCTGTAAGGTCTCTTCTTGTGCATAAGGAGTTAGGAGAAAGAAGAGGCAACTGGGTAACAACTCTTCAAGAGTATGACCTTGAATTCAAGCCAGCGTCTATAGTTAAATGACAAGGGTTGTGCAAACAGATGACTGAAAAAAAAAATGAAGAACACGCCTGGGAAGATGAAGCCGAATTACATGTAATGGAGGTATGTCCTTTGTTTACATCTCCCGAGTCTTGGTATAGATACCTTGTGCATTACCTACAGGAAGGGCTGTTGCCAGAACATTGGAGTTCCAAGCAAAGGAGAGCATTGCGTCTTAAATCAGCCTCCTATCAACTTGTTGAAGGAGTATTATTCAGAAAGATTTATGACGGGGTTCTTCTCAGATGCTTAGAAAAGGAAGATGCGAAGAAAGTAATGTCAAAGTTGCATGACGGTCCTGCTGGGGGACATTATTCAGGAGATACTACAGCCCACAAAATTCTCAGGGCAAGTTACTATTGGCCTATGCTCTTCAAAGATGCACACGCACATGTCAGGAAGTGTGATATTTGCCAAAGGTGTAGTGGGAGACAACCTAAAGCAGCAACACCCCTAAATCCTGTGATGATCACGGAACCATTCGAGCAATGGGGGTTGGATATCATTGGAGAAATAAAACCAAATTCCTCCCTAAAACACAAGTACATTCTAACCGCGACTGATTATTTCACTCGCTGGGTCGAAGCAGTTCCGCTGCGCAAGATAAATCAAGATGAGGTCATCAGTTTCATGCAGGACCACATCATGACCAAGTTTGGAGTTCCAGTTTCGTTAGTTTTTGATAATGCTACGTACATTTCATCAATTAAATTAACTTCTTTTGCTCATGATAAAGGGATAAAATTGCATTATTATGCTAATTACTATCCACAAGGAAATGGCCTCGCTGAATCCACTAACAAAAATTTGATTAGGATTCTAAAGAAAACTGTGATAGAAAACCAGAGGAGCTGGAACTCAGCGCTACCAAATGCCCTTTGGGTCGATAGAGTCAGCCCCAAGTCTGCAACAGGAGTGTCACCGTATACCCTCGTGTATGGTAAAGAAGCCATTCTTCCCCCCAACTTCATGCTACCCTCTTCCATAATAGCTCAAGAGTCCAGAGGGTCAGAGAATGAAGTCTTGCAGATGAGGATATGCAATATTCTGAAAGCAGAAGAGGCTAGATCTAAAGCCAGGGAATGCTTTAAGCAACAACAGGAGTTAGTAAAGAGATGGTTCGACAAACATAAAGCTGGAACAAAAGACTTTGAAGGAGGAGACTTAGTCCTCAAATGGGATCACCCCCATGATGAGAAAGGAAAGCACACTAAATTCCAGCAGTTGTGGGTGGGCCCTTTTCAAATTGCAGCAAAGCTTGGCCCTTCTACTTATAAGTTGCAAGATCTATAGGGGTGGGAAGAGAACTTACCAGTGAATGGTTTGGTTCTCAAGACTTATTTTTCCTAAGTTTCTGTGAGTTCTTCTGTTTTGTATATAATTAATCTGTTTGGCTGTCTTTTGAGTCATGTTTTTCAGTTTGTTTTAGTTTGTTTTGTTAATTCCAATAAAGGGAATGAGCCCGCGGTTGCATGGAGAACATCAAAATGTTTGGAAATGTTAAACATTTTTTGGGTCTCAGATTGGGTGTTGCTAAAAGAACTTCTTCCAGTTTAGCAGTTTTCTCGAATAAGCTCTGTGTGCATTGAAGTCCTGCTTAACCCCTATGAAATAAACTGGATTCGAAGAGTCTAGAATACTATGTTGAGGCTCCATCCACGTCACACTTAAAATGTTCTAAGGAGCAACAACAGAAGACCCATGGAAAGGAGAAAGGTGAACAGTATATTAAATATAAATGATCCCATGCCAAGAAACAAATACCAAAAGGAAAATAAAAGTTAAAAAAAAAACTCCTATGAAGGCATCATACATCAAAGCAGATGCTGAATCATAAGTACTAAATTCTCGAAAGATCCTCTCTATCCGTGAGCTGAAACATGAAGTACACTACTCACACAAAAGGACACTATGGGATAGAGGATCCTGAATTAAAATTCAGTAAGAAAGGCATGCAGGAGGACTCATATAAAAAAGGGACAAAAGTCCAGAAGCACAAAAGTGTTAAAGTGGCATGGGAATGAGGAACAAATGAATATTTCTGTTTACCATATGCTACAACCCTGTGGTGTCCAAGCTATCTGCTACTCGAAGACAAAAGTAATAATGAAACTCATCCTCTGGCCTCAACAAAGTTATCTGGACTTGGAAATCTTGGTTTCCACTCTCCCAAATTGGACTATCATCAATGATTAAAGGTACACACTTCGGTCATTTGAGAAATCCGGATAGCTGGAAGAATTCAATAGATGCATTTATTGTTAAATAGTCTGTCACTCAAAGAACAATCGCCCAGAGATCTAGGTTCACCAAGTAATCGCCAATTGTTGCAGTTGCAACCATTCTCCCCAAATTTCTTAAATTTTGGGCCCCTCCTCATGATTTAGCATTGTTTTAATCGTTGGATCCTTTGAATTTTGGTCATGTTTAATTTTGAATGATTCTAAAGATGAACTCTCGCCCTGGTTTTTAAATTTGATTGTGATGGAAATTGTTGCGGGTTGTAGTTTTATTTGCTTGTCGATTGGATCAAGTTTCTTTGTTTTGGGTCGTCATTTCAGAGGTGAAGCCAGTTTTTGTCTGTTGTTGAAATTCGAGGGATGTCCAAAACACTTAAATCATTTTTATACATCGGGCTTCAAAAATATGTTTGATCGGAGGCCATTACCTTTTTGCTTCCGCCGTTGCGGCTCTCAAAGTAGCTAAGCCTCCGAAGTCTAAAGCCCCCGCCAGCCGATGCGTCAGTCTTTTAGTCGCTTGCCCGTAACCTTTCCTTTTCCACCGTTGTGGCCGGGAAATCCGTTTATCCTCTGAAGTTAATATCTTCCGACTTCCAATTGAGAGTTTTCCTGCCCACATTTCAGATGTCTCTAGCCCTTTTCTCTTTCGTCGTTGCAGCTGGGAAATTCATTTGGCTTCCGACATGGTTACCCTTCCGATTTCCGATGGTGAATTTTCCCGCCCTTCGGTCTCTTGTCCGTGACCTCGTTCTCTTCCGCCGTTGCGACTGGGGTGATATTTTTAGCTTCCAATGCCAGCGCTCTGAGCGTCTGATGAGTCCTCATTTCCTGTCATTGGTGGTTTTGTGCAAACTCGTGGATAAACCAAATAGCGGTGTTGGTGTTTGATAGAATTCTAATAATGGTGGTGCACCTGGCCATTTCTTTTGGGTTGGCCGTTTCAGTTGGTATAATTTGCTGCTTTGTTTATAACGTAGTCCCAATTAATGATACACTTTGTTGAATCACAGGTGGACTCAAAAGACGTTTTCAGACTACCGTGGTGCGAAGGCATAATAGGCCGTTTGGTGGAGGTAGAGCCGAAAACAACAGGATTGCAATAAGAACAAATGAAGGAAAAGACAAAATAAATGGTGACAAAGGAGCAGCTCTGAAAGGTCCGGCCGTTACCCAGCCAATCATGAGCATGCGCAGAAAAGATAGAGGAATATGAAGCGTTGGGGAACTGAAAGGTCATACGTTTGGGGGGCAGCCCAAGCAGTCGACCGTTGCAGTTTAAATATTTCAAAGTAGAACTTAGAAGGGGCTTTTTCCCTGGCAAAATTGTAAACCTTTTTCTTGTAAGAGGAACTATTTCGTTTTACAAATCAGAAAGTGAAAATTTTACCTGTTGGAGAAAGTGCTATGTGGAATGGATCAATGCGTTTAAATGAGCAATGTTGAATGTGAACTATTTCGTTTTCAGCCATGTCTCATTAGTTGTAAGAGTGTTCTAATTTCTTGAACCTATGTTCTTGTCTGAAGATTCTTCAGTATTTTTATGGTGTTCTCCCACTATGAGTAATGGGATGTTTTAATTGTTGATGAGCTATCTTGTCATGTATACTTTTACTCCTGTTTATATGTTTGGTTATAAGAACAGCTATCTGTGATTTTCCATAACATCTGAACAGTATTGCATTACTCATGAATTAATCCATCTCTCTAGAGATAGTTTAGTTAGTTTTATTTTATTACTGTTTGTATGATTTAGATGCTTGTGAGTTCTAAGACGAGAGGTAAGAACCTGCGCATCACATTGTGAATTCTCTTTGCATCTTTATCACTCTGCATTGTTAATTAGGCACGTGCATTTCATAATTTAAGTCAAAATACAAAAACTCGGTGGACCGGGCCGTAACCGGTAAAACCCCTTGTTTTGTTACTTGACCTACGGTAGCCGGACCGCAAACCGGACGGATTCTCTACACCAAATAGTCACGGGCTAGTTGGGAACGTTGACTGGGGAGAATCCCTTACTGTTGTTGCCTGTGAATTTCCGGGCCTCAACACCTTGAAAGCTAGAGTATTCAATGCAAATATCCAATCCCATGTAGTGTTGTACGTCTTAAAATCAACAAGGTTCACTATTTTAACTTACCATTCAGTGCTCAAATAACTACACTAAATTTGTTTTAATGGAGTGGTACTAATATTCACATAATCACTTGAGAATAGATGAAAGCATTATAAAAGTTTACTCAACAAAAAAGAGGACCGTCACACAAAAAAGAGGTAAATTTCACTATATTTTCATCATTTTAATATTGTAGAGTAGAGAAAGAAAGGCATACGAATGAGTAGATCATGGCAATAAATGCATGGAATTTATCTTAAAAGTAGGAAAAGTGTTGTTAGAAAACCATTAATACAACAAGTCTCAGACTACTATAGGAATTTGGACAACCAACAAAGAAGGAAGCTTAATGTCAGAGTTACAAGTTGTTTGCAAGTCGTTTTCAAGCATTTTGCAGCAAACAAACTTTGAGGAGTAGGGTGGCTAGCCAAGACCAAAAATATTATATTGCAGACATCCAAATAGTGTTGGAATTGTCCATTGGAAGTTTCCTTTGGATCATTAGTTGAAAATGTATGTATTGTAAGTGGATCCCTCCACATCTATTTAAGATTATATTGTAGTATAAAAATGAAAACTTATTTAACCCCTCACCAAAATATCTAGATACATCCAACAGACTAAATAATGCTACAAACTAAAGATAAACTTAGGGAATATTTCTTAAATCTACCAAGAAGTACATATAACTCCATCATACCTACCTTCTACAAAATATGTACCTACTACAACTTCAAAGTCGACCACTATCTATAGAATAGAGACAACACATTCACATCCCAGCTAGAATAGATCATACCTTAGTCATGGCCTATTAGGAGAGGGTATGCACATTCACAAATAAGGTTTATCAACCCCAAAGGAATGATTCCCAAGTTAACAGTCCAAGAGCATCCCAGAGAAATGAACACGGTCTACTTTATCAGTAGAAAAATGGAATTATCATGCATTCTTCATGTGCTAACAAATGGAATTCAATTCAAAGGAAATTGTGAAATTATTAGTGAGTCCAATATGACTACAACAATAATCCAGTTCAAATGATGGAGAAAACCCATTTCTTAGCTAGATACAAGGTCCTTGATGGACTTGGAGTAATGTTGGTGGTAGAAATTTGAATGAAGACTGAGCCAAAGAAGTTGAATGGCACAATGGCCAACAGGTGGGGAGGAAGAGGTTCAGTAAGAAACCACCAACAATCATCATAATAGATGAAGCAAAAACCTAAAATAAGTGAAAAAACCATCAAGTTGAGATTTAATATAAGAATGTGAAGTTCTTATTAGGAATGTGGGTATGCCTAAGTTTCGATAAGTCTCATTAGAAAGCTGGTAAAAGAGACTTTCAGAAAATAACAAATTCTAACCTCTAGTGTTGTTAATTTTTCCCTTCAAGGTAACTGTAGGGAAAAGTATCAGAGAGTTTGAATTAAATTTTAATGTCCTTGTTTCAAGTTGTGTGGTGAGCAAAATAAACTATAGTAATTATCTATAAAATCACCTAAGTGTGAAAAGAAAAAATAATAATGCCTAGTGAATTGACACTATTTGGTTATACATATATTCACATTGCGTCAAGTGGTAGATATAGGAAACATGCTCTAGGGGGGCTTACCACATATATGTACATATAAGTGCATTTGGCATGGCCCTGAAACACATCTTGTACATTGGATTCCATTCACAATGTGTCTTATTTTAGACCCATATCTCAAAAAGTTGTTTTCCACCTTTTCAATGTTCAGGTTCCTTAAGACAACTTAAAGAGGAAACTAGTATGGGTATTGGGCTACGCTTTTTCTTGCCTTCAAGTGACCTGCCATACAGTCTTTTCTCATTTCAAAGCAATTATTTTGGATAGAGCTAAAACAAGGTGAAGGGCTTCCCTCCAACTTGCAGCTCCATAAAAGACTACATTTGACTTGAGTTGAAGAGAAACCTTTCAGCTTTTGGGCATTCCAGCTATTATTTTGCTAAGCAAACATTTCTAACACATGGATCTTGCTTTAAAAGTGAGATCCTTTAGAATTTTTTGTTCATGTAATCAGTTATTGTGTGGTTAATGAACTTAAAAGGCGTACATATGAGATACTCATTAGATGGCCTTCAAAATATATCGGAAGTACATATGAGCACTTTTTACATTCTTATGATGGACTTAAAAGACGTGAAATACATTTGGACTTTGGAAACTACTGTTTATCAATTTCACATAGAAATTGGAAAAGAACATGAGAAACACAAAGGAAACAACTCTGAAGCAGAGCAATGTGGAAAAAGAGAAGAAAAGAAAAATATGTTATGAGAAACTACTTTTGATTGTCTTCCTATTTAGATTTTGGGTCATCTAACTTACCCTTTTGTTGTGTTTCTTTATTGTCAACAATAGCTACATTCGAAACATTCTTCCCTTTACTCAATAGTCTTACTGCTAATCCATTCTTAGTTGTTGCTAGAAGTGCATCTTTGCTGATTGTTTCTGGTGGTTGTTTTGGTACATAAGTTACTGCTTCTGTTACCAGTAATGTTCGAGATCTTTTGTGGTAGAATGCAACCTCCACATAAGGCCCAATACCTGCAACCATGTGTGACTAAATTTTATATGTTAGATCATATTCATATTCAATAATATTATAATAATTGATCGACTGAGACTACAAAATGTACTCTCGGGACAATCTGTCAAATTACTTAAGCTCTTCTTTAGATTCCATTCCTAAACGGCTCCCTGTCATTATATTCTATGAGATGGAAATTTCTTGATCCTCACCAAGGGAAATTTCCAGAGTAGACTAATCAAATTATTCTAGAAAAGAAGCTAAGCATATTGAATCAATGATCCAAAACAAAAACAAGATGCAATGGAGTAGTAGGAAATAAAAAGAAATTTTACTCAGATTTACTGATAGTGATAAATTTTTCACTACATGCAGTTGAATATAGTAAGAAGAGCTTACCAACTTTAGGAGAACTAAGAACCTTCTGCTCAATCTCATAACAGCATGGACTCAAATATGTGTTGGATTTATTGCTTGAATGTATATTTAATGGGGAGATATAGTTGAGCCACAATCAAATCCTATGATTACGCATTACAATACACAGTATGTGATGTAATTGACCTGGAAACAGAGCATTGTAAATGGAACCTAACCCTTCCATACATACTACCCACTTATGCACAAGGAGACTTTGACCTCATCTTTGACAAATTGAATGTCCCATTGCAAAGAGTGCATTGGCATTGGTGATTAGTATTGGTTTTGACTTTCAACAGCTCGAAACCTGACCTAAAGCAGTGAACCAATATAGAACAGAATCCTTCGAATCAACTCTGAAAGCAGAGAACCTTGCATTATTCTAAGATCAGAGACCAAATTTCAATTCTGCAGAAAAGCCGTGTTGGTGAGACTTGAGGGCTATAAGTCCCATATTTACAGATCATGTCTACATTGATGTTATTGTTGCAAGACTTTCCCGTGAAGAAAAAAACATAAAATATGATTCCATTTCTGTTTCAGTTCCAGGTGATCATGAACATTTATCGCATACCCAATCATCCAACTAAAAGAAATAGAACACTACCCCCTTGTTTGGAATTTTACTTTTACTTTGATCAAACCCTTCCACTTCTCTAGAGAAAACCCATCTCTATTGAAGCAATGAACTCTCCTAGACATCTACATCAGCGATTAGGTGTCTGCTATCCAAAAATAGCATTGGGGGTAGATTGAATTTTATCAAAAACACATCTTATAATCCCTTTACCAAGATTTTGTAAAGATTGCTTCTAATTTTGGGACATGAAACTTGGTATCTCAGATTCTCAAGTAACCATAATTTGTTTTTTCTTTGGAGATTCTGGGGTATGCATTGGCTTGTTCCTAGTGAGAGTTAAATTTCACGATTTGTGGTTAAAGTGACGAGAGAAATTTTTACTATTCAAACCACGCAAATATGATGTGCAACTACACCGTGAATAAATATCCGACAATTGAGCCACACTCCTAGCTCAAATGAGAAAGTGCCCCGCATCAGAGGTTACCCTGGACAGTCTTGGTATTTTCTTGACAACAGTATTCCTTACTTTAAGCCTCAAGTGCTTCAAAGCATCCATACTTTACTCTATTCACCAAAATTTAAAATTGATCTTTCCTTGAGTTGCAAATCCCTAAGTGAAATGGCATTTAACACATCTTCCAAACAATCTCAGTGTATATTTCCAAGACAATTAAGCATCACTCTACACGTTTATAATGTCATTTAATTACTAAGGCATTATTTTTGGTTGAATGAAAGATTAGCTACTTTTCCACATAGAAGAGAAAAAATCAAATCCAGGCATATTAAAGACCACTCACATGACAACAAAATGGGAATATCCACTGTAAGAAGAGGATTTCAAAATGCAAGTTCAGTAATCCAAATATCTAAAAGCAAGCATACACAAACAGAGATACATAGTCAAGCGAACAGACTCACGACTCTACAAGAGAAACAATGCTGATAAAATCACTTGCTCTGCGTTTGCACATTTATCTTCTGACCTTCACAGAAGTCACAGACCACCCATCCTTTCCCCTTGCAAGGATCACAGAGGATGCCAATAAATCTAAATCCAATCTTGAATTTCAGTACATAATCTCTTAATTTCTTGTTCTATTCTTATGTTATTTTATATTTTACATTTGTTTATTTATCTTTTGTTTTGCAAAATAAATGTAATTTAAAGGAAAAATATTCAACCTATAAATAAAAATATAAACTAAAAAGTGAATAAATATATAAATAAATAAATAAATAAACCAATATCTACATTACATGTATTGAAAATTTATACAATTATCAAAATATTTTTAGATTATTAAACAAAAAAAATAACTAACTAAAAACACAATAATACACACATAAAATGAGCTTTCGTTTTAATGGATGCTTTTTGTTCTATTTTTTTTTTTCTAATTCTTTACACTAATCGTAACTAAGTAAGTAAAATGCAAACAATAACAATGAAGAAGATTTAACTAATTCAAGAAAATAAAAATGAAGATGGGACTATGAAACCGAAACGAACAAAACAAAAACAAAAGTTAAAAAAAAACCTACAAGTAAAACACGAAAATATGGACAAAATTTTTATGGAGAACATATCCAACAAATGATTTATGTTTATTGCGTGAAAAGATTCATGCAAAACACGCTTTAATGTGTTTCAGGACTCTACGAAGACCTCGACCAGATTTGAGAATCAATAAAATCACAAGGTGATTTACAATAGAATCGAAACAAACAAAAGACGGAGCTGGGCAAGACCGAGATTAAACAAATCACTAGCATTTGATGCCAAGCTATAGTCATGCATGCACAATCATAATTAATGCCAACATTTCTGGTTAAAAAAGTAGTGGTTGATGAACATAAATTAAAAAAATACCATAGGGAGTGCATCCAACTTAGAAAAAGGGACTGTAAGAGCTACCTACTATCAACGCACAAGGTTAATCCCTGCAAGCAAAATATGGACAAAAGTTAAAGCAAATGAGGGCAAGCGAATGAATCATATGCCTCCCTAGTCATTCATACCCCTTCTCGGCGGAAATATGGATAAAACCACCAACTCTTGGAACCGATCAACAGTTTCACTCTTCTTAAAGATTCTGGGTTCTGGGTGGTGGTAGATTAGGTTTAGGAAATGAAGTTGCAAGAATGGAGGCTTAAAACTGTAAAACTGTACTCAACTAACTCTCCGTCAATTCAGGTTTTCCACTAGTTTGAGAACCCAAGAAAATTTCAATAATGAGCGAGGTCTTAGACTAGCCATTAGCTTGTCCTGACAGAATCCAACATTTAACTGCGAAATGTAACTGCCAAGTTCTGATGGGTGAAATCAACACTTGCACATCTATCAATAAAATGTGTCCTATAGATACCTTAAAGGGATTTCGGCTCCCTTATCTGAAGATCACGTTCCAGAGTAAGAAAAATGCATAGTTCCTCTTCAAGCAGAAGCCAACTGAGTTTCGGTCATTGCAAACAGTGCAAAACGAAGTATCATCTTCATCATGAGGAGTTTCAGAATATGTAGAAATTCCAGGTGGCAAAGTACCGCTCTATATTATTTGGAAAATCAACCATTATGATGTTGTAAAAAAACAAATACAACAATAACACTCAGAAAACCCCACAAATTTGGCAAGGAAGGCAGACTATGGATTTGGACTCAAATGGTTTGACCGTTGTCTTGGCCATAATCTGGAATCCAAATTTTATTTCAGATTATCATAAATTGCCAGAAACTAATTTATGAAATAATTGTGATAAATTGTTGTGTCCATCTTCTTTAAATACCTAAATACCTACAACAAAAAACTAATTTCTAAGTATAGGTTAGTCCAGCATTGCAAAGCAAGAACAATGCAACCTCCACATAAGGCCCAATACCTGCAGCCATGTGTGACTAAATTTTATATGTTAGATCGTATTCATATTCAATAATATTATAATAATTGATCAATTAGACTCCAAAATGTACTCCCAGGACAATCTATCAAATTACTTAAGCTCTTCTTTAGATTCCATTCCTGGACGGCTCCCTGTCATTATATTCTATGAGATGGAAATTTCTTGATCCTCACCAAGGGAAATTTCCAGAGTAGACTAATCAAAATTATTCTAGAAAAGAAGCTAAGCATATTGAATCAATGATCCAAAACAAAAACAAGATGCAATGAAGTAGTAGGAAATAAAAAGAAATTTTACTCAGATTTACTGACAGTGAAAATTTTTCACTACATGCAGCTGAATATAGTAAGAAGAGCTTACCAACTTTAGGAGAACTAAGAACCTTCTGCTCAATCTCATAACAGCATGCACTCAAATCTGTGTTGGATTTATTGCTTGAATGTATATTTAATGGGGAGATATGGTTGAGCCACAACCAAATCCTGTGATTATGCATTACAATACACAGTAAGTCACCGGATTCGCGCTTTTCAAGGATAAAATTTGAATTTAGGCGAATTTCAAGGCATGCCGAATTTAATCGTGAAGTTCGCCAGCAAAATTCGAATGGAAAACTAGAAAACGGGAAACCCTGCTCTATCGCCTTCCACTGCCATCCTCGGACACCGCCTCTACTCTACGAGTCTTCCAATCACCTGTCACTGCTCGATGCTAGCATTGTCCAGACTCGAACTCCGGTTTCGCCTATAGTCGGTTGCGGGTGCCTATAGTCCCTTGCCCTCGATTGTCGTCATCCATACCGAATACAGCTGAAGTATAATGTGTGGCCCATCTCATCCGTCGTGAACGATATTGCGCATCCGTCGTGAACCATATTGCGATTTGCATATAGCAATGTAATTAATATGTAACCCAATGTTTAAAGAAGAACACTCTAAAAATATGTAACCTTTAATTTAATTATCACGGTATAGTTTAATTTTTATAATGTGCTTAATGAACATTTTAAATTTTATCAAATAAATTCATATATGGTATAGTTTCATTTTTAAAATGTGTTTAATGAATATATTAAATTTTATAAAATATATATATATATATGATATAGTTGGTATAGAATCTAGTTTCATTTTTATCAAAAAAATCATATATAATATAGTTTCATTTTTATGATATGGTTAATGGACATTTTAATTTTAGTAAATTTTTTTATATATATAATATATATTTTAATTTTATTGCCTCTCGAATTTAATGTCGAATTTTATCACCAAAATTTTGACTGCGATTTTTTGTTTCTAGTACCTAGAAATAGNACTTATGCACAAGGAGACTTTGACCTCAGCTTTGACAAATTGAATGTCCCATTGCAGAGAGTGCATTGGCATTGGTGATTAGCATTGGTTTTGACTTTCGACAACTCGAAACCTGACCTAAAGCACTGAACCAATTTAGAACAGAATCCTTGGAATCAACTCTGAAAACAGAGAACCCTGCATTATTCTAAGAGTAGAGACCAAATTTCAATTCTATAGAAAAGCCGTGTTGGTGAGACCTGAGGGCTATAAGTCCCATATTTAGAGATCATGTCTATATTGTTGTTAGTGTTGCAAGACTTTCCCATGAAGAAAAAAACATAAACCATGATTCCATGTCTCTTTGAGTTCCAGGTGATCATGAACATTTATCGCATACCCAATCATCCAACTAAAAGAAATAGAACACTACCCCCTTGTTTGGAATTTTACTTTTACATTCATCAAACCCTTCCACTTCTCCATAGAAAACCCATCTCTATTGAAGCAATGAACTCTCCTAGACATCTACATCAGCGATTAGGTGTCTGCTATCCAAAAATAGCATTAGGGGTAGATTGAATTTTATCAAAAACACGTCTTATCAAAACGCATCTTATAATCTCTTTACCAAGATTTTGTAAAGATTGCTTCTAATTTTGGGACAGGAAACTTGGTATCTCAGATTCTCAAGTAACCAGAATTTGTTTTTTCTTTGGATATTCTGGGGTATGCATTGGATTGTTCCTAGCGAGAGTTAAATTTCACAAGTTGTGGTTAAAGTGACGAGAGAAATTTTTACTATTCAAACCACGTAAATATGATGTGCAATTACAGCATGAATAAATATCCAACAGTTGAGCCACGCTCCTAGCTCAAACGAGAAAGTGCCCACCATCAGAGGTGTACCCTCGATAGTCTTGGTATTTTCCTAACAACAGTATTCCTTACTTTAAGCCTCAAGTGCTTCAGAGCATCCATACTTTACTCTATTCTCCAAAATTTAAAACTGGTCTTTCCTTGAACTGCAAATCCCTGGGTGAAATGGCATTTAACACATCTTCCAAACAATCTCAGTGCATATTTGCAAGACAATTAAGCATCACTCTACACGTTTATAATGTCATTTAATTACAAAGGCATTATTTCTGGTTGAATGAAAGATTAGGTACTATTCCACATTGAAGAGAAAAAATCAAATCCAGGCATATTAAAGACCACTCACATGACAACAAAATGGGAATATCCACTGCAAGAAGAGGCTTTCAAAATGCAAGTTCATTAATCCAAATATCTAAAAGCAAGAATACACAAACAGAGATGCATAGTCATGCGAACAGACTCACGGCTCTGCAAGAGAGACAACGCCAATAAAATCGCTTGCTCTGCATTTGCACATTTATCTTCTGATCTTCACAGAAGTCACAGACCACCCATCATTTCCCCTTGCAAGGATCACAGAGGATGCCAGCACCTGTTACTTCCTAGAATGTAAATCATGATTCATAAAATAGTTAAAAATAAAAAAACTTATATTCATTCTAAATACCAATCAAGTAATAAATTCAAGTATATACTATAGTTACATCAAAATCTCACAAGTACTATAAACAACACAAGCGTGTGTGTGTGTGTATATGAAACACGTTCAAGTGTATACTATAGTTACATCAAAAGCTCACAAGTACAACAAACAACACAAGCATGTTTGTATATATATATGAATGAAATAAGTGCATGGGCTACAGAAAATACTGGAGAGGGTATACGAAGGACAAAATATTTAAAATTATAGTCCATCATAATCAACTAGGGTATACTAATTGGTATCACCATTAACTGATACATATCGTTCATTGCAGGAAGCTATGGAAAAATAAGTTTTTATCCTCTGTTGCATTATTAAGACACCTACTAATTTTTTCACGGAGTAGAAACAAAGAAAAGTGCTTATATATACTTACTTGTTGGGATTGAAGTGAAGATTCCCTGCAGGTAATTCTCTGTGTAAAAGCAGGCCTAGAGTTGGACCACGAAAAAGGTGGAGGTAAGATGTTTCTGATTGGATTTGCAGAGATCTTTGTATTTGCTATTATTATTTTTATATAGTATGTGTTAGTAGATTCCAGGATTTGAAGATTGTTGCTATTTAGATAGGTTTCCAGCTTTATCACTACCTAGGGATTTTCATGATTATTCTTTGAGTGCAGAATATGAACAGTTACAGTGAGAGCCAGGCACTTTTCAGGATCTATCTAAATTTTTATAATCAATTTTCTATGCAGCTACCCTTCCCTTGTAGAAAGCTTACTACCAGAGATACGTGATTACTAATTTAGAATATTAAGGTCGCAGCCTTATATGCCATCATTGTAAAGGAAGTCATGATCATTTTGATTGGCTTCTGTGGATGGTCTCATCTTCCCAGAGAACTAGTGCAGAGAGAGGTATTTTGAAGGTGGTTCTCAACATTGCTAAGTTTACTGCTAGTTGTGTAGGATGCACCGATTTGTCCAGTGAAATTGAAGTGAAATGATTGAGCTATATCAATTGACTGATACATTTTCAGATCTTTTCAAAATGCTCTAGAATTTTGAAGTCAGAGATGAGCCATCAATTGATATTTGATGGTTTTTCAATTTAGTTGTGTCACCTCATCTAACACTTG
The DNA here is from genome assembly GCA_001517045.1 of Pseudotsuga menziesii. Taxonomy (NCBI): domain Eukaryota; kingdom Viridiplantae; phylum Streptophyta; class Pinopsida; order Pinales; family Pinaceae; genus Pseudotsuga; species Pseudotsuga menziesii. The sequence continues at coordinate 84,323 of LPNX010550597.1, read as the reverse complement.
CAATTTTTTTTCCTGTTAACAGATGCTTTTGACATTTCTACTTTGTTGTATTTCAGCAGTGGAATATCAGTCTACTCATCAGGTTAAATTCCATAAGCAAGTCTTGGGTGATTATGACATAATAGTATGGGCTTAGCCAAATGAAAAATAGTTGTAATTACTGATTCATATTTTTAAGGGCCATCGTATTGATAAAAACATGCCGCTTGTGGGCCTGACAAATTCGGGCCAATTGTAATCCTCTTGGATCTAGACAGAAGGCAATTTCCACCTTAAAAAACAAAAAAATGCATCCATCGCTTGGGTTTAAACACAAAAAAACATAAACTTACATCCATCACTTAGGTTTAAACACAAAAAAACATAAACTTACATCCATCGCTTGGGTTTAAACACCAATATCTGATATAGGGTTTGATTTCTCGTGCAGGGTTTCAGAGAACCCTCATACAACAACCAGATTTTACAATTATAGGATTAAGAAAATATCAGCACATATTGGAAAATCGAAAAATATTGTTGATAGCCGTTGCAATCGGCGCAGTGGAAATGAAACTGTATGAAAATTTGTAAACATTCACACAAACCCTTGGACGACAATCGGGTATTAAAACAAGGCACAAAAATTATATAATTTGATGTGGAAAATGCAAATAACAACAACAACATGCATCACATACATCAAATAAGGGAAAACAAATGGGGATGAAAAATAGATTGGCATACCTTAGCGGCTCATGCCGAAAATCCCTTGACCTTGGCGAGCACAATATCTCTGGGCCCCCATTGTCTGTAGGGAGCAGGAGCCTCCATTGTCTATAGGAAGCTGTTTTTCCTCCTCGTCTTTTAGTCGGTGCCATGTCATAAAACCATGATGGAAACAACAAATGTAACCCTTATTGTTATTCCTGACTGGCATACCTTGAACAAGAATTATACCCTCCCAGTCCTCCTCATCCACAATTTCCATAACACCATTAATTCCTAGATGCCACAATAGTGTTAATGCCTCTAACAATTGGTTACCTGTTAAATTATCGATTAATATTTTACACTGGCAATATTTTCGTGGCTCCTTGGAAAATGGAGGAATGGGCTCACGATGGAGGATATGTTGTTCATGCCTCCTAGGGATATTCTATGATATGGAAAGGGTCATATAATGTAAATATATTTATTTTATATGAATAAAATATAAAGTTTTATTAGTTTTCAATGATGGGTAGTATTTATTTGGTTTTCACATTATTAAGAGCATCACATTCCACCTTTTTTTACCTTGTTTTACACCTTTCAATAAAATAAACTACGAGGGTAATTTAATAAGATTTTTTTTGTATAGGTTTCAATTAAAAAAATGATCATTTATTTATGAATTTTAGATATGCGTGGTTATCAGCTTGGCTTAAATAAATGACCATGTGATGTAAATTTCATAATTTGTTTTGTATGAATTCCTAGCAATGAAACTACCTAGTTTTTTTCTTTGAGATTCCCATGAGACATCAACCTTGTCAGAGACACTCTTATGACCAGGTCTAAAATTGTTTTTAAAAACTTCCACACCTTTATTGAAAATACAACAACTTAGTAAATATTGTGGAATCTATATACAAATATCCTAGACCCAATCAAGTCAAATATAGTGCATTTCAATCCCAAAATTTTCGTGGCTCCTTGGAAAATGGAGGAATGGGCTCATGATTGAATCAGCTGGCCGCAATAGAATAAAGAATGGAACACCGATTTCAAGCGAACATTACGATGGAGTTTAACAATTTTGACGGTCCACTCAATCTCAACCCAACCCATTTATATCTCAAGATTTAACATCTCCACCCTCCCATTGATATATAATTTCTTCTTTGATGTGTTTATGTATAACCAATAGGGAGTTTAATCTTCTCCCTCCCGACCACATAGGCTTTCATCTCTTCTTCTTAAAGTTGTATTTTTTTTTAACTAATGAGAAAAAAAGAAAAAGGTAAAAATTTAACAAAATAGATTTAAGAAAATTAGCAAAGAAATCGATTGCTATATGGATGTTTTCACCATAACGTCATGCCTTATGTGTTGTCATGGGACCTAGTCTATAATGTCATCTCTATGTGGGAAATCTTTGGCTTACAAGAAAGAAATGGTGATTTCAATCTCTGTGCGACCAAGAATATTTGTCATTGATTGGGCCATATTATCAATTCAAAACATAACGTCTAAGGGTAAGGGGCTCATGGGTCATGTGTGATGCCCTATACCACCTCAAAGGACCTATATACTACATAGATAATATTTATCCAATGAGTAAGATATGTCGGTCATTTTGAGCTTTGACACACCAAGTATGGCTTTCAGTCCCTTGGTCATGATTTGATGTGAAAAGACTTATTGGGCCAAAACATTTTTCCTTAGGTCTCATGAACTATGTGTGGGGCCTTAGGCCACCACAAAGCCCTATAAAGGGAATGTTGGCATGTGAGAAAGATATAGTACCTATTTTATGAATTTTAGTTAACCGTGGATATTTTTTGTAACTTAAGCAATGGCAAGGTCAAAAGGCATAGCCTTAGGCCATAACATTTGCATTTGGCCTATAACCAAAATATGGTCGTAGAAGATTCTACACATGGCATAATAAAGAAATAGGAAAATACAACAACAATGGAGAATCCTTTTCATTTGTTCTTAGAAATCATGCTACCTGACATAAAATTATAAAGAAGCCACATGAGTTGATTCAATACCCAATTCTTTCCATTTTCCTTATTTTGATTCAATTCCAAATTATCTCCATCTTCAATGATCCTATTGAAGGAAAATGCACTAATTTCTTTAACGAAATGTGGAAGCCGGAAGCTGGGAGGTCATCCAGAGGCTCCATGAGAAAGAATTATCATGATTGGCACTTGAGTAATAGGCGGTTCGAGAGCCACTTGTAATAAATCCAAAGCTTCGCAGTGTTGCGCGCCTGATCAGTTAATCCATATAACAGAGTAGGCTCACCCAGTTCGTTCTCAGCATCCAATGATCGTATGGATTTGGCCCCTTGTCCCCGTAATTTATGTACCCTTGTAGAGTTTGACGTATGGCTACTCAGATTAGGTCTCATGGCTGGGTCTTATCCTGGCTATTCCTAATTATTCCATCTGTGTGAATTCATCTCATAAAACATAGTTCTAAATGCCAATCTGTAGTAATACAAAATCCAATCGTGAGATAGCGATCTAAATTTTGGTGACCTAGCATCAGTAGAACCACCAGCATAGGTATATATTATATAATGTCTGAGAGAGCAACATCTAAGACAGAGACAGTAGAGGCATCAACAACGATAGAGATCCTAGATTACTTTGATCCATCCCAAAAAACCAGGCTTGAACAGCCTAGCCCGAGAATCAATAAACCCATGTTGCCAACTGGACACCCTGAGAAGTGCTCATGGGCGGAATAATATTAAATTCTCTCATGAACGAATTAAATCCTCTCATGGTCGAATTGGGGACGGACCAGACAGAAAAAATTGATACTCATAACCCCAAATCCATATATTGATTTAGCAGAAGCCCCTTTGGGAAATGGGTAGTTGTACATAGATCTATATTTGAAAAATCATTCATGATTTTCTTCGCCTCCCTATGAAACTTCATAGGTTTCAATCTATATTTTAATTTGTATAATGTATAATTAAATAATATGTGTATATATTTAATTATATTAAATCACATAACATATGAACTATACATATTTATTTATATTAAATCTTTTAACATATGAACTATAGTAATATATTTATATTAATTATATATTATTATTATATTTACATATTTTACCATTATTAAGGTGAAAGAAGTTTATATATCATAAGGGTGTTTATAAAATATTGACCTATTTTATAAATTCAGTTAAGTTTTATATTTACATTTATTAGAAGTATAGTATGGATGGACTATGAATGTATGGATTTTAACATAATTCCCTAAAATGAAGCATGTTTTGTTGGGAGAAAGAAAATTGGAACAATTTCAATATTATGTTTCCCTTGTGGTTTGAATTTTGTACTTTGGTGGGGTATTTTAGAATAATCCCACTTGTTATGCATGCTTTAAATGGTAAACATATCCCATATGCTTTAAATGATGACGATGATGAACTCGATGACAATACAGTGATGATGTTTTTGATGATGACGATGATGGAAATAATGATGGTCATGATCATCATCGCCATCTTTGTCATTGTCATCATGATTATCACAATAGTCATCATCATCGGCATAATCATCATCCATGTCATCATCATCGCCATTGTCCTTGACATCATCATCATCATTATTATTGACATTTTCATCAGTTACTTATCATTACCTTTGGCATAAGAAATAGCATCTACCCAAAATATGTGATTAGTGGAAAAGGGTCATGGAGGCACACATGATTTATGTATGACAAATAACAACTTATTTTTTAAGATGATCAACATCATCATTCTCATTGTATTCATCATCATTGCCATTTTCATCATCACCATCATCATCATTCATTTCATTGCCATCATAATCATCGGTAATGTCGTCATTTCCATTATCCTCATCATCATCATCATTGTCATTGTTCTCCTCATTATCAACAACATTATCAATAACATTATCATCATCATCATAACCATCCTCAATATCATAATCGTTATCCTCATTTTCATCTTCAACATCTGGGTGTAAAACCAGATGCAAAAGTGGATAAAAACATGGATGCAAAAAATGATGCAAACATGGATGCAACAAAAGTAGGCGCATAATGGGGTGCACCAAAAATGGATGCAAAAGGTGATGCAAAAGTGGATGCAAAAAATGATGCAATCATGGAAGCAAAACATGATGAAAAAATTGGCGCAAAAGTGGATACAACCATGGATGTAAAATTGGATGCGAAAGTGGATGCAACAAAAGTAGATGCAAAACTAGATGCAAAAGTAGTCGTAACACCCAACGCAAAACCCGATGCAAAAGTGGATGCAAAAATGGATGCATAAAGGGAAGCAATAGTTGATGTGAAATTGGATGCAAACGTGGATGCAAAAGTTGAAGCAAAAGTGGGTGTAAAAGTAAGTTAAAAAATGGGTATGAATTGAGACGTGACAAAAGTGGATGCAATAGTAGATGCAAAAAAAAACGTAAACATGGATGCAAAATGGGATGCAAAAAGGGATGAAAATGTGGGTGAAAAAGTGGACAAAAAATGGATGTAAAAGTGGATGCAAAATGGCTGAAACAAAACAAGATGCAAAACTAGACACAAAACAGGATGTAAACTTTGATGCAAAACTTAGCACATGAAGGGATACAAAAAAGAAGTGAAAGTGGATGTAAAAAAGGATGCAGAAGTGGATGAAAACAAGGGCGTAAAAGTTGAGGAAAACATGGGTGTTAAAGGGGGCACAGCAAGAGTAGATGTATACTAGGCAAAAAATTAAGTGCAAAACTAGGCTCAAAACCTGTCACAAACCTAATGCAAAACCTGGCGCATAACTAGGTGCAAATTACACCGTAATTTGCGCCATATTTAGAAAAAGGACGCAAAAAATGCCTAAAATAGCATCAACCCGTGAAATTGCGCAAATTTTGTCCAAAAAATGAAGAAAAATACACTGAAAGATGGTCTAGAAGAAAAAAAAGATGGAAAAAGAGACGCTAAATCCATTTTTTGTTGTAGTGGGATGAGTTGGGAAAAAAACAAGGCAGTTACTCCAAGACTAGCTTTTCCTTTTTGCCTTAAAACTGCTAAAAAGCAAAGCAACTCAGGAAAAAGCAGAATTAAGCTTTTATTATTGTGGAATGACTATAGAGTTGTCACAATATTTTTTAGGATCTTTTTAAAGAACTCCTTTATCCATTTTTATCATTTGTTTAATTCTGGGTGCAAGTGGATGCCAACTAGCATAGTAAGGAATCTAGGAATATGACAAAATTCACAAATTAATGTATCCTAAGTGTAACTATGGGTTTGATTATTATAAAACCCCCTTTAAGCTTGAATTTATGTAAAATATCAGAAAAATATATCATATTATAGGGCCTATCAACAAATCTTATTCACCCTTTACATACTGCTTGTCCATACAACCAAGGAAAGAGGTAAAATCCCAAGGGAAAATCCTCCCTTAAACATGGACATGAATTTTTAAAAAAAATATTGTTATCAATAACTCTTCACCACAAGAATAGAAATCCCCAATATTGATTTGATATTACTGAAGGTCTTCTTAGAAAAAACCTTGTTGAAGATGTCTTCTACTTGCTCTGAAGGTGCGCATCAGAGTATAGAAGACATCGCAGAAGTGGATGAAAACAAGGGCGTAAAAGTTGAGGAAAAAATGGGCGTAAAAGGGGTTGCAACAAGAGTAAATGTACAAACTAGGCACAAAATTAAGTGTAAAACCAGGCTCAAAACCTGTCGCAAACCTGATGCAAAACCTGGCGCATAACCAAGTGCAAATTACGCCGTAATTTGCGCCAGATTTTGAAAAAGGACGCAAAAAACGCCTAAAATAGAACCAACCCGTGAAATTGCGCCATTTTGTCCAAAAAATGAAGAAAAATACATTGAAAGATGGTCTAGAATAAAAAAAGAATGCAAAAAGAGATGCTAAATCCATTTTTTGTTGTAGTGGAATGAGTTGGGAAGAAAACAAGGCAATTACTCCAAGACTAGCTTTTCCTTTTTGCCTTAAAACTGCTGAAGAGCAAAGCAACTCAGGAAAAAGAAGAATTACGCTTTTATTATTGTGGAATGACTACAGATTTGTCACAATATTTTTTAGGATCTTTCTAAAGCACTCCTTGATCCATTTTTTTCTTTGTTTACTTCTGGGTGCAAGTGGATGCCAACTAGCATAGTAAGGAATCTAGGAATATGACAAAATTCACAAATTAATGTATCCTAAGTGTAACTATGGGTTTGATTATTATAAAACCCCCTTTAAGCCTAAATTTATGTAAAATAACAGAAAAATATATCAGATTATAGGGCCTATCAACAAGTCTTATTCACCCTTTACATATTGCTTGTCCATACAACGAAGGAAAGAGGCAAAATCCCAAGGGAAAATCCTCCCTTAAACATGGACATGATTTTTTTTTTTAAATCTTGTTATCAATAATTATTTACCACAAGATCAGAAATCCCCAATAGTGATTTGATATTACTGAAGGTCTTCTTAGAAAACACCTTGTTGAAGATGTCTTCTACTTGCTCTGAAGATGTGCATTAGAGTAGAGAAATTGTTCCATCATGCACAAGCTCCCTAATGTAGTGCATATGGATATCAATTTGTTTGGTTCGATGTCTTTGAAATGGATCACTAGAGATTCAAATGGTGCTTTGGTTGTCACAATAGATGGCAGTGGAAGTCTCTGATTCGATCCCAAACTCTCCAAGTATTCCTCGTAACCAAAAACATTGAATAGCTGCATTCACAGCTCCTCTATACTCTGCCTCTGTAGATGAGACTGCAATGACACTCTTATTTTTACTTGACTAGATGATTGGTCCATCTGTAACCATAAAAAAAAACCCTAAAGTATAATTTTTATCAGTTTTATCACCTTCCCAATCACTGTCAGTAAATATAACTAACTCTAAGTCATATTTTGCTCCATATAAAATCCCATGAGTTCTTTTTCCTTGAATAAAGTTTAGGATTCTCTTGGCTTCCATCCAATGGATTTCATGAGGCTGATCAATGTGTATGGAAGACACACACACTGCATAAGATATATCAGTTCGAGTATGAGTCAAATAAATAAAACACCCAATCAAATGCGTATACAGTGTATTATTTACCAAAGGAGTTGAACTTGCTTCTTCAAGCTTAACCCCGGAGAAGAATGGAGTCTTGCTTGGATTGAAATCCTTCATGATGAACTTGTTGAGCAGATATGAAGCATACTTGGACTGATTTGCCTTGATCCAATGGGTTGATTAAGAAATTTTGACTCCCAAGAATTGACTCAACAATCCCAAATTTGTCATGGAGAAGGCATGGTTCAGTGCATCCTTCAAGGAGGAAATATCTTTCATGGAAATTATTATTATCAATAGGTCACACACATACAAAACAATAATCATAAAATACCAATGTATCAACTTCAAATAGACATTCGGATTAGACTTGCATAGAACAAATTTCTGTGACAACAAAAATCCATCAATCTTGGCATACCAAGCCCTAGGGGCTTGCTTTAGCCCATACAATGATTTCTTTAACCTGCACAAAAGAGATGTATTAGACACAAAACCTTCATTTTTCTGCATATAAATCTATTCTTTCATATCTCCATGTAGAAAGGCACACTTCACATCCATGTGATGTACTTCCCATTGCCTTGAAGCTCCAATGGGCAAAGCTAGCCATATGGAGTCCATCTTTTCCACTAGTGAAAAGATCTCATTGTAATAAATACCTTGAACTTGTGAGTATCCCTTAGATAAAAATATTGCCTTATATTTCAAATGTGAGCCATCAAAAACAAATTTTGTTTTATAAACCCACTTACACTTGACTAGCTTTCTTCTTGGTGGGAGATTGACTAGTTCCCATGTGTCATTCTTCTGGAGCGAGCTTCTTCCTTCATGGATGTTTTCCATATTGGATCATATGATACATATTCATAAGGGTTTGATTCAGCCATCAAATAGAAATTCTCATCAAATAATGGATATTTCACAGAAAGGGCACTCTCAAATTGATATCTAGTCCTCTTAGTGCCACTAGGATTCCCAACTAGTTCCCCAACTGAATGAATGGTACTTTCTGCACATTTTGGTCTTGTAGGAATGCTAGGATCTACAATTAAATCATAATTATAAGAAATATCAAAATCAGTAAACTCATTAGCTTCTTCACTTACATTCTGTGGTGGTGGTGATGAAGAAGACTCTCTAATTTGTGCTGCTGGCATAGGCTCTTCTTCAAAATGGACACTCCTTTCGATGAAATTTTTTTTAGTATTCAAATTGATAATGTTATATCCTTTGGAATATTTAGAATACCCAACAAATATGAACTATTTACTTTGGGGTTGTAAGGCCTTCCTCTTTTCAGTTGGAATTCTAGCCCAAGCTCTTGAGCCAAAAATCTTGAAATGGGTCACATCTGGCTTGTGCCCACTCCAAGCTTCAAAATGAGTGACTCCATCAAGTTTCTTATGATTCACCCCATTCTGGATATAGGATGCATAGTTTATAACTTCAGCCAAAAACATTGGTGGTAATTTTTTTGACTCCATCATGCAAGTTTCCATATCCTTGAGTGATCTATTCTTCCTCTCATCAACACCATTTTGCAGAGGTGTGTAGGGAATAGAATGTTGCATATGAATACCTGCATGTTCACAATAAGATATGAAATTAGACTTGACATACTCTCCACCATTATCATATCTGATGATCTTGAGTTTCCTCCCATAATGGTTCTCAACCAAGGCTTGAAAGGCCTTGAAGAGGTCAAAAACTTCAGACTTATGCTTTAGAAAGTAAACTCAACAGTACCTGGAAAATTCATCTATGAAGGTTAGGACATAATTGGCTTGACTCATGGACATATGAGGGAATGGACCAGAGATGTCACTGTGGATTAACTCAAGGAGTGCAAATGTTCTCTCATAACTAACTCTCTCATACTTATGTTTTGGGTGTTTTACTAGGATGCAACCTTGGAAGACTCCTTTAGAAAACATGATCTTTGGGAACCCTATGACCATGTCTTTGTCACTCAAATATGAAATATACTTGTAATTTAGATGGAAATATATATCATGCCAAAGATTTCTTGCTTCATAGCATGAGTGAGAAGAGGATATGGGTTAAAGAAGGGTAGGAAATGGGAAATAAGTACACTTTTGAACTGTGATCCACAACACCTTTAACTATGTTTCTACCATTCAAAATCTTTGAGATTTCAACATCATTGGGAGATAAGACAACCTTCTTAGGAGACCTAGTGTGAGTCATCTGATACAATGAAAAGAGGTTAGAAGAAATACATGGGACATAAAAAAATCTTTGAAATAACCATGGTCAAGATTAATCCTTCCCTTCCCCTTACTATCAATTACAGAGTCATCTCTGAAAATAATTTCTGGACCTTTTGAATCATCAAGAGAGGAGAAAGTCTCTCTCGTCGAAACCATGTTCCTTGAAGTTCAAGAATTGATGATGAAGGTAGATTATCTTGAAGTGTCGGCAACCAAGGAATGAACACTCTCCTTGTCATCTGAATTTCATCCTCCTTCCCTCTTCTTTGCGTCTTTAGGAAGGGAGATGTTGTTCTTCTCTAGTAGTTGAGTCAACATGTCAATTTTATTCTTCATACAAGAGCTCTTAGGATGACATCCCTTACTACAAAATGTGCACTTGCTCATCTCACCTTTATTCTTCTTCTTTTGGAAGTTCTTCTTGGAGCTTGAGGACTCCTCTTGAAACTTGGGCTTGTCTCTATTTTGTTCTAATGGCTTCTTTGAATTGGATTTCTTCTTTCCTTTGGAATCCACCCTTGAATCTCCATCAACCATAGCTTGGTATTTGGAAGGTTTGATGGTGCCCATCATTACTAATTTGTCTTGGTCCTGAGTGAGGGATTCCATGAAGTTAGCAAGCTTATGAATATTCCAGGATCATGCTGTCAATTTGGTGGCATGGAAGATTGAAACAAACATAGAGTAGTCAAGACCAAGATTCAAAAGTATGTTTGAGACTAGTTTCTCATCCTTCTTTTCGATTCCACACTGTTTTAACTGTAGAACAAGGGCCTTAAACTTGGAAAAGTAGACTTGCAAGGATTCGAATCTACCGGGACTCAATGAGATCAGCTCATTCTCAATTTTGATGTCCCCTGATCTATATTTCCAAATAGAGTCTCAATATTCTCTCAAACTTCATTTGGTGATTTCAATCCATCAAGATAGAAAAGGAGGTCTCTTGAAATACTCAAGCATAAGAGACCATAGGCCTCATCCCTCATGTTGTGCCATTTAATTTTCACTACTACTGCATTGGGCTCAGCCTTAGTTTCCATGATCACTCTAAGACGCCTTTACTCCTCAACAAAATATCCATCTCAACCTTGTATTTGAAAATTTTTAATGGAGTCAAGATGATCCTTTGAGATTGATCCATATATCAGCAATTGCAACCCCTCAACCAGCAAAATGCAATCCCAGTCAGTGATGTCGAACCTGCAATAAAAATTTATAAGGAGAATAATCAAACTACCAAGGCTCTCATACCATGTGGAAATTATCCCCAAGATGTAGAACAATTACACTCACAAAATTACTAGTCAAACATGCAAAATTCCACAAAAGGGAGACTGAATATGGGGCATAACACATTCTTATATTGAATAAGTGTACATGATCCAACCTCATGAGGTCGTAGGCTGTCCAAATATATAATTACATTATAGGTTAGAAAGCATAAGGATTCTATTCGAATTGGACAAAACGTAGGCTTACTAAACTAGTCAAAATCCCCCATAGGTGCATAAATCACTTTCCTAATTTGTCAAGATGCTCATGAATTGGATGAGTGAGATGTACCGAATGATAAGTGATGGAAACATATTATATCCATTATTTTGGATGGATATAAAGGAGGATGATTTGGGCAAAAAATAAGGCAGTTACTCCAAGACTATCTTTTCCTTTTTACCTTAAAACGGTTGAAAAGAAAAGCAACTCAGGAAAAATAAAAAATGCGATTATACTATTCTTGAATGAACGCAGAGTTGTCACAATGTTTTTCAGGTTCAATCCAAAGAGCTCCTTTAGCTATTTTTACCATTTGTTGACTTGTGGGTGCAAGTGGATTCCAACTAGTATAGTAAGGAATCTAGGAATAGGACAAAATTGACAAATTAATGTCTCCTAAGTGAAACTCTGGATTTTATTATCCTAAATTTAGATACCCATTTGAGAGATAAGAATGGACACATATTTTTATGTGATTTGGATTTATTTTGACCCTCATTCAAGGTTGGTCAAACCAAGGTTGAAAAGATGAAATTTGTCAACTTTCTCATAATTGAGTTTCAAAAGTGTATTTAGGTACCAATTTGAGAGATAAGCATGGACACCTATTTTTATGAGTTTTGGAGCTATTTTTTCCCTTGTTCAAGGATGGTCAAACTAAGGTTGAAAAGATGCACTTTTGTAAACTTTCTCAGAATTGATTTTGAAAGCGGATTTATGTACCCATTTGAGAGATAAGCATGGACACCTAATTTTATGAGATTTGGTGTTATTTTGGCCCTCATTCAAAGTTGGTCAAACAAAGGTTGAAAATATGCACTTTTGTTGACTTTCTTGGAATTGAGTTTTGAAAGAGGATTTAGTTACACATTTTCTAGATAAGCATGGACACCTATTTTATGAGATTTGGAGCTCTTTTGGCACTCATTCAAGGTTGGTCAAGCCAAGCTTGAAAATATGCACTTTTGTTGACTTTCTCATAATTGAGTTTTGAAAGCGGATTTAGCAACTGATTTGAGAGATAAGCATGTGTTAAGATATTTATACACTTAGGATTTAGTTAAGGTCAACTTGTGTAATATATCCATTATGTAAAGTGTATTTCTAGTATGCATTTGTAAATATTCTAATCCGACAGTCACGATATGTTCTAGACATAAAGTGATCCAACGGTTCAACTTCTCTTAGATCATACCTACCATTAATCCGTGGCTTAGCACCCGATTGGTCCATGATCTATTTTTAAAGAGCATGGAGGGTCCTTGGTTAGTTGATCGATTATGAGAAGCTCATGTAACTTTCTTTCTTTTGCATAATAAATTGCTCCAAGTAGCTATTTGGCTGGGGCCATGGACTGTTTCCCTCTTGAGAGTTTTAACCACGTGACAAACATCGGTGCATTGATTCATGATATATTTGTGTGAAGTGGTTTCTCTAGGTGTTCGATCTTTTGGGTGTACCCTATGTACCCGAACATGGTGTCAGAGCGTTTATGAAGAGCCGCTTCCGGTTTTGATCAAGATCTAGAACCGGTGTTGCTGAAACTTTGAAAGAGTTTCTATTTCTGGAGTTTGTGTGCATTTGTGGGCCATGGGAGCTATTCCATTACATCTAGAGTGTTGTTTCCATTTAGAAATAGTTTTTGTTTCATCAAAAACCATTTTGGTTTGATCCAGAAACACCAATTTCGGCAAATCTGAAGGTATAATGTTACAGTGACGGATTTGCTTTATTTTTTTTAAATCTCTCATATTTTTTCAGTTTTATTATTAGATATTTATTGTTTTAGTCTCAGAATGTTTCCTTCCATGGCTGCATATGTTATTTTCCATGCACCTTGCGCGACCGCAGCGAATAAAAAACAGAAAGGGAAAGTTTTTTTTCTTGTCTTCTCGGCTACGTATGCTCTTTGCCATGCACCTTGTGTGATCACGACGAATCAGAAACAGGGAGAAAACTTGAAAATGTAGACTTTCTGAGTAAGCTAACCAAGAGCTAACCCCATAGTGTGGAAAAGTTTTTTTGTTTTTGTTTTTCATTTTTTTTGTGATTTGTAGAAAAAAAAGGCAAGCACGGAGAACGAGAGAGAAGAGTAAAAAAAAAACCTTTGTCTTTCCATTCTTATACATACCTTTTAAACTTAGCTCACTTGGTTCAAAGTTGCTTTATTCCTTAATAGGTCTTGAGTTCAAGTCTTATTATGTTACTTTTTAGTGCATGCAATTTCTATTTTCAAGTTACTTTATTGTAAAAGTGTATCTCACTTAAATAAAATAAAATAAAAAGTGAGTCACTTAAGTCTTTAATTTATTGCGGCACTATTTAAAAGTAACATTATTGTAAAAGTGAACATCACTTATTTTACAAAAGTGATTCACTTAAAAGGAAATTTCTTGTAAGTAATTGTCAAAGGTTCATCTTGGGAAGAAGGGGGGTCTTTTTTTTAGTTGGCCAAATTAATATCTGCCACGTCACTATTGCAGACATCTTCAACATTTTCTTTGATCAAGCATAACTTCGTCATCCAGAATCAGTTTTCAGTGCCATTTCTTTTTAAACAGCCTAATTTTTCGATCTCTTTGCATCCAGATAGTTAGTTTCTGTTCTTTCAACCATTATTTTACAGTATGGACGCCCCTTGTGATATTATACTTACCAGTTCTAACTATTTCTCATGGAAATCTCATATGGAGGATGTTCTACGAAGTAGGGGACTTTTCATAATTACCTCAGGGAAAGAAACAGAACCCACTGATGATGATAAGAAAACAAAATGGGAAAATAGATGTGACGAAGCTCGTGGATTGATTGGAATGTCAATCTCTATTGATTTGCAATTCCACATATCTGGAATTGATGAACGTGATAAAGCTTGGGAAAAGTTGGAATCTATGTTTGGTAAACACAATGAAATTCGAGGTCATCAACTTGAGAATGAGTTTATTTCTTTGAATCCAAGTGATTTTTCATGCATTTAAGACTATTTATCTAAGTATAAAACTCTTAGACTCTTATGTGAAGAATGCAAGATTAAGAAAGAAGACAAACAATGTATTTATCATATTCTTTCCAAACTTGGACCTGCATATTCTGTTTTTGTATCTACATTTTACTCCATGAAATAATCCTTGACTATAGCTAGCTATCAAGAGCCTAGTCTTGAATCCTTTTGTGATTCCTTAATTACAGAGCAAGATAAGCTAATTCATCTTGGAATAATTAAAAATGCAGATACATCTGGGAAAGCCTTATTGTCCCAACAGAAAGAAAAGTCCAAGCCTCCCAAGAAACATAAATTTTGCAATAATAAGCCAAACAAGGGTTCCAAACCCTCTCAGTAAGCTCCTTCTTTAAAAAATGACAAAGGATCCAAGCCAAAAGGAAAGAATATTGAGCGAAATTGCAATTTTTGTGGGAAATATAATCATGATGAATCTAAGTGTTTGAAGAAGATGGCAGCCTTGGAAGCAACAATGAAGAGGCACTATATCAGCCTAGATTCGTCTTTAGAATCTACCTCTCATGGACATGCACTTTGTGCTTCTGGTTACTCTTATACTGCATCTTCTTCTTCTACTTCAAATGAATGGCTCATTGATTCTTGAGCATCTTATCATATGGCTAAGGATCAAGCCATCTTTTCCACTATGCATGAATGTAACACCAAACAAATATTGGTTGGTGATGATAGATCTCTAAGTGTTGTAGGATATGGAATAGTTCCAGTAGAAAATGGTCATTTTAGTGATGTACTATGTGTTCCAAAAATTTTCTGCAATTTTTTATCAGTCTATCAAATTACTCATTTGGGTGAAGGTAAAACTGTGACGTTTACACCTCACCGAGTTGTAATCAAGGATTTTAAAAATCCTCAAAATGTCCTTGCTATTGGAATTGTTGATGATATTACCAGGTTGTACAAATTTAACAACTTTGGGTCATCACCTTTTTCTTTAGTTTTTGTTGCTCATAGTGATAACTTGAGCAAAATTTGGCATGAGTGATTTGGTCACTTAAATTATCACTCATTGCAACAACTATGTAAATATAATATGGTGACTGGTCTTCTGATGGTATCTTGCAAGGATGGTGTTTGTTTCGGTTGTGTACTCAGAAAACATCATTGAGGCAATTTTGACAAATGTGTCTCTTGGCATGCCTCGGTTCCCTTGAATCTTGTGCATAGTGACTTGTGTGGTCCTCTTCCATTTGCTTCATTTTCTGGTTTCAAATATTTCTTAACTTTCATTGATGACTACTCTAGACGCACTTGGGTTTACTTTCTAAAAATTAAGAGCGAAGTATTTAACATGTTCTTGGTCTACAAGGCCCTTGTTGAAAAACAATCTGGTCATCAAATTATTAAGTTAAGATCTGACAATGGAGGAGAATATGTTAACAAAAATTTCACTACTTTTTGCACTAAACAAGGAATACAACAACAACACATTGTTTCATACACACCACATCAAAATGGTGTAGCTGAATGAAAGAATCACACTTTAAAAGAAATGGCTAATTGTATGATCCAATCTAAGGGACTAAGTCTTCAATATTGGGCTGAGGCCATAAATTGTAAAAATTACATAGTTAATCACACACCAACTAAAGTTTTAAAGGGTATAACACCTGAAGAATCATGGAGTAAAATTAAACTGGATGTAATTCATTTCCGTGTGTTTGGTTGTGAAGCATGGGCTTACATTCCAGATGAAAAACGGAAAGCATTGTAGCCTAAAAGTGAAAAGCGCATATTTTTTTGGATATTCTGAAGATGTAAAAGGTTATAGAATTCTTCAAGCACATTCTCATGATATAATCATTAGAAGAGATGTTAAATTTGATGAAAATATATTGGCTTACGATCCTAACTTGGCGGGTGTACCATCTTTGGCCTGTGAACCTGATTCAACGATTGTGCCTTCTTCTTCTTCTTCCAACTTCCTTGACAGGTTTCCAACTCCACTTTCTGATGATGACAGTGAGGATGAAAATCCACCTCCGCCTACTCATGTTCCTCCAGTTGCACCAACACTGATGCTTCCTCGATGGGTCCGTTCAACATGTGAAGTGGTTGGAGATCTTGTCAGTGATCCTAGAGATCAACGTCGAACATGTTCTCAGTTTCAGTGAGCCTCTTCTCTTTTGGCTCAAGTTTCCAAGAATCATGATCCAAAAAATTTGGCAAAAGCTTCAGGAAATCCAGATTGGGATGCAGCTATGGATGAAGAATATCGTTCCATAATGGCGAACGATACTTGGGATCTTGTTCCTCTTCTAAAAGGAAGAAAACTTGTCAGATGTAAATGGGTCTACAGAACTAAGTATGCATCAGATGGAAGTGTTGAAAGACTTAAGGAAAGGTTAGCTACCAAATGTTTTTCCCAAGTTGAAGGGATTGACTACAATGAAGCCTTTGCTCCTATCGCTAAAATGAACTCCATTTGCCTTGTTCTTTCCCTTGCAGGCTTACATAACTGGGAAGTCCATCAAATGGATGTCAAGTCTACCTTTTTATATGGTGATTTATAGGAGGAAATTTACATGGAACAACCTCCTAGATATATTCATGATAACTATAGCCTTGTCTGTCTCCTTAAGAAATCCTTATATGGCCTTAAGCAAGCTCCTAGAGCTTGGTATGCCAAAATGGATAGGTTTCTCCTTGACACTGGTTTTTCTAGATGCCATTCTGACCCCAATGTCTATACCAAGAAAGTAGGAAACCATCTGATCATACTTGTTCTTTATGTTGATGATATTATCCTTACTCGTAGTGACCCTAAACTTTTAACCCATGTGAAATCCAGTCTTAAGCAAAATTTTGAAATGTCGGACTTAGGACATTTGCAATATTTTCTTGGTCTCCAAGTCTTGCAAACCAAAGAAGGAATCTTTATTTCCCAGTCTAAGTATGCTTGTGACCTTATTTGTCGCTTTCACATGGAATATTGTAAGCCGACCCCTTCTCCCTTCCAGTCTGGAGTCAAACTTTCTGCCACTTGTACTTCCCCTGAAATAGATGCCACCTTGTATCAACAACTTGTTGGTAGTCTCTTATACTTGACTCATTTTTGTCCTGACCTTTCCTTTGCCATTGGTCGTGTTGCCCATTATATCCAAACACCTCATGAAAGTCACTGGAAAACAACAAAAATAATACTTTGATATATTCAAGGTACAATTCAGTTTGTGATTCATTAAAGTACAAGGGGGACACCTTTGTTGGTTGGTTTCACTAATTCAGATTGGGCTGGTGATCCTGATGATCGAAAGTCTATTGTAGGTTATGTTTTCAGTCTGGGATCTGGACCTATCACTTGGGCTTGTAAGAAACAACAAGTTCTTGTTCTTTCTTCAGTAGAAGCAGAATATCAAGCTGCAGTTAATGCAAGTCAAGAAGCTTTATGGCTTCGACAAATCCTATCAAAGTTTGGATTCGAGTAACAGTATCCTACTCCAGTTTGGTGCAACAATCAAAGTGCCATCAAGCTTTCCAAATATCTAGTTCTACATCAACGTAGAAAACACATTGAGCTACACATGCAATTCATCAAAAATCTTGTTCATGATCATTATCTTGAAATGCTCTATTGCCCTATAGAGGATCAAGTTGCAGACATCTTCACCAAGTCTCTTACAGAAGCGGAGTTTTCAAAACTTCGATCTATGTTAGGAGTTCAGGAATGTGTCGTTAAGGGGGGATAGGCTCTAATGCCTCCTTCCTTCTCCTAATAGTGTAACTTTTGTCAATCCTTCAATCCTATCCCAAGTTGTTCTTAAGGGGGGATGTTAGGATATTTATACACTTAGGAGTTAGTTAAGATCAACTTGTGTAATATATCCATTAGGTAAGGTGTGTTTCTTTAGTATGTATTAGTAAGCATTTGTAAATACTCTAATCCGACAGTCACGATATGTTCTAGACATAAAATGATCCGATGGCTCATCTTCTCTTAGATCATACCTACAATTGATCCATGGATTAACACCCGATTGGTCCATGATCTCTATTTAAAGAGCATGGAGGGTCCTTGGCTAGTTGATCGATTATGATAAGCTCATATAACTTTATTTCTTTTGCATAATAAATTTCTCCAAGTATCTATTTGGCTGGGGCTATGGACTATTTTCCTTTTGAGGGTTTTAAACACATGACAAACATCGGTGTATTGATCTGTGAGCTATTTGTGTGAAGGGGTTGCTCTAGGTGTTCGGTATTTTGGGAGTACCCTGTGTACTCGAACAACATGGACACCTATTTTTATGCGATTTGGAGCTATTTTGGCCCTCGTTGAAGGTTGGTAAAAGCAATGTTGAAAATATGTACTTTTGTCGACTTTCTCATAATTGAGTTTTGAAAGTGGATTCCATTTGAGAGATCACCATGGACACCTATTTTTATGAGATTTGGAGCTATTTTGTCCCTCGTTCAAGGTTGGTCAAACCACAGTTGAAAATATGCACTTTTGTTGACTTTCTCGGAATTGTGTTTTGAAATTGGATTTAGGTACCCATTTGAGAGATAAGCACGGACACCTATCTTTATAATATTTGGAACTATTTTGGCCCTCATTCAACGTTGGTAAAACCACGGTTGAAAATATACACTTTTGTTGACTTTCTCGAAATTAAAAATTTAAAGTAGATTTAGATACCGATTTTAGAGATAAGCATGCTCACCTATTTTTATGAGATTTGCATCTATTTTAACCCTCGTTCAAGGTTGGTCAGACCAAGGTTAAAAAGATGCACTTTTGTTGACTTTCTCGGATTTGTGTTTTGAAAGTGGATTTAGGTACCCATTTGAGAGATAAGTATGGACACCTATTTTTATGAGATATGAAGTTGGCCCTCATTCAAGTTTGGACAAACCAAGGTTGAAAATATGCACTTTTGTCGACTTTCTCGGAATTGAGTTTTGAAAGCGGATTTGGGTACCCATTCGAGAGATAAACATGGATACCTATTTTTATCATATTTGAGCTATTTTGTCTCGCATTCAAGGTTGGTCAAACCAAGGATGAAAATATGCACTTTTGTCGACTTTCTTGGAATTGACATTTTAAAGTAGATTTAGATACCCATTTCAGAGATAAGCATGGACACCTATTTTTATGAGATTTGGAGCTATTTTGGCCCTCAGTTAAGATTGGTTAAACCAAGGTTGAAAAGATGCACTGTTATGGACTTTCTCGAAATTAAGTTTTGAAAGTGGATTTAGGTACCCATTTGAGAGATCAGCATGGAACCCTATTTTTATGAGATTTGGAGCTATTTTGGCACTTGTTCAAGGTTGGTCAAACCAAGGTTGAAAATATGCACTTTTGTCGACTTTCTCGGTATCAAAATTTTAAAGTAGATTTAGATACCCATTTGAGAGATAAGCATGGAAATGTATTTTTATGAGATTTGGAGTTATTTTATCCCTTGTTCAAGGTTGTTCAAACCAAGGTTGAAAAGATGCACTTTTGTCAACTTTCTCAAAATTGAGTTTTGAAAGTGGATTTAGGTACCCATTTGAGAGATAAGCATGCACACCTGTTTTTATGAGATTTGATGCTATTTAGGACTGCGTTCAAGGTTGGTCAAACCAAGGTTGAAAATATGCACTTTTGTCAACTTCTTTGGAATTGAGTTTTGAAAGCGGATTTAGGTACTCATTTGAGAGATAAGCATAGACACCTATTTTTATGAAATTTGGATCTATTTTGTCCCTCGTTCAAGGTTGGTCAAAGCAAGGTTGAAAATATGCACTTTTGTCAACTTTCTTGGAATTGAAATTTTAAAGCAGATTTAGATACCCATTGGAGAGATAAGCATGGACACCTATTTTTATGAGATTGGAGCTATTTTGACCCTCGTTCAAGGTTGGTCAAACCAAGGTTGAAAATATGCACTTTTGTAAACTTTGTTGGAATTGAAATTTTAAAGTATATTCAGATACCCAATTGGGGGATAAGCATGGACACCTATTTTTACGAGATTTGGAGTTATTTTGGCCCTCGTTAAAGGTTGGTCAAACCAAGGTTGATACGATGCACTTTTTCGACTTTCTTGGAATTGATTTTTGAAAGTGGATTTAGGTACCCATTTGAGAGATAATCATGGACACCTATTTTTATAAGACTTGGAGCTATTTTGGCCCTCGTTCAAGGTTGGTTAAACCAAGGTTGAAACTATGCACTTTTGTCGACTTTCTCATAACTAAGTTTTGAAAGAGGATTTAGGTACCCATTTGAGAGATAAGCATGGCCAACTATTTTTATGCGATTTAGAGCTATTTTGGTCCTCACTCAAGTGTGGTTAAACCTAGTTTGAAAATATGCAATTTTGTCGAATTTCTTAGAATTGAATTTTTAATGTAGATTTAGATACCCATTTGAGAGATAGCTCGGACACCTATTGTTATGAGATTTGGAGCTATTTTGACCCTCGTTCAAGGTTGGTCAAACCAAAGTGAAAATATGCACTTTTGTACACTTTCTGGGAATTGAGTTTTGAAAGTGGATTTAGGTACCCATTTAAGAGATAAGCATGGACACCTATTTTTTATTATATTTGGAGTTATTTTGTCCCTCATTCAAGGTTGGTCAAACCAATGTTGAAAATATGCACTTTTTTTACTTTTTCGGAATTGATTTTTGAAAGTGAATTTAGGTACCCATTTGAGAGATAAACAATGGTAACCTATTTTTATGAAATTTGGAGCTATTTTGTCCGTCGTTCAAGGTTGGTTAAAACAAGGTTGAAAATATGCACTTTTTTTAAAACTTTCTCAGAATTGAAATTTTAAAGTAGATTTAGATACCCATTTAAGAGATAAGCATGGACACCTATTTCTATGAGATTTGGAGCTATTTGGGCCCTCAATTAAGGTTCGTCAAACCAACCTTGAAAACATGCAATTTTGTCAACTTTCTCGGAAATGAGTTTAGAGAGTGGATTAGGTACCGATTTGAAAGGCAAGCATGGAGACATATTTTTATGATATTTGGAGCTATTTGGCCCTGGATAAAGGTTGATCTAACCAAGGTTGAAAATATGTACCTTTGTCGACTTTCACGGAATCGAAATTATAAATTAGATTTAGATACCCATTTGAAATATAAGCATGGACACTTATTTTTTATCATATTTGGAGCTATTTTGGCCCTCATTCAAGGTTGGTCAAACAAATTTTGAAAAGATGCACTTTTGTCGACTTTTTTGAAATTGAGTTTTGAAACTAGATTTAGGCACCCATTTGAGAGATAAGTATGGACACCTATTTTTATGAGATTTGTAGCCATTTTGGCCGTCATTCAGGTTGGTCAAACCAAGGATGAAAATATGCACTTTTGTTGACTTTCTTGGAATTGAGTTTTGAAAGTGGATTTGGAGACTCATTTGTGAGATAAGCATGGCCAACTATTTTTATGATATTTTGACCCTCGTACATTGTTGGTCAAATGAAGATTTAAAATATGCACTTTTGTTGACTTACTTGGAATTGAAATTTTAAAGTAGATTTAGATATCCATTTGAGAGATAAGCATGGACACCTATTTTTATGTGATTTGGAGCTATTTTTGCCCTCGTTTACTATTGGTCAAACCAAGGATGAAAAGATACACTTTTGTCGAATTTCTCGGAATTAAGTTTTGAAAATGGATTTATGTACCCATTTGAGAGATAAGCATGGACACCTATTTTTATGAGATTTGGAGCTATTTTGGCACTCGTTCAAGGTTGGTCAAACCAAGGTTGAAAATATGCGCTTTTGTCGACTTTCTCGAAATTGAAATTTTAAAGCAGATTTTAGATACCCATTTGAGAGATAGCCTAGACACCTATTTTATGATATTTGGAGCTATTTTGACCGTCGTTCAAGCTTGGTCAAACTAATGTTGAAAATATGTGCTTTTGTCCACTTTCTCGGAATTGAGTTTTGAACATGGATTTAGGTACCCATTTGAGATATAAGCATGGACACCTATTTTTATGATATTTGGAGCTATTTTGGCCCTCATTCAAGGTTGGTGAAACTAAGGTTGAAAATATGCACTTTGTCAACTTTCTCAGAATTGAGTTTTGAAAGTGGATTTAGGTACCCATTTGAGAGATAAGCATGGACACATATTTTTATGAAATTTGGAGCTATTTATGCCCTTGTTCAAGGTTGGTCAAACCAAGATAGAAAATATGCACTTTGTTAACTTTCTCGGAATTGAAATTTTAAAGTAGATTTCGATACCCATTTGAGAGATAAGCGTGGACACCTATTTTTATGAGATTTGGAGCTATTTTGGCCCTTATTGAAGATTCATCAAACAAACCTAGAAAACATTTACTTTTGTCAAATTTTTCGGAATTGAAGTTTGAAAGTGGATTTAGGTACCCATTTGAGAGATAAGCATGGACACCTATTTTTATGAGATTTGGAGCTATTTTGGCCCTCGTTCAAGGTTGGTCAAACCAACGTTGAAAAGATGCAATTTTGTCGACTTTCTCAAAATTGAGTTTTGAAAGTGGATTTAGGTACCCATTTGAGAGATAAGCATGGACATCTATTTTTATGATATTTGGAGCTATTTTGGCCCTCGTTAAAGGTTGGTCAAAATAAGGTTCAAAATATGCATTTTTTCCTACTTTCTAAGAATTGAGTTTTGAAAGTGGATTAGGAACCCATTTGAGAGATAAGCATGGACACCTATTTTTATGCAATTTGGATCTATTTGACCCTGGATCAAGGTTGATCAAACCAAAGTTTAAAATATGCACCTTTGTCGACTTCCTCAGAATTGAAATTTTCAAGTAGATTTAGATACCCATTTGAGAGATAAGCATGGAAACCTATCTTTATGAGATTTGGAGCTATTTTGGCCCTCGTTCAAGGTTTGTCAAACCAATCTTGAAAATATGCACTTTTGTCTACTTTCTTGGAATTGAAATTTTAAAGTAGATTTAGATACCCATTTGAGAGATAAGCATGGACGCCTATTTTTTATGAGATTTGGAGCTATGTTTTCCCTTGTTCAAGGTTGGTCAAACCAAGGTTGAAAATTTGCACGTTTGTCGACTTTCTCATAATTGAGTTTTAAAAGCGAATTTGGGTAGCCATTTGAGAGAAAAGAATGGACACATATTTTTATTAGATTTGCAGCTATTTTTTTCCCTTGTTCAATGTTGGTCAAACCAAGGTTGAAAATATGCACTTTTGTCGACTTTCTCGGAATTGAGTTTTGAAAGTAGATTTAGGTACCCATTTGAGAGATAAACATGGACACCTGTTTTTATGAGATTTGAACCCATTTTGGCCCTCGTTCAAGGTTGGTCAAACTAAGGTTGAAAATATGCACTTTTGTCGACTTTCTCAGAATTTAGTTTTGAAATCGATTTAGGTACCCATTTAAGAGATAAGCATGGACAACTATTTTTATGAGATTTGGAGCTATTTTCACCCTCATTAAAGATTGATCAAACCAAGGTTGAAAATATGCACTTTTGTCGACTTTCTCAGAATTGAAATTTTAAACTAGATTTAGATACCCATTTGAGATATGAGCATGGACACTTATTTTTATGATATTTTTAGTTATGTTGGCCACTGTTCAAGGTTGGTCAAACCAACGTTGAAAAGATGCACATTTGTCGAATTTTTCAGAATTGGGTTTTGAAAGTGGATTTAGGTACACATTTGAGAGATAAGTATGGAAACCTATTTTTATGATATTTGGATCTATTTTCGCCCTCGTTCAAGGTTTGTCAAAATTAAGGTTGAAAATATGCACTTTTTTTGATGTTCTCGAAATTAATTTTTGAAAGTGGATTTAGGTACCCATTTGAGAGATAAGAAAGGACACCTATTTTTATGAGATTTGTAGCTACTTGGCCCTCATTAAAGGTTGGTCAAACCAAGGTTGAAAATATTCACTTTTATAGACTTTCTCGGAATTGAGCTTTTAAAGTGGATTTAGATACCCATTTGAGAGAAAGCTTTGACTGCTATGTTTATGAGATTTGGAACTATTTTGGAACTGTTTCAAGGTTGGTCAAACCAATGTTAAAAATATCCACTTTTGGCAACTTTCTCGAAATTGAGTTATGAAATTGGATTTAGGTACCCATTTTAGAGATAAGCATGGACACCTATTTTTATGAGATTTGGATCTATTTTGGCCCTCGTTCAAGGTTAATAAAACCAAGGTTGAAAATATGCACTTTTATCGACTTTCTCGTAATTGAAATTTTAAAGTATATTTATATTTCCATTTGAAAGATAACCATGGAAACCTATTTTTATGATATTTAGAGCTATTTTGGCCCTCGTAAGGTTGGTATAACAAAGGTTGAAAACATGCACTTTTGTTGACTTTCTCGGAATTGAGTTTTGAAAGTTGACTTAGGTACCCATTTGAGAGACGAAAACCGCACCTATTTTTATGAGATTTGGAGCTATTTTGGCCCTCGTTCAAGGTTGGTCAAAGAAAGATTGAAAATATACACTTTTGTTCGCTTTCTTAGAATTGAAATTGGAAAGCACACTTAGATAACCATTTGAGAGATAAGCATGGACACCTAACTTTTATGAGATTTGGAGCTATTTTGGCCCTCATTCAAGGTTGGTCAAACAAATGTTGAAAAGATGCACTTTTGTCGACTTTTTTGAAATTGAGTTTTGAAACTGGATTTAGGAACCCATTTGGGAGATAAGTATGGACACCTATTTTTATGAGATTTGTAGCCATTTTGTCCGTCATTCAGGTTGGTCAAACCAAGGATGAAAATATGCACTTTTGTCGACTTTCTCGGAATTGAGTTTTGAAAGTGGATTTAGAGACTCATTTGAGAGATAAGCACGGTCAACTATTTTTATGATATTTGGAGATATTTTGACGCGCGTACATTGTTGGTCAAATGAAGGTTTAAAATATGCACTTTTGTCGACTTACTGGAAATTGAAATTTTAAAGTAGATTTAGATATCCATTTGAGAGATAAGCATGAACACCTATTTTTATGTGATTTGGAGCTATTTTTTCCCTCGTTTAATGTTGGTCAAACCAAGGATGAACGATACACGTTTGTCGACTTTCTCGGAATTAAGTTTTGAAAATGGATTTATGTACCCATTTGAGAGATAAGCATGGACACCTATTTTTATGAGATTTGGAGCTATTTTGGCACACGTTCAAGGTTGGTCAAATCAGGGTTGAAAATATGTGCTTTTGTCGACTTTCTCGTAATTGAAATTTTAAACTAGATTTTAGATACCCATTTGAGAGATAGCTTAGACACCTATTTTATGATATTTGGAGCTATTTTGACCCTCGTTTGAAGGTTGGTCAAACTAATGTTGGAAATAGGCTTTTGTCCACTTTCTCGAAATTGAGTTTTGAACATGGATTTAGGTACCCATTTGAGATATAAGCATGGACACTTATTTTTATAATATTTGGAGCTATTTTGGCCCTCGTTCAAGGTTGGTGAAACTAAGGTTGAAAATATGCACTTTGTCAACTTTCTCGAAATTGAGTTTTGAAAGTGGATTTAGGTACCCATTTGAGAGATAAGCATGGACACATATTTCTATGAAATTTGGAGCTATTTTGGCCCTTCTTCAAGGTTGGTCAAACCAATATAGAAAATATGCACTTTGTTAACTTTCTTGGAATTGAAATTTTAAAGTAGATTTCGATACCCATTTGAGAGATAAGCGTGGATACCTATTTTTATGAGATTTGGAGCTATTTTGGCCCTCATTGAAGATTCGTCAAACAAACCTAGAAAACATTTACTTTTGTCAACTTTCTTGGAATTGAGGTTTGAAAGT
The DNA here is from genome assembly GCA_001517045.1 of Pseudotsuga menziesii. NCBI lineage: Eukaryota > Viridiplantae > Streptophyta > Pinopsida > Pinales > Pinaceae > Pseudotsuga > Pseudotsuga menziesii. The sequence continues at coordinate 57,988 of LPNX010550597.1, read as the reverse complement.
GGATTTAGGTACCCATTTGAGAGATAAGCATGGACACCTATTTTTATGAGATTTGGAGCTATTTTGGCCCTCGTTCAAGGTTGGTCAAACCAAAGTTGAAAAGATGCAATTTTGTTGACTTTCTCAGAATTGAGTTTTGAAAGTGGATTTAGGTACCCATTTGAGAGATGAGCATGGGCATCTATTTTTATGATATTTGGAGTTATTTTGGCCCACGTTAAAGGTTGGTCAAAATAAGGTTCAAAATATGCACTTTTTCCTACTTTCTAAGAATTGAGTTTTGAAAGTGGATTAGGTACCCATTTGAGAGATAAGCATGGACACCTATTTTTATGATATTTGGAGCTATTTTGGTTCTCGTTCAAGGTTGGTCAAACCAACGTTGAAAAGATGCAATTTTGTCGACTTTCTCAGAATTGAGTTTTGAAAGTGGATTTAGGTACCCATTTGAGAGATAAGCACGGGCATCTATTTTTATGATATTTGGAGCTATTTTGGCCCTCGTTAAAGGTTGGTCAAAATAAGGTTCAAAATATGCACTTTTTCCTACTTTCGAAGAATTGAGTTTTGAAAGTGGATTAGGTACCCATTTGAGAGATAAGCATGGACACCTATTTTTATGCGATTTGGATCTATTTGACCCTGGATTAAGGTTGATCAAACCAAAGTTGAAAATATGCACCTTTGTCGACTTCCTCGGAATTGAAATTTTCAAGTAGATTTAGATACCCATTTGAGAGATAAGCATGGAAACCTATTTTTATGAGATTTGGAGCTATTTTGGCCCTCGTTCAAGGTTGGTCAAAGAAATATTGAAAATATACACTTTTGTTCGCTTTCTTAGAATTGAAATTTGAAAGCACACTTAGATAACCATTTGAGACATAAGCATGGACACCTATTTTTATGATATTTGGAGCTATTTTGGCCCACATTCAAGGTTGGTCAAATCAAAGTTTAAAAGATGCACTTTTGTCGACTTTCTCAGAATTGAGTTTTGAAAGTGGATTTAGCTACCTATTCGAGAGAAAGCTTTGACAGCTATTTTTATGAGATTTGGATCTATTTTGGCCCTTGTTCAAGGTTGGTCAAAGCAAGGTTGAAAATATGCAGTTTTGTCGACTTTCTCGGAATTTTGTTTTGAAAGTGGATTTAGGTACCCATTTGAGAGATAAGGATGGACACCTATTTTTATGCGTTTTGGAGCTATTTTGGCCCTCGTTGAAGGTTTGACAAACCAAGGTTGAAAATATGCACTTTTGTTGAATTTCTTAGAATTGAGTTTTGAAACTGGGTGTAGGTACCCATTTGAGAGATAAGCATGGACACATATTTTTATGATATTTGTAGCTACTTTGGCCCTCGTTCAAGTTTGGTTCAACAAAGGTCGAAAATATGAACTTTTGTCGACTTTCTAGGAAGTCAATTTTTAAATTATATTTAGATACCCATTTGAGAGATAAGAATGGACACCTATTTTTATGAGATTTGGAGCTATTTCGGGCCTCGTTGAAGGTTTGACAAACCAAGGTTGAAAATATGCACTTTTGTTGACTTTCTCGAAATTCAGTTTTGAAACTGGGTGTAGGTACCCATTTGAGAGATAAGCATGGACACATATTTTTATGATATTTGTAGCTACTTTGGCTCTCATTGAAGTTTGGTCCAACCAAGGTTGAAAATATGAACTTTTGTCGACTTTCCAGGAAGTCAAATTTTAAAGTATATTTAGATACCCATTTGAGAGATAAGCATGGACACCTATTTTATGAGGTTGGAGCCATTTTGGCCCTTGTTCAAGGTTGGTCAAACCAAGGTCGAAAATATGCACTTTTGTCGACTTTCTCATAATTGAGTTTTGAAAGTGGATTTAGGTACCCATTTCAGATATAAGCATGCACACCTATTGTTATGAGATTTGGATCTATTTTAGACCTTGTTCAAGGTTAGTCAAACCAAGGTTGAAAATATATGCTTTTGTGCACTTTCTCGAAACTGAAATTTGAAAGTGGATTTAGGTACCCATCTGAGAGATAAGCATGACACCTATTTTTATGAGATTTGGACCTATTTTGGCCCTCGTTCAAGGTTGGTTAAACCAAGGTTGAAAATATGCACTTTTTATTGCCTTTGTCGAAATTGAGTTTTGAAAGTGGATTTAGGTACCCATTTGAGAGATAAGCATGGACACCTATTTTTATGAGATTTGGAGCTATTTTGATCCTCGTTCAACGTTGGTCAAGCCAAGGTTGAAAATATGCACTTTTGTCAACTTTCTCATAATTGAGTTTTGAAAGCGGATTTAGGTAGCCATTTGAGAGATAAGCATGGACACCTATTTTTATGAGATTTTGAGGTATGTTGGCCCTCAATCAAGGTTGGTCAAACCAAGGTTGAAAATATGCACTTTTGTAGACTTTCTCAGAATTGAGTTCTGAAAGTATATTTAGGTACCCATTTGAGAGATAAGCATGGACAACTACTTTTATGATATTTGGAGTTATTTTGGCCCTCGTTCAAGGTTGGTCAAACCAAGGTTGAAAATAAGCACTTTTGTCGACTTTCTTGGAATTGAAATTTTAAAGTAGATTTAGATACCCATTTGAGAGATAAGCATGGAAGCCTATTTTTATGTGACTTGGAGCTACTTTCTCCCTCATTCAAGGTTGGTCAAACCAACGTTGAAAAGATGCGCTTTTGTTGACTTTCTCAGAATTCAGTTTTGAAAATGGATTTAGGTACCCATTTCAAAGACTAGCATGGACACCTATTTTTATGATATTTGGACCTATTTTGGGCCTTGTTTAAGGTTGATCAAACCAAGGTTGAAAATATGCACTTTTTTCGACGTTCTCGGAATTGAGTTTTGAATGTCAATTTAGGTACCCATTTGAGAGATAAGCATGCACACCTATTTTTATGATATTTATAGCTATTTGTCCCTTGTTCAAGGGTTGTAAATCCAAGGTTGAAAATATGCACTTTTGATGACTTTCTCTGAAATGAAATTTTAAAGTAGATTTAGATACACATTTGAGATATAAGTATGGACACCTATTTTTATAAGATTTGGAACTATTTTGGCACTCGTTGAAGGTTGGTCAAACAAACGTTGAAAATATGCACTTTTGTCGACTTTCTCGGAATTGATTTTTGAAAGTGAATTTAGGTACCCATTTCAGAAAATAGCATGGACACCTACTTTTATGAGATTATAATCTATTTTGTCTCTCGTTCAAGGTTGATCAAACCAAGGTTGAAAGTATGCACTTTTGTTGACTTTCTCGGAATTGAAATTTTAAAGTAGATTAAATACCCGTTTGAAAGATAACCATGAACAGCTCTTTTATTATATTTAGAGCTATTTTGGCCCTCGTTCAAGGTTGGTAAAACAAAGGTTGAAAAGATGCACTTTTGTCGAATTTCTTGGAATTGAGTTTTGAAAGTGTATTTAGGTACCCTTTTGAGAGATAAGCATGGCACCTATTTTTATGAGATTTGGAGCTATTTTGGCCCTCGTTCAAGGTTGGTCAAACGAAGATTGAAAATATGCACTTTTGTGGACTTTCTTTGAATTGAAATTTGAAAGCAGATTTAGATAACCATTTGAGAGATAAGCATGGACACTTATTTTTATCATATTTGGAGCTATTTTGGCCCTCGTTCAAGGTTGGCCAAATCAAGGTTGAAAAGATGCACTTTTGACGACTTTCTCGGAATTGAGTTTTGAAAGTGGATTTACGTACCCATTTCAGAGATAAGCACAGACAATTATTTTTATGAGATTTGGAGCTATTTTGGCCCTCTTTCAAGGTTGGTCAAAGCAAGGTTGAAAATATGCACTTTTTTCTACTTTCTCGGAATTGAGTTTTGAAAGTGGATTTAGGTGCCCATTTGAGAGAGAAGGATGGACACCTATTTTTATGCGATTTGGAGCTATTTTGGCCCTCGTTAAAGCTTGGAGAAACCAAGGTTGAAAATATGCACTTTGTCGAATTTCTTGGAGTTGAGTTTTGAAACTGGGTTTATGTACCCATTTGAGACATAAGCATGGGCACATATTTTAAAGATATTTGTAGCTATTTTGGCCCTCATTCAAGTTTGGTCAAACCAAGGTTCAAAATATGAACTTTTTTCGACTTTCTAGGAATTGAAATTTTAAAGTAGGTTTAGATATCCATTTGAGAGATAAGCCTTGAAACCTATTTTTATGAGATTTGGGGCTATTTTGGACCTCGTTCAAGGTGGGTCAAACCAAGGTTGAAAATATGTACTTTTTCCAACCTTCTAGGAATTGAGTTTCGAAAGTGGATTTAGGTACCAATTTGAGAGATAAGCACCTACACCTATTTTTATGAGCTTCAAAGCTATTTTGGCCCTGATTCAAGGTTGGTCAAACCAAGGTTGAAAATATGCACTTTTGTCAACTTTCTAGGAATTGAGTTTTGAAATCAGAGTTAGGTACCCATTTGAGATATAAGCATGGGCACCTATTTTTATGAGATTTGGAGCTATTTTGGCCCTCGTTCAAGGTTGGTTAAACCAAGGTTGAAAATATGCACTTTTGTCGACCTTGTTGGAATTGAGTTTTGAAAGTGGATTTAGGTACCCATTTTAGAGATATGCATGGACACTTATTTTTATGATATTTGGAGCTATTTTGGCCCTCGTTCAATGTTGGTAAAACCAAGGCTAAAAATATGCACTTTTGTCGACTTTCTCGTAATTGAGTTTTGAAAGCACATTTAGGTACCCATTTGAGAGATAGGCATGGACAACTTTTTTTATGAGATTTGGAGTTATTTTTGCGTGTGTTCAAGGTTGGTTAAACCAACGTTGAAAAGATGTATTTTTGTCGACTTTCTCAGAATTGATTTTTGAAAGTGGATTTAGGTACCCATTTGAGCGACAAGCATGCACACCTATTTTTATGAGATTTGGAGCTATTTGGCCCTCGTCTAAGGTTTGTACAACCAAGGTTGAAAATATGGACTTTTGACGACTTTCTTTGAATTTAAATTTTAAAGTAGATTTAGATATCCATTTGAGATATAAGTATGGACACCTATTTTTATGATATTTTGATCTATTTTTCCACTTGTTCAACGTTGGTCAAACCAAAGTTGAAAAGAGGCACTTTTGTCGACTTTCTCAGAATTGAGTTTTGAAAGTGGATTTAGGTACCCATTTTAGAGATAAGCATCGACAACTATTTTTATGAGATTTGCAGCTATTTTGGCTCTCGTTTAAGGTTGTCCAAATCAAGGTTGAAAATATGCACTTTTGTCGACTTTCTCAGAATAGAGTTTTGAAAGTGGATTTAGGTACCCATTTGAGAGATAAGCATGGACACCTGTTGTTTTGCGATTTAGAATTATTTTGGCCCTTATTCAAGGTTGGTCAAACCAAGGTTGAAAATATGCACTTTTGTCAACTTTCTTGGAATTGAAATTTTAAAGTAGATTTAAGTACACATTTGAGAGATAAGCATGGACACCTATTTTCTGATCTATTTTGGCCCTCGTTCAAGGTTGGTCAAACCAAGGTTTAAAATATGCACTTTTGTTGAATTTCTCGAAATTGATTTTTGAAAGTGGATTTAGGGACCTATTTGAAAGATAAGCATGGACACCTATTTTTATGAGATTTAGCGTTATTTTGGCCCTCGTTTAGGGTTGGTCAAACCAAGGTTGAAAATATCCACTTTAACGACTTTCTCGGAATTGAAATTTTAAAGTAGATTTAGACACCCATTTGAGAGATAAGCATGTACACCTTTTATTACGAGATTTGGAACTATTTCGGCCCCTGTTCAAGGTTGGTGAAACCAAGGTTGAAAAGATTTACTTTTGTTGACTTTCTCAAAATTGAATTTTGAAAGTTGATTTAGGTACCCATTTGAGAGATAAGCATGGACACTTATTTTTTATGAGATTTGGAGCTATTTTGGCCCTCGTTCAAGGTTGGTCAAACCAAGGTTGAAAATATGCACTTTTGTCGACTTTCTTGGAATTGAGTTTGGAAAGTGGATTTATGCACCCATAGGAGATATAAGCATGGACACCTATTTTTATGAGATTTGGAGCTATTTCACCCTCGTTTAAAGTTGGTCGAACCAAGGTTGAAAATATGCATTTTTGTCGACTTTCTCAGAATTGAAATTTTAAAGTAGATTTAGATACCCATTTGAGAGATAAGCATGGACACCTATTTTAATGAGATTTGGAGCTATTTTGGCCCTTGTTCAAGGTTAGTTAAACCAAGCTTGAAAATATACACTTTTGTCGACTTTCTCGGAATTGGGTTTTGAAAGTGGATTTAGGTACTGATTTGAAAGATAAGCATGGACACCTATTATTATGAGATTTGGAGTTATTTTGGCCCTCATTCAAGGTTGGTCAAACCAAGGTTGAAAATATGCACTTTGTTTACTTCCTCGGGATTGAAATTTTAAAGTAGATTTAGATACTGATTTGAGAGATAAGCATGAGCACCTAATTTTATGAGATTTGGAGTTATTTTGGCCCTTGTTCAAGGTTGGTTAAACCAACGTTGAAAAGATACACTTTTGTTGACTTTCTCAAAATTGAGTTTTGAAAGTGGATTTAGGTACCCATTTGAGAGATAAGCATGGACACCTATTTTTATGAGATTTGGAGGTATTTTGGCCTTGGTTGAAGGTTGGTCAAACCAAGGTTGAAAATATGCACTATTGTCGAGTTTCTTGGAATTGAGTTTTGAAAGTGGATTTAGTACCCATTTGAGAGATAGGCATGGACACCTATTTTTATGAAATTTGGACACCCATAGATGTTTCGTTGCATGAAGAAGAAGAAAAAAACCCAGTCGCCATGAAAGGTAAGCTATGTTGGAGGAATTGGATACCACGCACTCATTGATTCATTCTTGAAGCTCTGTGTAAAATAATCCACGGATACAGATTGGAAGGAAAGACCTGCTGAGGAAGAAACTATGTTGAAGTGTGTCCAGCATGGATTTTCTGAAAGAACATGTTGCATTGATAAAGGTTAGAGATTAGAGCAGCGCGCAAGTGGAATTGTGGCATATTGCATGAGGGTTTACCTTCATATATGTGTGCGGATCAGTGTCATTGTAAAAGGGAACATAAACATTCATGGAGCATCAAATGTCCACGAGGTAAAATCCTATAGGGAAATACAAATCATGAAAGGAAGAGAACTACACCGTTTTTTTAAGCTCTCCACGTCATTACTAAAGAGAAGTCAAATCCAAGAAGCAAAGTTAAAAAAATTATAAAAATAGTTTTTTTTAAAGGATCCATGCCATTCACGTCATTTTTAAAAAGTGGGGCCATTTCTTAAGTTATGAACTATTTTGAATGCAAAGTTAAGTGGATGTGATGTATAAAAAGGTGGATGATTAAATTAATAGTTTAAACTTTTAAATGAGCTTTGTTTAATATAAGTTTGGTTAATGGGTTTGGAATCCAAGCATGGAAGACTATCCAAGATTTGGTCCATGAAATGATGATTCTTTGTTTTATGAATTATGGTTAAGGATGTGGGGCTTGGCATATGACAAGTATGGTAAAAATGTGGCAAGAATGGCATTTGGAAAGGAATGTAAGTAAATAAGCAAGAAAGCAAGCATGGAAAAGTGAGAGCATGAAGCAACGGATGGTGATGTTAAGGTCACCATAAAGACACATGAAAAAGAAAATTTAATGGAGCGGTTTGCATGTAAATGGGCATATGGTTGTTAGACTTGGTAAGGCATGTATACCCCTAGTAACTCACCGGTAAATTCGAGAGATAGACCTAGGTGATAGGAGGGTGTATGTAATATTCCTCAGTAAAACTTTGAGGGGAGTTGGTGATTACTCCAAGTCAAGTTTAAAGGGGGGATTGTTAGGGTTAACCTTGACATGGGATTGAGTCAAAGGTGGTTTAGGTATAGCACATGGTTTGGGAACATGGTTTGTTGTAGCCCATGGTATTGTCCCATGGTATTGCATGTGATTAAGCCTTTATAAGGCTAAGGAGGCTCCATTATAAGTGGCCTAGAAGTGAGCAGTGGCTAGCTCACTTGGTTCGGATGGCCGGTTTTGGCCATGTAATGAAGATCTTCATTGGTGCTGGTTTTCCCCACATGGGGTGGGGTTTCCAGAGTATATTGTGTGTCTATATGTGGTTTCTTGTGATAATGTTTATTTCTGGCTCATTATTATGTTAATATGCTTGTTTTTAACCTAACACCTATTTTTATGATATTTGGAGCTCTTTTGTACCTCATTTAAGGTTGGTCAAACCAAGGTTGAAAATATGCACTTTTGTTGACTTTATCGAAATTGAGTTTTGAAAGTGGATTTAGGTACCCCTTTCAGGGATAAGCATGGACACCTATTTTTACGAGATTTGGAGCTATTTTGGCACTCGTTGAAGGTTGGTCAAACACACACTGAAAATATGCACTTTTGCCGAGTTTCTCATAATTGTGTTTTGAAAGTGGATATAGGTACCCATTGTTAGTTTTTCAACATTAAGCTAGCATTATGTTAGGATATTTACTGAGAAAACAACAAGTATAACAATCAAACACAAGAGACAATGAACACAGTGTTTTTCATCGGGGAAACCATAAATGGAGAAAACCCCGCAACTTCCTCAAAGATAGAATCAACACAAGATGTAAAACCCCAAAACAGTAAGATGCACTCCCGATAGCAGTAATCTTCTTCTTGTCTATCCCCAATGTCTTCTCCTTCCTCAACTATGTGCTACACTTGAGTGTGTGAGTGATGTTTGCTAAATAGAGACCCCGGCTCTCTATTTATGCTAATCCCGACATGACTAAAACCCTACTAGAGTCGACCTCTACTAGGAGAGTCTAATAATCCTAGTGCCCCGGAACTGTGGGGAATTTAACCCTTACACAATCGAAGGGTTACCCACTATGACTTGACATGACTTGTTTATATTATTGATTCTCCTGATCAGAACATCAGGGCATGAAAACATGACTCAATTACATAATAGATACATCCCAGAATAAACATCGGGTTACAATACAGAAGATACATAGATGAATACATTCCGAAGTTACAAATACATCAACAATCCCTCTTAACTAGGAAGGTATTCTTTCGAACAATTTTTAGCACTGGTATTCTTCTCTGTATCAACTGGATCATCTCATCATCTGCATCTCGAGTCTTTTGAGTCTTCAAGTCATATTCATCCTTCGAATCTGGATCATCTCTCGATCTGGATCATCATCATTAGATATAGACCATCTCTCGATCTGTATCATCATGGGACATCATCACTCGATCTGGATCATCACTACTGGATATGGATCATCACTTAGCTCAATCTGGATCTCATATGGTCATCATTATGTGTGCTATCTCATCATAGGAAGTTCTATAGAGCCAGCCTTATTTCATGCTGGTTGTAGGCCTAGCCATTAGGTAGGTCTTCACCCAACACTTACATCTAACCTACTCATCAGAAAGGCATGCCCAACACTCACATCTAATCATGTAGTAACCTATAGTCACATCAGAAAGGCCCTGCACTCACATATGACATGGAAGGAACTGAATCCTCTCACAATGACAGAATGGCCCGCACTTACATTTGACATGGAAGGAACTGAATCCTCTCACCATGACAGCATGGCCCGCAGTTACATCTGACATGCAAGGAACTGAATCCTCTCGCCATGACAGAATGGCCCACACTTACATCTGACATGGAAGGAACTGAATCCTTTCACCATGAAAGAATGGCCTGCACTCACATCTGACCTGGAAGGAACCAAATCCTCCACCCTCATCAGAAAGGCCCCCAGTCCCAGACTGAGCTACCTAGTAACAGACCAGGTGCCTCCACTCTCCCGAAAAGTGGAAGTTGCCCTTACATCTGTCCTACTCGACAGAATGGCCAGCACTTATATCTGACATGGAAGGAACTGAATCCTCTCACCATGACAGAATGGCTCAGCCCTTACATCTGACCTGCTCGTCAGAATGGATTTGGATCTTAGCACTCATATCTGACATGGAAGGAACTGAATCCTCTCACCATGACATAATGGCTCAGCCCTTACATCTAACCTACTCGTCAGAATGGCTTTGGGACTCATCAATTTCCCTTGGAGGAAACTTCGATCTGGAGAACCCCAAGCTTCTCCCTGAAGTACTCGAACTTCACTCTGGCCAATGGCTTCATCAACACATCAACTATTTGTTCTTCCGTCAAACCATACTAGAGCTTCACTGCTCCTCTTTGCACCATATCCCTGATATAGTGATATTTGATCTCGATGTGCTTCAACTTGTCATGGAACATGATATTCTCTGACAACTTCACGCAACTATGGTTGTCACAATGTATACAAGTAGAATCCATCTGGAGATCAAATAAATCAGATAGTAGCTTCCACATCCATACTGCCTCACAACTAGCTAAACAAGCTGCGACATACTCTGCTTCAGCTGTACTCAGTGCCACACAGGATTGCTTCCTGCTAAACCAAGAGATCACACCTAATCCCATACTCAAGTAACACCCTGAAGTGCTCTTCCTATCGATGGCACTGCTTTCCCAATCTGAATCAACATAATCCTCCAGGTTAATCTTTTGATTCACATCATACTTGATCCCATAATCAACTGTACCCCTCAAGTACCTCAAAATATGCTTTGCAGCAATCAAGTGAACATTTCTCGGATCTGTCAATAATTGGATCAAGGTGTTCATAGCAAAGCAAATGTCTGGTCTCGTGTTCATCAAGTACATCAATGACCCAATCATCTGACGATACATCGTAGCATCAACCGACTCTGAAGAAGCACCACTCAATAGCTTCAGGTTCGATGCCATAGGTGTGGCCATAGTATTGCAGTCCATCATCCCAAACCTCTTTAGGATCTCTACTGCATACTTCCCTTGTCTAAGGAAGATTCCATCCGTACTCTGCCACACCACCATACCTAGAAAGTAATGCATCATACCCAAGTCCTTCATCTCGAACTCAAAAGCAAGCTTTCTCTTCGTATCAGTAATCAACCCATCCATACCTGTCATGAACATATCATCTACATATAGTAGAAGCATCACTAGGTTTCCATCTTCAACCTTGTAGTAAAGGTTGGAATCTGCTTTACTCTTGGTAAAGCCCAAACTGGATAGAAAGCTATCAATTCTTCCGTACCATATCCTGGGTGCCTATTTCAAACCGTATAGGGTTTCTTCAATTTGCATACATGAGACTCCCTGTCATGTGTCTCAAAACCAAGTGGTTGTTCTACACACACTTCCTCTTCCACTACACCATTCAAGAAAGCAGTCTTGACATCCATCTGGTGTATCTTCCATTTCATCACTGCAGCCATAGCAAGTACTGATCTAATGGAAGTCTATCTAGCTACATGTGCAAAGGTTTCTTCATAGTCTATTCCCTCTTTCTGAGAGAAACCTCGAGCTACAAATCTTTCTTTATATTTTTCAGTGATACCATCTACATTATGTTTGATCTTATAGATCCATTTGGAAGTTACAATTGACTTCCCGTCTGGTCTTGGGACAACATCCCAAACATCATTCTTCATGATCGATTGGTACTCTTTGATCATAGCATCCTTCCATTCTTTCCATTCTGCCACTTCTTCATTACTGGAAGGTTCTTTATCAATGAAATCACATAGTAAAGCTACATACCCAGAACAAGATATGGTCCTCTTTCTTTCTCTGTGATTCTCTTCTGGAGCCCCATATCTTTCCGCACCTTGGATAAGTTCTTCTACCCAAGCAGGTTTCCTCTTATGAGGATTCTTCTCTAGAGGTGGATCTACAGGTCTTTGTGGTTCTTCAAATTATTGATCTTCTTCTCGAGTTTCTTCATTCACGATTGTATCATGAATTCTAGATGCTTTTGCTTCTTCAGGTTCTTCAGCAGGTCTCTTTCTACATTTGTTGTAAGCTGTGTCTTCATCAAATGTCACATCCTTGCTGATGTCAATCTTCTTGTATCCTGGGAAATATATTCTGTAAGCCTTCAAGCTTTCAGTGTATCCCACAAATATACCCTTCTTTTCTGAAAGATCTAATTTAGTCCTCTTCTCTTTTGGAATGTGGTTGTACACAGGACAACCGAATATTCTGAGATGGATAAATTCTGGTTTCTTACCGGAGAATACTTCTTCATGAGTCTTGTTCTCGAGTACTCTATGTGGAGTATGGTTCTGTACATACATCGTTGTTCTGGCAGCTTCCGCCCAAAGATGCATAGGAAGGTATTGATCATGAAGCATTGCTTTTGCATCTTCCATGATAGTTCTATTCTTCCATTCCACAATCCCATTCTGTTGTGGATTATAAGGAGTGGACAACTCCCTCTTAATCCCTGATTCTTTGCATAGCTCTTTGAATTCATTTGAAGTGAATTCTCTGCCATTATCTGATCGAATGGTCTTGATCTTCTTTTCAGTATGGTTCTTGATCAAGGATTTGAATTCCTTGAACTTACTGAGTACTTCGTCTTTGTTCTTCATGAAGTAAACCCATGTCTTCCTAGAAAAGTCATCAATAAAAGAAACATAATATGCATACCCGCTTAGAGAGTTTGATGACATAGGACTACATACATCGGAGTGGATGATTTCCAAGATTCCTTTTGCTTTGCTTTTGCTGCTTGGAAATGTCTTCTTTGTATTCTTTCCTTTCGTACATCCTTTGTAGACCCCATCATGTTTTGCTTGGATTTCTGGAAGACCTTCGACAGCTTTGCTTGCAATAGGTAGTGCTCTGTAATGCACATGTGCAAGCCTTCTATGCCAAAGTTCACTTGGCTCTACCGTTTCATGGACCAAGGCTTGTTCTGGATGGCCCTTCAATTTGTACAATCCTCCTTCTTGTTCTCCAATCACTACCGCATGATCAATAGTCTTTCCTTTTGGCCACATGATGACTTGACAATCTATGAATGCAACCCACATTCCTTTTGCATCTAATGCTGATATGGAGAGAAGGTTCTTCTTGAGTCCTAGCACAAACAATACTTCTTTCATTGTTAGAGATTTTCCAGAGTATAATTTATAGGAAGATTCCCCACTACCTTTTATTGGATATTGGTAGTCATCTCCTAGCTTTATCTTGTGAGGTGATTCATGTTATGACAGTCTCACAAAGGATTCCTTGAATCCAGTCATATGTTTGGAAGCCCCACTGTCTATAATCCAATCATCACTTCCATGAGTAATGTTACCTGTGAGAGTGGATATCAGAACATATTCATCCTCTCTTGAAGAATCTTCACTTTTATATCTGGATCTCTTCCTAGATGGTTCATCATCCTTTGCAGCATGAGCATGATGTCTTTTTTTGTTGCTCTTCTTTATTATCTTTTGTTTGTTAGGAAAATTCCTTGCATAGTGTCCTACTTCATCACATGTATAGCATATGATCCTAGATACATCTTTTCTAGTGTTATCTTTGTGAGAGTGCTTAGCTCTGGGGCTATAAGGTCTTCTTTTGCTTGAATTGGAGTGAGACTTGGAGTGTACCGTGAGAGCTTGGTCTTCACTTCCCGTCTTCTCTTCTCGAGCTGCTATTTGAGCTTCTTCTTGAGAGCACTCTTCCCATAGTCTGCTGAACTTAACTAACTTATTTCTAGCACAGATTCCTTGGATGAAAGAATCCTATGACCTAGGAAGGCCATTCAATGTAGTCATTACAATCTCTGCATTGTCCACTTCTTCATCAATTGCTTCTAGTTGCTCTTTGATTTGAGAAACTCTTGTGAAGTAAGACTGGATTGTTTATGCATTCTAAATATTCACATTCTTTAGTTAGATTCTCAGGGTCATCTTTCGGTTTATGTTCTTCCCTTCAAACAATTTGGTTAGGACATCAAACATAGCTTTAGGTGTCTTGAGAGAGGACACCTATGGGATAAGGTGATCCTTGATAGAATTGGCAATGATCCTCTTTGCCATAACCATATTCTTCTTATGTAAGGCCTTTTTCTCATCTCTCTCTGGAACTTGAACCTCCTCATGGATGTAGGAGTCTAACTCATTTTCTTCTAGGACTAGGGAGATCCTATACTTCCAGGCTCAGAAGTTATCAACTCCCTAAAGCTTTTCATCGAGCTTGGTATGATGAGACATATTAACTGAGAACCTAAAATGGAAATGCAAAATATTTTATATCTTACCAGGTTCAAGATGTCGGATCTGAAACTTGAGCTGAAATCCTGCAGAGTTGGTTCAGGAGAAAATTAGGGTTTTGCTTTTCCTGAGTTCTGTCCACCCAAATGCCTTGAAATTTGTCCCTAACTTCGATTTTGGGGAGGAGAAAAATCCAGGCCTGGGTTTACTGAAAAATTCCTCTTCTGTGAAAAGCCCTAATTTCTAACAGCAGTGACAGGTCCAAAACTGAAAGACCTCAAAATTGGATTCTACTTTGACAGAAAGATGCATCCTAAGGAGGAGAGTTATTCCATCTTACTTTTGCTGAAAATATGTGGAGGAAGATCCACAAACTAGGAAGCCCTAGTTCCCACAGCTGGACAATGTCTTCTTCTCAGGTTAGCTTTGAAACCATGTTAGTTTTTCAACATTAAGCTAGTATTATGTTAGGATCTTTATTGAGAGAACAACAAGTACACCAATCAAACACAAGAGACAATGAACACAATGTTTTTCATCGGGGAAACCATAAATGGATAAAACCCCGCAACTTCCTCAAAGATAGAATCAACACAAGATGTAAAACCCCCAAAAAGTAAGATGCACTCCCGACATCAGTAATCTTCTTCTTGTCTAGCCCTAGTGTCTTCTCCTTCCTCAACTATGCGCTACACTTGAGTGTGTGAGTGATGTGTGCTAAATAGAGACCCTATCTCTCTATTTATACTAATCCCGACATGATTAAAACCCTACTAGGGATGACCTCTACTAGGAGAGTCTAATAACCCTAGTGCCCCGAAACTGCGAGGACTTTAACCCTTACACAATCGAAGGGTTACCCATTATGACTTGACATGAATTGTTTACATTATTGATTCTCCCAATTGGAACATCGAGGCATGACAAAAGGACTCAATTACATAATAGATACATCCTGGAATAAACATCAGGTTATAATACAGAAGATACATAGAAGAATACATTCCGAAGTTACAAATACATCAACACCCATTTGAGAGATAGGCATGGACACCTATTTTTCTGAGATTTGGAGCTATTTTGGCCCTCATTCAAGGTTGGTCAAACCAATGTTTAAAATATGCATTTTTGTCGTCTTTCTCGGAATTGAGTTTTGAAAGTCGATTTGGGTACCCATTTGAGAGATAAGCATGGACACCTATTTTTATGATATTTGGAGCTATTTTGGCCCTCATTCAAGTTTGGTCAAACCAAGGTGTAAAATATGCACTTTTGTTGACTTTCTCAGAATTCAAAATTTAAATTAGATTTAGATACCCATTTGAAAGATAAGCATTGACACCTATTTTTATGAGATTTGGACTTATTTTGGCCCTCGTTTAAGGTTGGTCAAACCAAGGATTAAAGTATGCAGTTTTGTCAACTTTCTCGGAATTGAGTTTTGAAAGTGGATTTAGGTACCCATTTTAGAGATAAGTATGGACACTTATTTTTATGAGATTGAGAGATATGTTTTCCCTCGTTCAAGGATGCACAAACCAAGGTTGAAAATATGCAATTTTTTTGTCTTTCTTGGAACTGAGTTTTGAAAGTGGATTTAGGTACCCATTTGAGACCTAAGCATGGAAACCTATTTTTATGGGATTTGGAGCTATTTTGGCTTTTGTTCAAGGTTGGTTAAACCAAGATTTAAAATATGCATTTTTTTCGACTTTCTCAGACTTCAGTTTTGAAAGTGGATTTAGGTACCCATTTGAGAGATAAGCATGGAAACCTATTTTTATGAGATTTGGAGCTATTTAGCCCTTGTTCAAGGTTGGTCAAACCAAGGTTAAAAATATGCACTTTTTTTTACTTTCTTAGAGTTGAAATTTTAAAGTTGATTTAGATACCCATTTGTGAGATAAGCAGCATGGACACCTATTTTTATGAGATTTGGAGCTATTTTGGCCCTTTAGTCAAGGTTGGTCAAACCAAGGTTGAAAGGATGCACTTTTGTTGACTTTCAAATAATTGAGTTTTGAAAGTGGATTTAGGTATGCATTTGAGACATAAGCATGGAAACCTATTTTTATGAGATTTGGAGCTATTTTGGGCATCATTCAAGGTTGGTCAAACCAAGGTTGAAAATATGCACTTTTGTCGAGTTTCTCATAATTGAGTTTTTTAAGTTGACTTAGGTACCCATTTGAGAGATAAGCATGGACACCTATTTTTATGAGATTTGGATATATTTTGGCCCTAATTCAAGGTTGGTCAAACCAAGGTTTAAAATATGCACTTTTGTCGACTTTATCGAAATTGAATTTTTAAAGTAGATTTACATACCCATTTGAGAGATAAGCATGCACAGCTGTTTTAATGAGATTTGGAGCTATTTTGGCCCTAGTTCAAGGTTGGTCGAACCAAGGTTGAAAAGATGCACTTTTGTCAACTTTCTCTCAATTGAGTTTTAAAAGTGGATTTAGATACCTATTTGAGAGATAAGCATGGAAACCTAATTTTATGACATTTAGAGCTAGTTTGGCCCTCGTTCAAGGTTCGTCAAACCAATGTTTAAAATATGCACTTTTCGTCTTTCTCAGAGTTGAGTTTTGAAAGTCGATTTGGTACCCATTTGAGAGATAAGCATGGGCACCTATTTTTATGAGATTTGGAGCTATTTTGACCCTCGTTCAAGGTTGGTCAAACCAAGGTTGAAAATATGCACTTTTGTTTACTTTCTTGGATTTAAAATTTTAAAGTAGATTTAGATACACATTTGAGAGATAAGCATTGACACCTATTTTTATGAGATTTGGAGCTATTTTGGACCTCGTTCAAGGTTGGTCAAACCAAGATTGAAAGGATACAATTTTGACAACTTTCTTGGAATTGAATTTTGAAAGTGGATTTAGGTACCCATTTGAGAGATAAGCATGGAAACCTACTTTTATGAGATTTGGAGCTAGTTTGGCCCTCATGCAAGGTTGGTCCAACCAAGGTTGGAAACATACATTTTTGTCGACTTTCTCGGAATTGAGTTTTGAAAGTGGATTTAGGTACCCATGTGAGAGATTAGAATGGACACCTATTTTTATGAGATTTGGAGCTATTTTGGCCCTTGTTCAAGGTTGGTCAAACCAACGTTGTAAATATGCACTTTTGTTGACTGTCTTGGAATTGAAATTTTAAAATAGATTTAGATACCCATTTGAGAGATAAGCATGGACACATATTTTTATGAGATTTGGAGCTATTTTGTCCCTTTTTTGAGGTTTGTCAAACCAAGGTTGAAAATATGCAATTTTGTCGACTTTCTCGAAATGGAGTTTTTAAAGAGGATTTATGTACCCATTTGAGAGATAAAAATGGACACCTATTTTTATGATATTTGGAGCTATTTCGGCGCTCATTCAAGGTTGTTCAAACAAAGGTTTAAAAGATGCTCTTTTGTCGACTTTCTTGGAATTTATTTTTGAAAGTGGATTTAGGTACCCATTTGAGAGATAAGATTGAACACCTATTTTTATGAGATTTGGATCTATTTTGGCCCTCATTGTAAGTCGGTCAAATCAAGGGTTAAAATATGTAGTTTTTTCGACTTTCTGTAAATTGAGTTTTGAAAGTGGATTTAGGTACCCATTTGGGAGATCAGCACAATGTTACACCTAAATATCGTCATCAACATGTGATGAGGTCCCAAAATCTAGTATTTTCCCTTAATCCCAAGTTGTTAAGTGAAAGTACTAATCGAGACATCAAATATGCATATTAAAATCCAGCATTGCCTCTACACTTTAGTCAAAAAGTAGTACCTTCTGTAGCACCACCTATATTGTATTGGCTGTAAGTGGTGGCACTGCCTTTACCCTTTATTCAAGGCACGGTTCTTCCCTATCAATGCTCTCTCTTAGTGAGGAATGCCCTTGGTAAAAAGTGAAAAAAGAGAGGTTCTCACAAAGCTTCTCGAAAGAAGGATTCGTGGCACCCTTATCCCTACTCACTAGGGCTAGTTGGGCTCGAGATCCATCCTTTGGGGATTTGCGATCCACCTCACCCACCAATTTCTCAACTATCTCTATCCATCCCAAGCATATAAAAGAAGGCTCATACTCCATGGTTGAGGAGAGAGCAAAGTTATGTTGTTTCTTTGACATTCTGGCCTAAATCAATTGAGTGAGATTAAGGGAGCAAGTGGAAGCTATTGGGGATGAGATGTTGGCTTTTTGAAGGAGCACATCGACACTAAGGCACAGGTTGTAAACTTATTCTTTATTATTTAATGAAAAAATGGTTCCTTTCCCATAAAGTATATTGTGTTATTATCATATATTTTATTGTTGAATTCCTTAGCCATCAACATAGAATAGTGGATCATATTCTGTTTCTTTTTTATCTTGTCTGTTGTTGTCACATGCCCCAATTTTGCAAAAACAATTTTATATTATTTGAGGAACATTATGTTAAATTTTATGCTAAGTTGTAATTAATGACTAGTGGGGTTAAGAATATTTATTGTAAATTCAGGATATTTTATTTATAAATAAATAAATGAGGAGACAACATGTTAGGGAGCTGTTAAAAGAGTGTTTACTGGTCAAATTGGTGGAGGAGACTGGGTGGAGAGAAAACTGACATGTGGCGGCATCCTCAAACCACTTCCAACTGTTGTAGGTGGCAACCTCCCTACATTTGTGTTCATGATTCCCCAAGAAAGTGGAATCAGAGCAGGTGGCTCAATTAATGAAAACTAACCCAAAAGACCTAGGCATATTTATAAAAATTCCCATTGAGGAGAGTTGAGGCTGCTTATTATTCTAGAGAAGTGATCATTCAGGGTGAATGAATGTACTTCAGATAAATTCAATGGAGGGGAAATCTGGAAAGTGTTTGAGGGGATAACTGCTAATTGATCTATTTGCAGCTTTTAAGCTAAAGATCATACTGCGGAGAGAAGAGTGTTTTATTGAGGTATTGAACTAGTCAGTTAACAGAGGGTTCTACAGTTGCATTTCCACCCAGTTCTCAGCCAAGAAGACCGGGAACAGGCTCGGGGGTCCTGAGGAAGCGTTGTTTGAGCGCTCTCCAAGAGATTGGTAGGGAGGAACGACCTCCTAAAGTTGTTGTCGTCTTGTCCTCAACAGGTTCTATGTTATTTTATTTTACTGTTTTAGTTAAATAAATATTAGTTTAACTACTATATGAATGTTAAAAGTTCAGAGTTTGTGAAATGTTATATTTAGTATTCTTATTAGATTGTTATAGAAATGAAATTGGTTTAGAGAGTAGTGAATTAGAATGAAAATAAATTTCTAATCTGTGTTTTTCCACACCTGGAAACCAGGTCATACTCTAGCACAGTCAGAATGATTTAGGTAGATGAAAGAATTCTTAAGCGAATGAAAATAGTAAATAGGATTTTGTATCTATAGATAGCAAAGTAAAATTTATTTCAATGTTTAAAATATAATGAAAAGCAGTGTTAGGGTTTGTTTGTATTTACTGTTTTACTTAATGTAGCTAAATAAAAATGCAGTAAAAGAAATAGTAAACTACACTAGAGTTATGGTAATAGTATACTGATACAAATAAAAGTTTATAGGAGATAATAGCTAAGTATATAAACAAGTTATTAACCAAATAGTATATCTTTTAAACTATTAACTAAATCTTAAACTATTACTTAATAAAAAACAGATTAGGGTTATGTTGATAAACCCTTTATTTATGAAAAATAAACAGAGTTCCAGAGTTAACCTTCTATACTTTACAGAGCTCTAAATAATTCTAAGTTACAAAATAGTAAATAAAAATAAATCTAAATATATACATTAAATGAAATAAAACTAAGAATTACATACTTAGGAGCTAATTAATTTTAACAAACAGGCTTATAACCTGTGAAAGAAAAACCTGAGGGTCAAAACCCTAACAAATAATTTATACAATTATAAATTAATCTATTTAAGTCTTAACCTTTTACATTTTTTTTTACTGTGAAAGCAAACTTAACAAGAAGGCTATAATCCATGCTTTAGACTATTTACAGTCTTTTTCTGAAAATAAACATCGTTTATAAATAGTAAAATAAACTTATAATTTACAGGTTAACAAAATCATAAAAACAAGAGACAGAGCTCAATGTTTAACAAAATCTTTCTTTATAAAAACCAACTGTATTACATTGTCAAGCCGTAAGGCTAAATACTTAATTAAAAACCAAATACATATCACGGCTCAAGGGCCGGTATTACCCAACATAAACAACAAGGGTTTTAAAGTAAACTGGAGTAAACATCATACTAAAATATCTTAACTAACAAAGAAACCGAAACAGACTTCCAAATGCTCTATTTATCCTTCAACAACCATCATTGCAAGTAGGGCAAAAACCATATTTGAAATCATGGCTTACTGGTTGGGCCACGAGTCCACTAAAGCCGGCCATTGTTTTCTTTTCCACTGAAGCTTGAAGCTGTCATGGGTTCCTGTAAATAGCACGATACTGAGCGTTAGAATAATGCTCAGCTTTTAAGCTTAAACTCTAACTATAAAAATAACTTAACGAAGAATTTTTAATATTAAAAACCGAGTTGTCTTTTCCTGCAAGTAAGAATATAATTCGAGCAAAAAATAAGCTGTCACCAGCTTTACCAAATTATCCAGAGGAGTATTCAAACCACTACATCAACCCTGGAGTGGAGACGGTTTCAACAAGCTTAAAACTTCACAAATTCGTCACGAGCTACAAGAAGGATAGAACTGAAACCATGGATAGGCCGAGAGGCAACCACATAAACAAATAACCACTTGCATAGCAAGGTTCACAAACACGAAGATTCATGACCTAAGACTGAGTAACGAGACTACATCAGCAACAAACACAAGCCACAGAGCAAGCAAGCAGAGGAACAACCTCTCATGGCCGTCAAGAAAAATACACAGAGCAGTCCACAGGCCAGCGAAATCCTCGAAGTAAAAATGACAGGTGAATATGGTTTTCCAGCCTTTTACGTCACCAATGCATGGACGAGAGTAGACCATGTGCTCTCCAAATATTTCAACCATGCAAGGGTCTTGTCTATAGTCAATCTGCGTTTCCAATAATCAATTTATTATTGTAATGATCAATAAACCAAATATGTAATCGACTATGGAATGTATTTATATATATATTCACTAATGATAACATATAACTATATCATTGTAATTGCTGGTATCGAGGTTTGTGTTAATTGTTCACAATTATTTTATAACGTTGACCATAGAGTAAGGATGTAAAAACTGTGCCATTGGTACAATCCCAAGGTTGACCATAGTTTACACTTTTCTAAATAATAACTTGCATGCAAAACAACTTTGAAATATTTACATATTATTTGAAGCTCAACTATATTTGGAAATCGATGGTTTAAGGTTAGTTATAATTTCTAATAACTAATATATGTCTTTTGACTATAGAGTAAGGTGTTTTAAACCATGTCAAATAAACAATCACAAGGTTCGACCTTAGTGTAAACTTTTACAAATAATGTTTTGTATGCTCAACTTGCCAATGACAATAATAATGAATCCTATCATTATTTATAAAGTCAATTGTGTTTATTGGTTCTAGTATAGTATAGGAGTCTTTGTTATAATGTTCCATTGATAAAGACCTTAGATTAGAAGTTCTAGGTAGTGAAATCTACCATAGTAGTTATTATAAACTACAACTTATTATGAGTGAGGCAACATGATAATATTAATTTTACTATGGTGTAAACCATGCACAAAGTTTATAAATTATAGGAATAACACTGATAATATATTTACCTATGATTTAAATTTTATAAAAGTGGTGGTTGGTAGTATTCCATACTAAGATGATGTATCTAGTTAAAAGAACCAAACTTATAATGTCATGGAAATTTCCAGGTAGTAAGATCTCTACAGGATGCAAGTAACATTTAGATTGGTACATTATAAAATAATGTGGTATTGTATGTTGTTACAATAATACATGCAACAAGGCAATAATTTAATTACTGAAGTTTATAACTTGATGTTTAGCATATGTACATACAAACAACAGGTTAATAATTTATGTGTCTAGTAATATAGAGACAAAATAGAAACATGTACTCTATTGGAAATCTTTACCTTTGAGATTGATAGGAGTACTTTCATGAATAAAAGAAAGTACATTTAAACATAACATTAGCGTTATAAGTATGTTAAAATAGAAGTACTTGTATGACGAAGAACTTGAGCTCTAAGCTCACAGTAAGTATATTTTTTTAGCTAAGTATGATAAAGTTAACAATCTTTATGACTAAACATTGAATACTGTCTTAGAAACAAAAAATATAGAATACAATTACTTTACCTCATCAGAGCTTGCTTTAGAATAATCCGTTTATTTACAAGCATATTAACATGCAACATAAATACTTCTTGCTACCTTATGAATTAAACTTCTACTTGATCGATCGTTACCTATTGAACCTGTAAGAACCAGTAGTCCATCTGCGTTAGTATAATGCTAAGTAAGACCAAGTTTTCAAAGATAGATTTCACCTACTTGCCAAAAAGTAAAATTATCAGTAAAGCTAAAATAAATCTGGATGCAGGTCATTCTTATATACCTTATAAAAATGAAACTTGTATTAGTTATCGTATTATGAAAACTAATTAAAATTAATTGTTAAACTATTTCATTTTCCGTTAACCGCTAGTAGTTAGTAAATTGCATATTCAGACATTTTATGTTATCTTAAAAATTTTAATTTTTTATGAAATTTTGGGATTATGACAGTTGTTTTCATGTGATTATGTAGGTACATCCGTGAAGAACCATCATTGCAGGAAACATCTATACTATTACATCAAAGAGACTGATTCCATATCTCCACCCATTCTAGGGAATGTCTTCCAATTCTGTTGTGTACCATTTGTTCTAGATCTGAATCATTCAGACTAGAGGAACAACTCTTGTCCACAGTAGGTGAAAAATTCCTAGCTACAAATCTAGTGACTCCGTTGGGGAAGAGCTTTAGCTAGTCTGATCTTCCTTGGTTTTTTCAAACACTTGTCTGAAATCCAAGCTCCATCCTTTTATCAGTTCAATCAGATCCACTAGCTAATATAGTGATATTTTGGTTTGGTATCATCAAATTTGTTCAGATCTGGGTTTTTCTTTCCTTCTATACTTTCAATTACTGTTAAGTCATTATTTAAATGCCAGTTGCACAATGATTAATTTTTATTTTTTCGCAATTATTTTTTTTTGGACATCTACATGGAACCGTGCATGCATAGTGGGAAGTAAGCAGTTCCACCGCCTGGACTTAGTGAGTAGAATGCGGTGCCACCGCCTATGATCACCAATCAGGAAGCGGTTCTCTCTCAGAACCACTATGTTAGTGATCCCCTGGAAGCAGTGCTAGGTAGTATTTTCCAGACTTGTTTTTTCAAAGTTTTTTGTAAATGTTTTGTGTGAGTTGCTTTGAGTCTCGAGTGTCTGGGTTTGTTTAAAGAGATCTGAGTGTTTGAATTTCAAAATTGGATGTGGTAAAAGGATCATTTTGTTAAAATCAAAGAGCTAGGATAGACACATCTTTTCATTTGCTTGTATCCTTGGTTTTAATTTTTTTGAAAGGAGTTTTGGTTGAGAGCTCAGCATCAGGTACATATCAGTCTTATTGTTTGATAAATCTAAAAATAAATACTTGCTTGATTGGTTTCTTGTTTTCATTTTTCATTACAGTTTGTGAAGGACTTCTTTTTTATTTGAAAAAGAAATTTTTTTGTTGAGACTTGTTCATATTTTTGGTTGAAGATGAATTATTAGACCTCTGATTAGCCTCATAAGCTTTCATATCTCCATTTTTTGTCTCTTTCCTTTATATTCTGATCTCATCAAAATAAAAAATATTAGTGGGTTTAAGTTAGATCTTTCGAGTTTTAGATTGAAAAATTGGAAAAAGTGTTGAATATGACTTTGAGTGTTTTTTGTCTGTCTTCTTAGAAGAACAGATTTTACCCTATTTGCTTGCTTTCAAAAAATCAATTTGAAGTTTGTTCCTTGTTTCTCCTTCTCAGAAAATATTTGTTTAGTGTAGTTGTTTCAGAGAAATTTTTGGTTTTGAAACAAGAATTGAAAAGAAGAATACTCTCTCCTTCCCGTAAGTGGGCATGTCTTGAATGGTAAAGTGAGAGAATTTGCATTTCATATTTGCATGGCTTTACATTTCTGCCAGAATTCCATGCATTCACCTAACCACTCAATTTAAAATTAACGGTAGTTATAGGTCTAAAATTGTATAGAAATTTGAGTGATAAGTTAGTGACATGTTCTGGCATCGTAAAACGTAGGAGTTGTCATTATTTGCCTGCACTGCAACCCAAGACCTGGGTGGCTATTCCACGTACCGTTGGTATATCGAATGGCCTTTCACATATGCTTGAGGTATATAGAAAGTTACTTCACGTACTAAATTGTATATTGAAAGGCCCCTTGTGGATGGTTGTGCATTAGACAACAATACTACGGATTTGAGCTCCCTCGTACCTTTTGTATATAGGGAGACCCTACTAGGATTCCTTTTCCAACTGAGGAAAACCCTTTGGCATCTTTTTTGGAGCAATACACCGATAACAACACTCAGGGAGATTACTACACATGTACCTTGAGTGTATCACGAATTGCGCCTTCTTGAAAATCCTGGTGAGAGACTGACTATTTTGAGCTCATCTTATCACTTAAGTTTTTCTTTTGGTCTATAGCTTGTGTAGGAGAAGACCTTGTGTGATTTTATTAGTTTTGAAACACTAGGTTAGGTTTTAGTGACTTTTACAATATGGTTGAGCTTCAGTTGAGACGATCGAGAAGAAACTAGGGCTTACCACTCAACTTTCCACCTGCAACAGGGGAAGGCCCAATGGAAGCCATGGACCAAGGAGCTGCAACTGACTCCCATATGGGAGAAAATATAGTTTTAGAAATTTGAAATCAATTTGCTTCTTACATTACTCCCTCAATCCAACAGTATCCTACGGTTGACACTTCCTTTAATTCTCTGATGGAAGGTCGAAATGATGGTATTGATGAAATTAAGTATGGCCCTGATGCTCCTTTTTGGAGAAATTTTATGGTTCAATCCATTTCAGAGTTTGGGGTTATTAGACCCTCTTTTTAAAACCCTCCTCTGAATGAGGATGCACATAGGAGAATTAAAGCATCGCTTAATCATGCTCATAAATTTCAAGAGGATGGATAGGGTTATGGATACCCCTATACCTCATAAAGAACCTATGTCGACTCTTTTACCCCATCTATCGGGTCCATGGCCTTCTGGATATATTCCACTTGCTGATGATGTTCCATCTTGTGGTATGTCTCCTCATAATCTAGGTCAATCCTCCAACACTATAGTTTTAAATCCTAGGTATGTTTCTATCCCTCCCATATCCTCTATAGTTGGGGGGAAACCCTTCGCTCAAGTGGTGTCAGTACCTTCTAATGTCGGGGGAAACCCCCGGTGTAACCTACGTTATAAGTTAGTGGAGTTGTTACTAGTACTAGACAGACCTCTACTGCAGGGAAATCCGCAATGTACGTCCCTCCTACCAATACCAATATGGTAAACCCTCCGTTAAGTTTAGGTCAACCATTAGGGGTAAAACCTATAATCGATTAAGCCTCTTGGGGTTATGGTTACCCACAAAATCAATTACCTGTAGGGAATATGAACTATCAACCTACCTATCCTGGAATTCCGTACCCTGGAAACATGTTTACGCCATGGGGGAAACCTAACGGGTCCTACACGCCGGTGATGGGAGGGATACCTATCAACACTACTAGAGGTGGTGGAGGGTCACCTTATGGCTTCCCACCTAGTAGAGGCCCACTTGGCAGGGGTCCTCCTGGTGGAGGTCCACCTTACAGGGGACCACCATTGGGAGGGACACCACTGAGAGGTCCACTAGCTGGAGGGCCACCACCTCGAGATCCACCATCTTGAGGGACACCATATGGAGTTCCACCACCTGGGAGTCCGCTATATAGAGGGCCACCACCTATGGGTCCACCACCTGGAGGGCCACCACCTAGAGGCCCACCACCTAGAGGTCCACCGCCTGGAGATCTAGGTGGTCCTCCCCTTGGAGGGAAATCCCCTTCAAGAGGATATTTGGGAGGTTGATCATCTCATCATTTGTTTCAATAGCCAATGTATCTATCAACATATGGTCCCACTAGTGGACACATTCCTTATCAGTACTACCAGTACATGGAACCTAATCGGAAAATTACCTTTTTTGGAAACTTTGGACTTACCTGATCTGTCCAAGTTGATAAATGATCCTATTCGACATAACCCTTCATGGCATGCTATTCCTGTAAAATTGCCATCAGACATTCCAAAGTTTGATGGAAATCAGGGAGATGATCCTAAGAACCATGTTATGACCTTCCATCTAAGGTGTTCCTTGAACTCCTTGATGGATGATTCTGTTTGTTTAAGGCTCTTCCAGTGCACACTGATCGGCATGACTGCGAAGTGGTACATTGAACTTTCACAACATTTGTTTGTGGATTTGATCTCTTTGGAAACTATTTTCCTTATATAGTTTCAGCTACCCATTCATTATGAAACAAGTACGGATATTTTTACTTCAATCCGTCAGAATACCTCCACACACATATCAGACCATATCCATGAGTGGAGAAGGTGGAGACGGCTTATTAAAGATCCCATCCCGAACCAACTTCTAGCTGATTGGTTCACAAAGTCATTGTTTTCTCCTATCACCCAAGATGTGGCTATGGGCGGTGATGTTACCGAAGAGCAGGCTATTAGTCGCACTCAATATATAGATTTGGTATATTTCAAATCTAGAACACTGTATGACTTAATTCCTCAAGCTCCTCATCCTAGCATAGATCCTACTAAACCACTAGCAGAAACTCTTGTTGATGGGGTTGTTGGTTCAATCCAGCCCTCATCAACAACAAAACTTGCTAAGAAACCAAATGCTTCTACTACTGCTACTTCGACTCCTATGGTTTCAACCGAGGTGAATTCTATCCAAAGTTCATAGACATCCAGCAATAATAAAAAAGGGAAAGGTAAACACAAGAAACTTGGAAACCAACAGGAGAATCCTAAACCTACGACCAATGAGAAAGAAAAAGGCAAGAGAAAATCCAAATATACCTGCTAATTGTGTGGAGGAGATCACTTCACAAAATATTGTCCTCATCGTGACGATATTAGTAAATTTTTTAAAAGTAACCCCGCACCAGCAGTGCTCACTGATCCTTTTGCATCTCAACAGCAACTGATAGACCATATGTCTAATCAGGGGACCTCGAATTACACGGAATAAATCAGAATGATGTCTTTCGAGACCATTAATTTGAATACTTGTAGTCATTCATGTGATAAGCCAGTAGAGAAGAAGGACACAAATCCTTCTTCTGAGAAAGTTCCTTTTACTAGTTCTCCTTCATCTTCATCTAATGGCCCTCTCATGATCGAAAAACCTAATATTGATTTAATTTTACGACCACCTAAGGCTACCCTCAGGAAGGCTATTTTAAATCCCAATGCCCGAGCTATACAATTTTATAATGTTGTTGAATATTTAGCTCAAGAACCTTGCATGATGTCTACCCTTGAGGTACTCCAAAGTTGTCCAACGTAGCGTAAAAACTTGCTAACAACTTTAGGGGCATTAGACCCAGACAATACCAACTTGATTCATTTCAACATAGAGAACTATAAATCCATATTACCTCACCAACTCGCATTTCAGATTTCCTCTAGAGTAGTTGGGAGAAAGGTCCATCAGATTGTCTTGGATGAAGGAGCTTCAAGCTTAGTCTTGTCTATAGCCTGTTGGAGATCCATTGGTTCTCCTAATCTTACAAAGTCTCCTACTACCTTAAAATATTTTGATGGATGAGGTTTCTATCCCCATGGTCTATTGTCAACACTTTCAGTCGATCTTGGGGGAAATATTGTTTCCATTCAGGTGGAAGTGGTTGATGCACCATTAGATTGCAATATTATATTGGGGAGAAATTGGTTTTATGCTATGACAGTTGTCCCTTCGACAGTATTTAGAACTCTCCAATTTCCACATTTGGGGAAGATTGTGACTATTGATCAACTTGACTATTGTACGCCGGATGTTACTACCCATACGGTGAATAACATTTCTATGCTAGGTTAGTCCCCTCCTCCTTATCAGTCGATTGAGGTAGGTATGTTGAAAGAATCTACCCTTATGGGTGCATTTCCGTCAGCCCCTCCTAGTACAGAAGTGGCGATAGTAAATATGATTTCCACAACTAGCTATAGCACCAAGGGCAAAGAATTTGTTGAGTCATCCTCCCTTGGCACATATGAAGAAATGTATGATGTTGTCCAATATATTTCTGATGACCATATTGATGACATTAATCTCATGGCTTCAGATCCTTACCATCGGCCTTACTAGTTAGAACACTCTCTTCCCACTCTAGATTATCTCACACAGAATTTTCCTTCGGATGATTCCATCATGGATATCATTAGTGATAATGAAACCGTATGGAAAGATCATCATCATTGATCTTATTTTCTTCCCAACGCCACTTCAGTGGGTTTTTACCTTGAATCACTTATCAATACTAATATTGTCACCCATTCGCAAACACCTGTATTGTTGCAAAATACTGAATCCAAAGGAAATATATGCAGCATTACTAAAAAAACCCCAATTGACATATCAGTCAAACTTGGAACCATTGAGCATGTTCACGTAGGGCAGAACTGCTCAAAGGAAGAAACTGAAGTATATAGAGAATTATTCAAAGAATTCTGAGATATTTTTTTTGGACTTATGAAGAAATGCCTAGGATAGACCTATATATTGTGGTTCATGAAATTAAAACCTATCCCACAGCAAAACCTTATAGGCATAAATTATATCAAGTCCATCCTCAGAAGGCTGTGACTATTAAAGCTGAAGTAGAAATTTTTTTGAAGGAAGGGTTTATTTATCCTTTACCCCTAACAAAATGGGTATATAACATTGTCCCTATGAACAAAAAGTAGGGCACCATTAGAGTCTGTATTGATTTTCGAGACCTGAACAAAGCTTGTCCTAAAGGCAATTTTTTGGCTCCGCATATCGATCAGATTATTGACAACTGCACTGGAAGTGTCATCTTCTCATTCATGGATGGATTTTCTAGCTACAATCATATCGAGATATTTCCCACCGATCAACACAAAATGGAATTTATATGCCCATGGGGAACCTTTTCCTATAAGAAGTTACCTTTTGGCATCACAAATGGTGGAGCTATGTTCTAGCGTGCCATGTCCTATGTGTTTCACGATATTAAGAACATTGTGGAGACGTACCTTGATGATCTCCCCGCTCATTCACAACAATGGGAAGACCACCCTAGGCATCTTAGGGACATTTTCCTGAGATGTAGTCATTATAGCATATGGCTCAATCCACACAAATGTGTTTTGTTTTATTCAAATGGGACGTCTTCTTGGCTTTGTGGTTTCTAAGGATGGCATCCGGATTTTCCATTGAAGATTGCTACTATATTGGCCCTACATGCCCCAACAAACATTGTTGAGCTCCAAATTTTGCAAGGGAAGGAAAAATTTCTTCGTTGTTTCGTTTGCAATTTCACTGAGAAAATGCATAGTTATATGTGTATCCCGAAGAAGGGCACTCCATTATTTTGAGATGACTAGGCCCAATGAGCCTTTGATAATATAAAGCATGCCCTGATACACCCCTCAGATTATTCAAAGGAATTTCTCTTGTATGTTGCTGCCTCCACTACTACCATTGGAATGGTTTTAGCGCAGGAAGATCCCAATGATCAATAACACGTGATATATTATTCCAGTAAGAAGCTCATTGATTCTGAAACCCGATACTCACATGTGGAGAAGATAGCATTGGCTGTGGTCATTGTTGTTCAAAAATTTCATCATTACATCTTGCTTCGCACTACCACTGTACTTGCAGATCAAAACCCTATGTGCTATATCCTGACTCATCAGGTGCTAGGGGGGAAATATTCCCGTTGGATTGTCATCCTACAGGAATTCGATCTTGAGTTTGCCAAGGCCACTTCAAATAAATCCTTGGTCTTTGCAGAGCTGATATGTGACCTTCCCTATGCTTTGATGGATACTGAGCCCAGTGATTCATTTCTGGATGAATTCCTGTTCTTGATAAGCATAACCAACCCATGGTATGGATATTTAATCATTTATCTCCAAACTCAAATATTTCATCCCAATATATCCTATGACGATTGTCACCATATCCATCACCACATGAAGTATTACCTCATATTAAATGCTACATTGTATAGACATGGAATCAATTCCATTCTCTGATGATGCCTTACACATGAAGAGGATGAACAGGTCCTTAATGATTTCCACTCTGGAGCATGTGGCGGTCATCTTTCTGGGATGGCTACCTCCAAGAAAATCCTTCATGCTGGCTATTTCTAGCCTTCAATATTAAGAGATTGTCATGAGGATGTTAAGAAATGCCCACCCTGCCAACATTTCTATCTAAAAAAGTGTAGCCACCCTGCTCCTTTACACCCCATCATTGCGGTTGGCCATTTTTCCAAATGGGGTATTGAATTTATGCATTGTAAACCTACCTTAGTTGGGGGGCATGGTTACATCATTGTAGCCATTGATTATTTCATGAAATGGGCTGAAGCTATGCCTACATATGAAGAGGATGGTAATATTTCCTCCTTATTCTTATTAAATCACATGACAGCTAGGTTTGGAGTCCCACAGTATATAGTCACTGACCACGAATCGCATTTTCAGAATCAGATGATGACTGAGTTGAGTACTAAGCTGTGTTTTCTCCATGAAAACTAAACTCATTACTATTTGCAAGCTAATGGTTAGGTCGAGGCCATTAACAAAGTTTTAAAAACTATGCTACAGAGGATGGTTGGAGATCATAAATCCAATTAGCACCTTACTCTCTTTTCTTCTCTTTGGTCTTACGGGACTTCAGTAAAAACATCGACTAGTTTCACATCTTTCTAGTTAGTTTGAGAACTAGAAGGTGTCGTTCCTATCCAATGCCCAATTCTGTCACTGAAACTTGCGGTAGAACTTCTACCAAACACTTCCACCAAGGAAGGAATATTTATATACCTAACTAATATTGACAAAAACAAAAGAGATGCTTCATTAGCTAATGATGCACATAAGAAATGCGTCAAGGCATAGTATGATAAATATTTTTAACCTCGTGCTTTTAGTCAAGGTGACCTAGTTCTGAGCTACAATGAGAGACAAGATAAACTAGGTATAGGAAAGTTCGAGTCAATGTGGTATGGTCCCTTTGTTGTTGGCAAAGTTTTAGAGAAAGGGGGTTATGAGCTCGTGGATTATGATAGGATCCCCTTCGGGCAACCTTGCAATGGGTTGTACCTGAAGAGGTACTATGCTTAAATCATTTTTGTATGGTAAATTGTATAGATGTATATTTTTGGCTTTCAGTTTGTTGTGTCTTGATTCAGTATGGTTTTTAGTTTAGTGTCCAATATTTTTAAACTATGTTTTGGTTATGCAGACCAGATGGCTTTTTACGGCTTCGCTGATGGTGCTCACCATCATACCTTGAACCTTGCTTCATCTGCTTCGGTTCTGTATTCCCCAACTCATGACTTGATCAGTTCAGGATCGGTTTGTATTGGTCCCACTACCAACAACATTGTCGAGTATTGGGAAGTAGTACGTCTATCGACTGAGGCTACATCTCAAGATATTGATGATTTGGTAGTGTTTATGGATTAACAATTAGTGGTTTGTCATCTAAACAATGTCTATACCATCATAAATGTTGTACTCCTTCATTTATTTAAGAGAGTGCATTTATTATAAAGGTCATTCAAGTGTATCACTTACAGGCAGATCCCTAGGGCAGATAATACAATTGCTGATTCGTTAGCAAACTACATCCTAGACTGGTATATTTCCCATTCATATCTTGTAAAATAAACATGGTTCATTGTAAAATAAACTATAAATGACACATAAAACTCATGAAAATATTATTTCCATTTGAGACATATAAACACTGGTAATAAGTCTGTATATATAAAGAGTGCTTTTACAAAAAATGTGGTCATGAGACTTCATCTGAAGCACTGTGGTTTTCAAGAAATACAAAATCATACAAAAATATTGAAGCTAGTCATATTTCAGTAGTACATCATGTAGTGCACCATATAATGATTCTCATGATATCACATGATGGCCCATTCTACCCTATGTAGTAGTCGACTGAAGCGACCTGGAACTCCTGCAGTGTGTCTCTGGTCACTCGTAGGGAGGTCATCTATCGTTGTGTCTGGGATGTCAAGAGTTAGTCACTACAGGTTCTCCTGTAGCTCAGTAAGCTGGTCATCACTTCTATGAAAAAATTGAGCTTCATCTCACCTGTCCATTGGGGAGGATCCCCCAGGCCGTACACCACCAACATATGCATGTAAAATTTTAGGTCTCGTTACTACCCATAAAAAACATAAATATGAACTAATCAACATTTTAGGGTTCTGCTTCTTGCCAATATCTCCCCACTAAGCACCAGGTGGTAATGGTTGATCAAGATCACCTTTGAAGTTGGTCCCTACATATGCATAATCCTCTATCATGAGGATATGGTCACGCAGCCAATGGAAGGAGGTGGCCTCAAATTTCACCTTGGCCATGCTAGCTCCTGTATGGGCCATTATCTCTACCCACCTTAGCATACGTGGGTCTCTAGCCCTAAGCTCTGTGAAGACCACCTGGGGCCTCATGAGAGTTACCCTCTCGAAGAAGAAGCAGGCTAAAATGGACCCATACCCAAACTGCTTCTGTTCCCCTTGCCAACATTTTTTCAGTTGGTCCTTGAAAATAGGAAGAAGTGCTTCTTCCTAGTTAAAAAACGTAGGTACCATAGCTTATAGCGCATACAATAGATGTTCCCAGGATGCCTAGTGAGGCCCTTAGCTTCCATCTAGCCTCTGCATAATAATCAAAACAATACGAAGTGGCACATCCATCACAACCTTTGTGGGAATCTTCTTACCTGGAATTTTTTTACCAGGCAGACAATGACGATCAATCAATTCTTGTGTAGTCATGTCCCCTCCTCGGGAATTAGTTAGAGAAATAGGGTCCCCTCATCTAGACAACCCTGTTAAGAAGTAAATTTCTTCCATCTCTATAGTCAGAACATGAGGTCCCACCTCAAAATGCTGCTGCTCTAGATTCCACATTCGTAGAATATATTCTAGTAAGCATGCATGCAAAACCATACTAGGGGTATGAAAGAAATTCAGGAGGCCACAACCTCGTAGGGAAGCCACACAACCTGCATTTCTTCTGGCACAAGCATCATCGTCATCATGTTGTCTTTCCTTGCAAATAACCATTTTTTACCAAAGGATCCTGCCAAAACCATCAATGGGATAATTAGAAACATATTCTATCATTGAAAAATCTCTAAATATTTTTATGTGGCTAGGGAAAATAGTTTTTGAAGCTCACGGCCGACACCTCCTCTGCCCAGTTAAGACAGAGCGGTGCCATCGCCTGAGTTGAACTGAAAAACGTAGTTTTTATCGGGCACCGCATTTCCCGTAAAGGCCAAGCGTGGTGACCGCCATTGCTCTTTCAGGTTTTGCAATTGGGATAAAAAACTCATCAAAATAAAACAATGGAAACCATGAAGATAAAGAGAATGGTTTTAGCTTTTACCTAAATTAGACGGTGCAAAAAATGGATGGTGGATGCTCCCGTAATCTCCAACCAAAGTTTTGGCTCCAAATCTCCCAAAATGATCTCCAAGGTTTGGTAAATAGTAAATGAATTGGTTTTTACTATTTACTTAGCTTTTATAACATGTTTTTAGGGTTTTTAGTGTTTTAAATCATTTTTTATAAAAATACCCTTTAATACAGTTAATAAAAGTCAATTTATCAAATATTTTGGGAAACTAATGGTCGTTTTTAAGTCTTGCAGGGGCAGGAATAAGTAGTAATTTCTATGGGGAATTTTGTTTTTGAATTTTTTGTACTTTTGGAAAATGAAAAAAGTCCTTGAGCGTTCATTTCGACACTTTGATCGCACTCCCAAAACCCAATATCAAAGTTCTGAGTCTTTTTACGCTCGTAAAACTTTTCATCGTGAAAAGATACCTACTGGAGTCTTCTTTAAACTCTTTTAGGGCTCCCTAAATACGAAAAATATTGTCGAGTGCACTTGTCTTCTTCATTCTCATTAAATTATTTGAAGATTCATCTCTCCAACAATAGTTAATCTCTTGTTCGGTTGGGATGGACTATTTACGAAAAAGGAACTCTCCAGCCAATCATGACTGGAAGAGTTCTCTTGGGAATTATTTTATACTTTTTCGGGCCTTAGAGACTAAACTATATGAAAAGGACCCTTTGGAGTCTTCTTCCATCTCTGTTCATACTCTCTAAACATGAACGATACTGAGTTAACTTTCATTGGACCCATTAAACTAAACACTAAGAGACGCTTTTTTGGGAATGAACCCATCCTTTCTTAGGTTCATAAAATGTATGAGAATGGACTTGTCTCTGGACGAGCTACAATGATTTTTTGTTACCCTCTTTGAACTTGTAAAAATGAAAAGAATAACTTATCAATAATGATGGGGAAATTAAGGGAAGAAAATCAATTCATTTTGCAAATAAAATGGCAGTTGTTTGTCATCTTTGAACATGGCACTTCTCTGCATTTCATTCAGTTAATTGGGTATTCACCTTGTCTCTGAGTTGATCCACTTTCATAAGTCATGTCACTCCTTTGAGTCTTTCAAAGAATGCATCGTCCATTGTCGTATTGTGTTCCGCCTCGTCGATTCAATGCTGCCAAGTTTTTTATCGTGCTGCCTGATGTTCAAAGGGAAGTTGAAAGTTTACCTCTGTGGTTAAAACAACCTTTGTGTTAGTACTTCTGAGTCAGTCCTATGGCTACATTATCTACAACATCCAGAACTTTGTTCCGAATTTTGTGTCGTCAATGTGGGATTCATTATGGCCCTCCTTCGACGAGACTATTCATGTCGACATCAGGTCATCATCCAGGAATTATTCTTAGAAACAAAGTTAGTACCTTGAGATTTGTATGCCTTAATGACAGATTATCTCACTCTCAAAATAGGTTCACATCATTGACCTTTGATCAATAGATTCAACTAAGTTTTCGATATCAAATCATCTATTCACACTTAGTCGATTGTACTAGGGTACCTTGGGAATCATTGATATTAATGGTGATCTCCCTCGCACTTGTTAACGGTTCACATCATTGACCAGTAAGCAAGTGGTTTCTACCATGTTCGACTTCAAATCATTGTAATCACATGGATAGAATCATACTTTGTGAAAGACGAGAGCAAGACCCTGGGTATTTGTTGAAAATCACTGATAGATTTCTCCCAGGTTGCGATGGAGTATATTGTATGAAGTACCAACATGGATCCACATTTGTATGGTCATGGCTATGCTCAAATTTGTGTCTATATGACATAGATCTACATTGTATATCTGGTAGCTATGTTCAAGTTTTAGTCCTCTATCACATGGATCTACACTGTATTCTAGTAGCCATGTTTGTTAATCTCTGTCATGGATCTACCTTGTATTAGTCTGCAGCCATGATGAAGACATATTTCCTCATGAGTCAAAAGTATTGATGTACCGCAGATGCCTGGTTGATTGTGATCTCCGATCAAGCCAATTCTTAGCTTGTAGTGATAAATTGCTCTTTCAAATCTCTCGCCTATCATATCCCTCTAGCCTCATGCTTTGGGGGGCATTCTGTTACACTTAAATATCATCATCGGCATGTGATGAGATCCCAAACTCCAGTATTTTCCCTTAATCCCAAGTTGTGAAGTGAAAGTACATATCCAGACATCAAATCTGCATATGAAAATCCATCACCGCCTCTACACTTTAGTCAAAGAGTGGTACCTTCTTCAACACCGCTTATAATGTATTGGAAGTAAGCGGTGGCACTACCTTTACCCTTTGTTAAAGGCATGGTTCTGCCCTGCCATTGTTTTGTCTCAATGAGGAAGAAGCGGTTCCCTTGGTAAAAAGTGAAAAAAGAGAGGTTCTCACGAAGCTTCTCGAAATAAGGCTTCGTGGCACCCTTATCCCTACTCACTAGGGCTAGTTAGGCTCGAGATCCATCCTTTGGGGATATCCTATCCACCTCACCCACCAATTTCTCAACCATCTCTATCCATCCATAGCCTATAAAAGCAGGCTCATACTCCATGGTTGAGGAGAGAATATGTTATGTTTTTGCTTTGACATTCTGGCCTAAATCTGTTGAGTGAGCTTGAGGGAGCAAGTTGGAGCTATTGGGGATGAGATGTTGGCTTTGTGATGGAGCACATCGACACTAAGGCATAGGTTGTAAAATGTTTCTTTATTATTTAATGCAAAATTGGTTGATCCTTTCCAATAAAGTATATTGTGTTATTATCATATATTTTATTGTTGAATTCCTTAGTCATCAACATAGAATAGTGGATCATATTCTAGTGTTTTTTGATCTTGTATGTTGTTTTCATGTGATTATGCAGGTACATCTGTCAAGAACCATCATTACAGGAAACAACTATACTATTACATTGAAGAGACTAATTCCAGATCTCCACCCATTCTAGGGAATGTCTTCCAATTCTATTGTGTACCATTTGTTCTATATCTAAATCATTCGTACTAGAGAAACAAATCTTGTCCGCATGAGGTGAAAAATTCCTAGCTACACACATACACCCATTTTTATGATATTTGGAGCTATTTTGGCCCTTGTTTAAGGTTGGTCAAATCAAGGTTGAAAATATGCATTTTTGTCGACTTTCTCGGAATTGAAATTTTAAAGTAGTTTTAGATACCCATTTGAGAGATAAGCATGGATACTTATTTTTATGAGATTTGGAGCTATTTTGGCCCTTGTTCAAGGTTGGTCAAACCAAGGTTGAAAATATGCACTTTTGAAGACTTTCTCAGAATTGAGTTTTGAAAGTGGATTTAGGTACCCATTTGAGAGATAAGCATGGAAACCTATTTTTATGAGATTTGGAACTATTTTGGCCCTCGTTCAACGTTGGTCAAATCAAGGGTTAAAATATGGACTTTTGTCGACTTTCTGGAAATTGAGTTTTGAAAGTGGATTTAGGTACCAATTTGAGAGATCAGCATGGACACCCATTTTTATGAGATTTGGACCTATTTTGGCCCTTGTTCAAGGTTGGTCAAACCAAGGTTGAAAATACGCACTTTTGTCGACTTTCTCGGAATTGAAATTTTAAAGTAGATTTAGATACCCATTTGAGAGATAAGCATGGACAACTATTTTTATGAGTTTTGGAGCTATTTTGGCCCTCGTTCAAGGTTGGTTAAACCAAGGTTGAAAAGATGCACTTTTGTCGACTTTCTCGAAATTGAGTTTTAAAAGTGGATTTAGGTACCCATTTGAGAGATAAGCATGGATACCTATTTTTATGAGATTTGGAGTTATTTTGGCCCTCGGTCAAGGTTGAAAATATGCACTTTTGACAACTTTCTCGGAATTGAGTTTTGGAAGTGGATTTAGGTACCCATTTGAGAGATAAGCATGGACACCTATTTTTTATGAGATTTGGAGCTATTTTGGCCCTCTTTCAAGGTTGGTCAAACCATGGTTGAAAATATGCACTTTTTTTTAGTTTCTCGGAATTAAAATTTTAAAGTAGATTTAGATACCCATTTGAGGGATAAGAATGGACAACTTTTTTTATGATATTTGGAACTATTTTGGACCCCGTTAAATTTTGGTAAAACCAAGGTTGAAAATATTTACTTTTGTCAACTTTCTCAGAATTGAGTTTTTAAAGTGGATTTAGGTAGCCATTTGAGAGATAAGCATGGACAGTTATTTTTATGAGATTTTGAGTTATTTTGGCCCTCATTCAAGGTTGATCAAACCAAAGTTGAAAATATGCACTTTTGTTGACTTTCTCATAATTGAGTTTTTTTGAAAGTGGATTTAGGTACCCATTTGAGATAAAAGCATGTACACCTACTTTTATGAGATTTGGAGATGTTTTGGAAATATTTCAAGGTTGGCCATACCAAGGTTGAAAATATGCATTTTTGTTGACTTTCTCGGAATTGACATTTTAAAGTGGATTTAGATACCCATTTGAGAGATAATCATGGACACCTATTTTTATGAGATTTGGAGCTATTTTAGCCCTCGTTCAAGGTTGGTCAAACGAAGGTTAATAAATATGCACTTTTGTTGACTTTCTAGGAATTGAAATTTAAATTAGATTTAGATACCCATTTGAGAGATAACCATGGACAACTATTTTTATGAGATTTGCACTTATTTTGGCTCTCGTTCAAGGTTGGTCAAACCAAGGTTGAAAATATGCAGTTTTGTGGACTTTCTCGGAATTGCGTTTTGAAAGTGGATTTAGGTACCCATTTGAGAGGTAAGCATGGACACATATTTTTATGACATTTGGAACTATTTTGGCCCTCTTGCAAGGTTCATCAAACCAAGGCTGAAAATATGCACTTTTGTCGACTTTCTTAGGGAATTGAAATTTTAAACTAGATTTAGATACCCATTTGAGAGATAACCATGGACACCTATTCTTATGATATTTGGAGTTATTTTGGCTCTTGTTCAAGGCTGGTCAAACCATGGTTGAAAATATGCAGTTTTGTCGACTTTCTCGGAATTGAAATTTTAAAGTAGATTGAGATACCATTTGAGAGATACGAATGTACACCTTTTTTTTATGAGGTTTGGTACTATTTTGGCCCTCGTTTAAAATTGGTCAAACCAAGGTTGAAAAGATTTACTTTTGTCAACTTTCTCGGAATTGAGTTTTGAAAGTGGATTTAGGTACCCATTTGAGAGATAAGCATGGACACCTATTTTATGATATTTGGAGCTATTTTTTCCCTCGTTCAAGTGGTCAAACCAAGGTTCAAAATATGCACTTTTGTCAACTTTCTCGGAATTAAAATTTTTAAGTTGATTTAGATACCCCTTTCAGAGGTAAGCATCGACACCTATTTTTATGAGATTTGGAGCTATTTTGGCCCTCGTTCAAGGTTGGTTAAACCAAGGTTGAAAAGATGCACTTTCGTTGACTTTCTCAGAATTGAGTTTTGAAAGTGGATTTAGGTACCCAATTGAGAGATAAGCATGGACACCTTGTTTTATGAGATTTGGAGCTATTTTGGCCCTCGTTCAAGGTTGTTCAAACCAAGGTTGAAAATATGCACTTTTGTCGAATTTCTAGAAATTGAGTTTTGAAAGTGCATTTAGGTGCCCATTTGAAGGATAACCAAGCCAACTATTTTTATGAGAGTTGGAGCTATTTCGGCCCTCGTTCAAGGTTGGTTAAACCAAGGTTGAAAATATCCACTTTTCTCGACTTTCTTGGAATTAAAATTTTAAAGAAGATTTTAGAAACCCATTTGAGAGATAAGCATCGACACCTATTTTTATTAGATTTGGAACTATTTTTGGCCCTCGTTTAAGGTTGGTGAAACCAAGGTTGAAATTTTTTATTTTTTTTACTTTCTCGGAATTGAATTTTGAAAGCGGATTTAGGTACCTATTTGAGAGATAAGCATGGACACTTATTTTTTATTATATTTGGAGCTATTTTGGCCCTTATTTAAGGTTGCTCAAACCAAGGTTGAAAATATGCAATTTCTTCAACTTTCTCGGAATTGAAATTTTAAAGTAGATTTAGATACCTATTTGATAGATAAGCATGGACACCTGTTTTTATGAGATTTGGAGCTATTTTGTCCCTCGTTCAAGGTTAGTCAAACCAAGCTTGAAATATACACTTTTGTTGACATTCTCGGAATTGAGTTTTGAAAGTGGATTTATGTACTAATTTGAGAGATAAGCATGGACACCTATTTTTATGAGATTTGGATTTATTTTGGCCCTCATTCAAGGTTGGTCAAACCAAGGTTGAAAATATGCACTTTTGCCAACTTTGTCCGAATTGAAATTTAAAAGTAGATTTAGATACCTATTTGAAAGATGAACATGGACACCTATTGTTATGATATTTTGAGCTATTTTGGCCCTTGTTAAAGGTTCGTCAAACCAATGTTGAAAAGATGCACTTTTTTCGACTTTATCCAAATTGATTTTTGAAAGTGGATTTAGGTACCCATTTGAGAGATAAGCATGGACACCTATTTTTATGATATTTGGAGGTATTTTGGCCCTTGTTCAAGGATGGTCAAACCAAGGTTGAAAATATGCACTTTTGTTGATTTTCTTGGAATTGAGTTTTGAAAGTGGATTTAGCTACTCATTTGAGAGATAACCATGGACACCTATTTTTATGAGATTTGGAGCTATTTTGGCCCTCATTCAACGTTGGTCAAACCAAGGTTGAAAAATATGCACTTTTGTTGACTTTCTCGATATTGAAATTTTAAAGTAGATTGAGATACCCATTTGAGAAATAAGCATGGACCCTTATTGTTATGAGATTTGGAGCTATTTTTCCCCTCGTTCAAGGTTATTCAAACCAAGGTTGAAAATATACACTTTTGTTGAGTTTCTCAGAATTGAGTTTTAAAAGTGGATTTAGGTACACATTTGAGAGATAAGTATGGACACCTATTTTTATGAGAGTTTCAGCTATTTTGGCCCTCGTTCAAGGTCGGTCAAACCAAGGTTGAAAATATGCACTTTTGTTAACTTTCTCAGAATTGAGTTTTGAAAGTGGATTTAGGTACCTATTTGAGAGATAAGCATGGACACCTATTTTTACGATATTTGGAGCTATTTTGGCACTCGTTCAAGGTGGGTCAAAGACACGTTGAGAAGATGCACTTTTGTTGACTTTTTTGAAATTGAGTTTTGAAAGTGGATTTAGGTACCCATGTGAGAGATAAGCATGGACAACTATTTTTATGAGATTTGGAGCTATTTTGGCCCTCGTTCAATGTTGGTAAAACCAATGTTTAAAATATGCACTTTTGTTGTCTTTCTCGGAATTGAGTTTTGAAAGTCGATTTGGGTACCCATTTGAGAGATAAGCATGGACACCTATTTTTATGAGATTTGGAGCTTTTTTGGACCTCATTCAAGGTTGGTCAAACCAAGGTTGAAAATATGCACTCTTGTCGACTTTCTTGCTAATTGAAATTTTAAAGTAGATTTAGATACCCATTTGAGAGATAAGCATGGACCCCTATTTTTTTGAGATTTCAAGCTTTTTTCGCCCTCATTCAAGGTTGGTCAAAGAAATGTTTAAAAGATGCACTTTTGTCGACTTTCTCGGAATTGAGTTTTGAAAGTGGATTTAGGTACCCATTTGAGAGATAAGCTTGGACATCTATTTTTATGATATGTGGAGTTATTTTGGCCCTCGTTCAAGGTTCGTCAAACCAGGGTTGAAAATATGCACTTTTGTTGACTTTCTCGGAATTGAGTTTTGAAAGTGGATTTAGGTACCGATTTGAGAGATAAGCATGGACCCCTATTTCTATGAGATTTGGAGTTATTTTGTCCCGCGTTCAAGGTATGTCAAACCAAGGTTGAAAATATGCACTTTTGTCGACTTTCTCAGAATTGGTATTTTAAAGTAGATTTAGATACCCATTTGAGAGATAAACATGGATATCTATGTTTATGAGATTTGGAGCTATTTTGGCCCTCATTCAAGCTTGGTTAAACCAAGGTTGAAAATGTAGAGTTTTGTTGACTTTCTCGAAATTGAGTTTTGAAACTCGATTTAGGTACCCATTTGAGAGATAAGCATGGAAGCCTATTTTTATGAGATTTGGAGTTATTTTGTTCCTCGTTCAAGTTTGGTCAAACCAACCTTGAAAATATGCACTTTTGTCTACTTTTTTGTAATAGAAATCTTAAAGTAGATTTCGATACCTATTTGAGAGATAAGTGTGGACACCTATTTTTATGAGATTTGGAGTTATTTTGGCCCTCATTCAAAGTTGGTCAAACCAAGGTTGAAACGATGTACTTTTGTTGACTTTATCAAAATTGAGTTTTGAAAGTGGATATAGGTACCCATTTGAGAGATAAGCATAGATACGTATTTTTATGAGATTTGGAGCTATTTTGACCCTAGTTGAAGGTTGGTCAAACCAAGGTTGAAAAGATGCACTTTTGTCGACTTTCTCAGAATTGAAATTTTAAACTAGATTTAGATACCCATTTGAGAGATAAGCATGGACACCTATTTTTATGAGATTTGGAGATTTTTTGGTCCTTGTTTAAGGTTGGTAAAACTAAGGTTGAAAAGATTCACTTTTGTCGACTTTCTCAGAATTGAGTTTTGAAAGTGGATTTCGGTACCCATTTAATAGATAACTATGGACACCTTATTTTATGATATTTGGAGCTATTTTGGCCCTCGTTCAAGGTTAGTCAAACCAAGGTTTAAAATATGCACTTTTGTCGATTTTCTAGGAATTGATTTTTGAAAGCAGATTTAGGTACCCATTTTAGAGATATGCATGGGCACCTATTTTTATGATATTTGGAGATATTTTGGTCCTTATTCAAGGTTGGTGAAACAAGGGTTGAAAAT
The DNA here is from genome assembly GCA_001517045.1 of Pseudotsuga menziesii. Lineage (NCBI taxonomy): Eukaryota > Viridiplantae > Streptophyta > Pinopsida > Pinales > Pinaceae > Pseudotsuga > Pseudotsuga menziesii. The sequence goes on along the minus strand of LPNX010550597.1, from coordinate 15,171 downwards.
ATGCACTTTTGTCGACTTTCTCAAAATTGAGTTTTGAAAGTGGAGTTAGGTACCCATTTGAGAGATAAGTATGGACACCTATATTTATTAGATTTGGATCTATTTTGAGCCGCGTTCAAGGTTGGTCAAAGCAAGGTTGAAAATATGCACTTTTGTCGACTTTCTTGGAATTGAAATTTGAAAGTAGATTTAGATACCCATTTGAGAGATAAGCATGGAAACCTATTTTTATGATATTTGGAGCTATTTTGGCCCGCATTCAAGGTTGGTGAAACCAAGGTTGAAAATATGCACTTTTGTTGAATTTCTCGGAATTGAGTTTTGAGAGTGGATTTAGGAACCCATTTGAGAGATAAGCATGGATGCCTATTTTTTTGGGATTTGGAGCTATTTTGGCCATCTTTCAAGGTTGGTCAAACCAAGGTTGAATATATTCCCTTTTGTCAACTTTCTTGGAATAGAGTTTTGAAAGTGGATTTAGGTACCCATTTGAGAGATATGCATGGAAATCTATTTTTATGAGATTTGGAGCTATTTCCGCCCTCGTTCAAGGTTGGTCAAACAATGGTTGAAAATATGCACTTTTGTCGAGTTTCTCATAATTGAAACTTTAATGTAGATCTAGATACCCATTTGAGAGATAAGCATGGACACCTATTTTTATAAGATTTGGAGCTATTTTGACCATTGTTCAAGGTTGGTCAAATCAAGGTTTAAAAGATGCACTTTTGTCGACTTTCTCGGAATTGAGTTTTGAAAGTGGATTTAGGTACCCATTTGAGAGATAAGCATGGACACCTATTTTTATGAGATTTGGAGCTATTTTGGTCCTCATTCAAGGTTGGTCAAACCAAGGTTGAAAATATGCATTTTTGTCAACTTTCTCAGAATTGAATTTTGAAAGTGGATCTAGGTACCCATTTGAGAGAAAAGGACGAAAACATATATTTATGAGATTTGGAGCTATTTTGGTCCTTGTTCAAAGTTGATCAAACCAAGGTTGAAAATATGCACTTTTGTCGACATTCTTGCAATTGAAATTTTACAGTAGATTTGGTTACCTATTTGAGAGATAAGTATGGACACCTATTTTTATCAGATATGGAGCTATTTTGTGCCTCGATAAAGGTTAGTCAAACAAGGGATGGAAAGATTCACTTTTGTCAACTTTCTCAGAATTGAGTTTTTAAAATGGATTTAGGTACCTATTCGAGAGATAAGCATGGACACCTATTTTTATTTGATTTGGAGTTATTTTGGACCTCATTCACTTTTGTTGACTTTCTCGGAATTGCATTTTGAAAGTGGATTTATCTACCCATTTGAGAGATAAGCACAGACACCTAATTTTATGAGGTTTGGATCTCTTTTGGCCCTCATTCAAGGTTGGTTCAACCAAGGTTGAAAATATGCACTTTTGTCAACTTTCTCAGAATTGAGTTTTGAAAATGGATTTAGGTACACATTTGAGAGATAAGTATGGAAAGCTATTTTTATGATATTTGGAGTTATTTTGGACCTCGTCCAAGGTTGGTCAAACAAAGGTTGAAAATATGCACTTTCGTCGACTTTTTCAGAATTGAAATTTTAAAGTAGATTTAGATACCCATTTGAGAGAGAAGCATGGACACCTATTTTTATGATATTTCCAGCTATTTTGGCCCTTGTTTGAGAGATAAGAATTGATCCCTATTTTTATGAGATTTTGAGCTATTTTGGCCCTCGTTTAGGGTTGGTCAAACCAATGTTTAAAATATGCACCTTTGTTGGCTTTCTCGGAATTGAGTTTTGAAAGTGGATTTAGGTACCCATTTGAGAGATAAGCATGGACACATATTTTTATGATATTTGGAGTTATTTTGTCCCTCATTCAATGTTGGTGAAACAAGGGTTGAAAATATACACTTTTGTTGACATTCTCAAAATTGAGTTTTGAAAGTGTGTTTACGTACCGATTTGAGAGATAATCATGGACACTTATTTTTATGAGATTTGGAGCTATTTTGGCCTTCGTTCAAGGTTAGTCAAACCAGCATTGAAATATGCACTTTTTCAACTTTCTCATAATTGAGTTTTAAAAGTGGATTTAGGTACCCATTTGAGAGACAAGTATAGACACCTATTTTTATGAGATTTGGATCTATTTTGGCCCTCGTTCTAGGTTGGTCAAACCAAGGTTGAAAATACGCACTTTTGTCGACTTTCTCAGAATTGAAATTTTAAAGTATATTTTGAGACCCATTTGAGAGATAAGAATGGACACCTATTTTATGACATTTGGAGTTATTTTGACCCTCGTTCAAGGTTGGTGAAACCAAGGTTGAAGAGATACTCTTTTGTTGACTTTCTCGGAATTGAGTTTTGAAAGTGGATTTATGTACTCATTTGAGAGATAAGCATGGACAACTATTTCTATGTGATTTGAAGCTATTTTGGCTGTCGTTCAAGCTTTGTCAAACTAAGGTTGAAAAGATGCACTTTTGTCGAATTTCTTGGAATGGAGTCTTGATAGTGGATTAGGTAGCCGTTTGAGAGATAAACATGGGCACCTATTTTAATGAGATTTGGAGCTATTTTGGCCCTCGTTCAAGGTTGGTAAAACTAAGGTTGAAAATATGTGCTTTTCTTGACTTTTTGGGAATTGATTTTTGAAAGTGGATTTAGGTAGCCATTTGAGAGATAAGCATGGACACCTATTTTTATGATATTTGGAGCTATTTTGGCCCTCATTCAAAGTTGGTCAAACCAAGGTTGAAAATATGCACTTTTGTCAACTTTGTCAGAATTGAGTTTTGAAATTCGATTTAGGTAGCCACTTGAGAGATAAGCATGGACACCTATTTTTATGTGATTTTGTGCTATTTTGGCCCTCGTTCAAGGTTGATGAAACCAAGGTTGAAAATATGCACTTTTGTCGACTTTCTCGGAATTGAGTTTTGAAGGTGAATTTAGGTACCGATTTGAAAGATAAGCATGGACACCTAATTTTATGAGATTTGGAGCTAACTTGGCCCTCGTTCAAGGTTGGTCAAACCAAGGTTAAAAATATGCACTTTTATTTACTTTCTTGGAATTGAGTTTTCAAACAGGATTTAGGTACCCATTTGAGAGATAAGCATTGACATCTATTTTTATGAGATTTGGAGCTATTTTGGCCCTCATTCAAGATTGGAATTCAGTTTTGAAAGTGGATTTAGGTACCCATTGAGAGATAAGGATGGACACCTATTTTTATGAGATTTTGAGCTATTTTTTTCTGTGTTCAAGGTTGGTCAAACCAAGGTTGAAAGGATGCACTTTTGTTGACTTTCTCGGAATTGCGTTTTGAAAGTGTATTTAGGTACCCATTTGGGAAATAAGCATTGCCACCTATTTTAATGAGATTTGGAGATATTTTGGCCCTCGTTCAAGGCTGGTCAAACCAAGGTTGTAAATAAGCAATTTTGTTGACTTTCTCGGAATTGAAATTTTAAGGTAGATTTAGATACCCATTAGAGAGTTAAGCATGGAGACCTATTTTTATGAGATTTGGACCTATTTTGGCCCTTGTTCAAGGTTGGTCAAAACAAGGTTGAAAATATGCACTTTTGTTGACTTTATGAGAATTGAGTTTTGAAAGTGGATTTAGGTACCCATTTGAGAGATAAGCATGGACTCTTATTTTTATGAGATTTGGATCTATTTTGGCCCTCATTCAAGGTTGGTCAAACCAAGGTTGAAAATACGCACTTTTGTCGAATTTCTTAGAATTGAGTTTTGAAAGTGGATTTAAGTACCCACATGAGAGATAAGCATGAACCTCTATTTTGATTAGATTTGGAGCTATTTTGGCGATCTTTCAATGTTGGTCAAACCAAGGTTGAAAATATGCACTTTTAACGACTTTCTAGGAATTGAAATTTTGAGTAGATTTAGATACCCATTTAAGAGATAAGCATGGAAACCTATTTTTACGAGATTTGGAGCTATTTTGGCCCTCGTTCAAGGTTGGTCAAACCAACGTTGAAAAGGTGCACTTTTGTCGAGTTTCTCATAATTCACATTTGAAAGCGGATTTAGGTACTCATTTGAGAGATAAGCATGGGCACCTATTTTTATGATATTTGGAGCTATTTTGGCTTGCGTTGAAGGTTGGTCAAACCAAAGTTGAAAAGAAGCACTTTTGTCGACTTTCTTGGAATTGAATTTTCGAAGTGAATTTAGGTACCCATTTGAGATATAAGCATGGACACCTATTTTTATGAGATTTGGACCTATTTTGGCCCTTGTCTAAGGTTTGTCAAAGCAAGGTTGAAAGGATGCACTTTTGTCTAGTTTCTCGAAATTGAGTTTTGAAAGTGGATTTTGGTACCCATTTGAGAGATAAGAGTGGACACCTATTTTTATGAGATTTGGATCTATTTTGGGCCTTGTTCAAGGTTATTCAAACTAAGGTGTAAAATATGCACTTTTGTCGACTTTCTCGAAATTGAGTTTTTAAAGTGGATTTAGGTACCCATTTGAGAGATAAGCATGAAGACCTATTTTTATTAGATTTGGATCTATTTTGGATATCGTTCAAGGTTGGTCAAACCAAGGTTGAAAAGATGCACTTTTTTCGCCTTTCTTGGAATTGAATTTTCAAAGTGGATTTAGGCGCCCATTTGGGAGATAAGCAAGCACACCTATTTTTATGCTATTTGGAGCTATTTTGGCCCTCGTTCAAGGTTGGTCAAACCAAGGTTGAAAATATTTACTTTTGTCGATTTTATTAAATTTTCAAAGTGGATTTAGTTCCCCATTAGAGAGATAAGTATGGACCCCTATTTTTATGAGATTTGGAGCTATTTTGGCCCTCGTTAAAGGTTGGTCAAACCAATGTTGAGAAGATGCACTTTTGTCAACTTTCTTGGAATTGAGTTTTGAAAGTGGATTTAGTTACCCATTTGAGAGATAAGATGTGCACCTATTTTTACCAGATTTGGAGCTATTTTTGGCCCTCATTCAAGGTTGGACAAACTAAGGTTGAAAATATGCACTTTTGTTGACTTTCTCAGAATTGAAATTTTAAAGTAGATTCAGAGACCCATTTGAGAGATAACCATGGACACCTATTTTTATGAGATTTGGATCTATTTTGGCCCTTATTCAAGGTTGGTCAAATGAACCTTGAAAAGACGCACTTTTGTCTACTTTCTTGGAATTGAGCTTTGAAAGCGGATTTAGGTACCCATTTGAGAGATAAGCATGGACACCTATTTTAATGAGATTTGGAGTTATTTTGGCCCTCATTCAAGGTTGGTAAAACCAAAGCTGAAAATATGCAATTTTGTCAACTTTTTCAGAATTGAGTTTTGAAAGTCGATATAGGTACCCATTTGAGAAATAAGCATGGACGCTTATTTCTATGAGATTTGGAGCTATTTTGGGCCTCGTTCAAGGCTGGTCAAACCAATTTTTAAAAGATGCACTTTCATTAACTTTTTTGGAATTCAGTTTTTAAAGTGGATTTAGGTACCCGTTTGAGAGATAAGTATGGAAAACTATTTTTATGAGATTTGGAGATATTTTGGCCCTCGTTCAAAGTTGGTTAAACCAAGGTTGAAAAGTTGGACTTTTGTTGATTTTCTCAGAATTGAGTTTTGAAATTGGATTGATGTACCCATTTGAGAGATAAGCATGGATTCCTATTTTTATAAGATTTGGATCTATGTTGGCCCTCGTTCAAGGTTGGTCTTATGAAGGTTGAAAAGATGCACTTTTGTTGACTTTCGCGGAAATGAGTTTTGAAAGTGGATTTAGGTACCCATTTGAGAGATAAGCATGGACACCTATTTTTACGAGATGGGGAGCTATTTTGGTGCTTGTTAAAGGTTGATCTAACCAAGGCTTAAAATATGCACTGTTGTAAACTTTCTCAAAATTGGAATTTTAAAGTATATTTAGACACCCATTTGAGTGATAAGCATGGACAACTATTTTTATGAGATTTGGAGCTATTTTGGACCTCGTTCAAGGTTGGTAAAATCAAGGTTGAAAATTTGCAATTTTGTTGACTTTATCGAAATTGAGTTTTGAAAGTGGATTTAGGTACCCATTTGAGAGATAAGCATGGAAACCTATTTTAATGAGATTTGGAGCTATTTCAGCCCTCATTCAAGGTTAGTTAAACCAAGGTTGAAAATATGCACCTTTTCGACTTTCTCAGAATTGAGTTTTGAAAGCGGATTTAGGAACCCATTTGAGAGATAGGCATGGACACCTAATTTTATGAGAATTGGAGCTATTTTGGCCCTTGTTTAAGGTTGGTCAAACCAATGTTGAAAATATGCAATTTTGTTGACTTTCTCATAGTTGAATTTTAAAAGTGGATTTAGGTACCCATTTGAGAGATAAGCATGGACACATATTTTTATGATATGTCGAGATATTTTGGCCCTCATTGAAGGTTGGTCAAACTAAGGTTGAAAATATGCACTTTTGTCTACTTTCTCATAATTGAGCTTTGAAAGTGGATGTAGGTACCCACTTACGAGATAAGCATGGACACCTATTTTTATGAGATTTGGAGCTAATTTGGCCCTCATTCAAGGTTGGGAGAACCAAGGTGCAAATATGCACTCCGGTCAACTTTTTTGGAATTGAAATTTTAAAGTAGATTCTATTAGAATTTATAACACTCCCTTGACCCAACTGTAATTACCTGGGCTATACTCATCTATTTCCTATGTGGTTTGATTTGTTCAGTGTTTATATTCATTCTCCTTTTATTGCATCAATAATATTTGAATCATTGCTTGAAGATATAAATGGTGCAACATTTTTAACATGGTATCAGAGCCATTTCAAGCAAGCTTCATGTCTATCTACTCTCCATTAAACACCAAAAGAAGATGGGTTTCCACATAAGTCCCGCAATATTTGCATTGCTAACACTGGACTAGTATAGAGAAGTCTCTTCGGGAGTGATGGACCCTTATAAAGTGTTCATGTCGATATTGAAGGCATGATTCTAACACAATTCGAATCTTTTTTGTTTTGTAGTGATATGTTACAGGCTCAATTTCATATGGATTCGATATTATCAGTTCCTCTTCTTAATCCATCCACAAGATATTTAGAATGGAAGTTGAAGATGATTGCTTCTCTAAAGAGACAAAGTCTCTATGAGGTATCTATTGTACTTGGTAAAGAGTCTTATGGATACGAAAATGACTGGCTAAATGATGGTGATAGATCTTTTGGAATAATATGTGAGGCCTTTTCTCCTAGCTTGTGCTACCTTATTGGTTCTGTAGAATACCCAAAGGATATCTGGATAGAACTGGATAGAACCTTTGGGAAGCACAATGAGGATAATTATAGAAATTTGGAGAGAACACCCCACACCACAAGAGTTATTTACTCAAAAGCAATGGTCTCTACTCTCTCTGATGAAGTTGTTCAAGATGAAGAAGAAGCAGATTCTTCCACACAGTCAATTCGAATTGAATATAGTCTCCTTGGAGTGACTCCTTCTCCTACTGCTCCGGAAGTCTATGAGATAACTGATATCTAATCTTCTCATATGGTTGATCCAGAAGAAGACATTTGAATATATATTATTCAATAAAAACTCTCCTTCTATTCTTTGGAAAAATTCTTCGGTGATTCTTTAAATTTTGTGCATAGTTTACTGGTGATTGTTTCAGAAAAGGAAGAGGAATTTGATTTATCTATCTATAATGGTGTTGCTTCTGTGAAGATAAGTAATACCATGGATATTTTAGAAATAATACCATATTATAGGATTGATCCATTCACTCTCAATAATCTAGAGCTACCTGTAAATTCCTACAGGATTGCATGCACCAAAAATCAGAATTTTGAAGAAGGAGAAAATTGTGCATCTACCATCTCAGTGGAGCACAGTTTTGGATCTGATCATATGAACCTATTTGGATCTGATTTATTTTATGATATCATAATATTTGGTTCAGGTTTTAAAATTCAAGAGCTTACAATATTTCTTGTAACTGGTTTCATCATTTTTGGTGTGACAAATCAAGCACCGCAAGTCTCCTTCAAGTTTGTTGCTAAGGATTCAATGTTAGTTTTCTCTTATGAGATTGCTGATATTATATTTTGTGAATTATTGGTTATTTATAGAGATATATCAGATTATGGAGCTCAATAATTCACTCTCCATAGTACCATGGATTCTCTACCTACCTTTTTGATTACATGTTCATCTCCTCACAAAACTAGTAAAGTTGGAGACATTCTACATCCACCTGGACACTTGCTCCTAACACTTGGGGTTGATTTTTCCTCACATGGTTTGATGTTAAATGATGCAATATATTAGTTTCATGGGTGTTCCTCACATGGTTTGAATTCTCAAGAAATTTTGATCTCTCATAAGTTGATTTTAGCTGCTCTACATGGGTCCAATCTTTACCATGCAACTGTTTATATTTCTGATTTAGTTGAGTACATTATTCTTCTTCCAAAGAGGAAGATTCCTCTAGAAATAAGAATTTGTTTGGATTCATAGGTTCACATGCATATATTCAGGATGTTGTTGCATAGAAGAACACGAATACTGCATTACTATTGCAAATCACAGCAAAATATTTTGCAAGTTTTTAACTTGTATTTTCCTATTTCCTCTTATTTTAAGGGAGGGGGGGTTTCCCATGTGGTTTTCCCCAGTTTCCTCAGTTGTATTAAGCAAAATTCTATCTTTTATATTGCATATGGGTGTTTAATGGCCTTGTTTCCAGGGCCCATAGTTGTAAAAGTTAGGATTCAGGGGGGGTGTTAGGATTTATAATCCTCCCTTGACCCAACTGTCTATTAGATTATTTTACCCCAACTTAGGAGTTTAAATTAATTAATTAATTAAGTCCTCTAGTACCGTTGTGTCCACATGGCCTAATGGGGCAGCATGTACAAGTTACTAGAGTGTGGGGAAAACTGCTAGAGGGTAACTTCCATTGACTTCACTTGCATGCATTAGTTTAGGTGCCTCCTAGACCAATCCCTACATTTTAGGAGCCATTGGGAGTCCCAACACCAACCTCCTTTAGTCATTTGGAGTTGGAACTAGTTAAGCTTAGTTAATTTACAACTACATTTAGTTAGATCACAATCATTTCAGTTAGATCTAGTTATGCATTGCTGCATGTGGATTAGGCACCTTTTCTCACCTACCACTTCGGCTAGACTAAGTTAACTATTTATTACAGATTATGTGAGTTGTTTAGACATCTGGAGTTAACCATTTGGAATCTGATATTTATTGATACATCCTGAGTTAGCTATTCAGTTAGATACAGTCACATCCAATTGGTAGATTCGAATTCCTCCATAATGAATTTGGATTCTTCCTTATGTAACAATATTGTAACACTGGATTGATTAATGACAATGATACTCTAATTATTTGAGCTATACTCATCCGTTTCCTATTTGGTTTGATTTTTTCAGTGTGTATTGTTATATGCCTGAATGGCACCTCTCCATCTGAGTGCTGACATCCCTCATGTTGGCACACAAAAGGACATTTATGGATAGAGGTTTGCCCAAAACACTATAGATTGGCTTATGGAATAATACATACTTCCTCCATCCAGTTGATTACTTTGCCATTTTACTATGTTGACCTGTATTCACGAATCTCCTTTTATGCAACTCACGATTCATTTGCGAGTGTCCCTTATAGCAAGTCACGAATGGATGTATTTGCGGGTTTCCCTTGTAGCAAGTCGCGAATCATTCACGGGTTGTCCTTCTACACACCCGCGAATATGTCCCTGAACAGTTAAACATAAAAACACGCACTGATCTGAGATTAGTTAAGCATTGTTATCTTAATTATCTTAACTGTCTCAACCTCCTCAACCTTCGAAACCGTCTTATTTCCTCCATATAAATACAGGCCTTGGGAGGGTGTTGGATAGATACACTTGGAGAGAAAATTTATGCTGGTGGAGTTTATACAGAAGTCTTTGGAGCAATGGAACTCAGAATCCTTTGGTTGCAGAGGAGTCCTTGTCTCAGGTGTTGGGTTGTAATATGAAATTCTTCATTATTGATAATAAAGAGAATCCTTCTTCCATATGTGTTTCATGTGTCTTGGTTTGATAAATGTTTATGTTTATGCATCTTATATAGGATTTATCTAACCTGTTTACATATATATGAATCATCTTGTATCTAGAAGATTGGCTCTTGACAGGTGAAAGAAGAACAACCTTGAAGAATTTGGAGGTGAAGTAGAACGGAAGAGGACTAGCAAGGATCGACCTTCGTTAATCGAGTAAGTCTTTCTCATCCTCCTATTTCCTTTAGTGCATTCTGGAAGTCAATTGTCTGCAAGTTAATTGAGTATGTTGGTAACCCCAGACCTTAGGTTATTAGGTGTGTAATCCTATACAACAGAACTGGCGACTCTGCTGGGGAGCCTGGACTACTGTAGGTTGTTTCTGTCCCCCTGACCAGTCTTTGCTTATAAGTCTGTGTGTGATCTGTAATCCTGGTTCTTATTTGCCTCAGCATTTGAAAGTATTTGTTTTTTTCTTGGTTTTTTAGAAAAATATTATACCCATTCGCGAGTTATCCTTCTAGATAGTCGCGAATACATGTTTGCATTCATGGGTTGTAATACTAGACAGTCACGAATCATTCGCTAGTTTCTCTTATAGACAGTCGCGAATACTCCTGGAAATAGAGATTTTTAAGTCAAAGTTTGCTTGTTCTTTTCTTTCTATAATCCCTATTTTCTGAGTGGATTTTCCTTATGAATGTTGTGTAGCTTGTTTGAACACTTTGGGTGATTACACTTAGTGCTTTTCAAAATCCCTTGAGTCTCTTTTGCTTGGATTATTTACTGTTTGCGTCCTGAAGTATTTTGGCCTGTTTGGGTTGTGGGTTAAAGTGTCTTGGTCCAGATCAGTGATCAGGGTCTTGGGATCTGTTTTTTCCAGTTTGTCTTCTGATAGTGGCTGGTTGTCACTTGCCTTTGTAAGTCTGCAGTGATTCTTTGTCATTGTTAGCACCCAAGCTAGGGTTCCTAGCCTTCTTTTATTGGTTGTATTTTGGTTCTATCAGCCTGTTTGCTTCAGTTTGTTGCTTTTATACAGTTTATAAGTTTCAAGTTTGCTCAAGCACAGTGCATTGTAGATGCATAGTAGAATTTTGAGTATTTTTAAAAGTGAAAAGAAAACATAGTTAAAGCTTTTGCATTGTGATTTTGCATAAGTAGTGTTTATTTCAATTTAAAAATATTATATCAAAAACTACAAAAAATATAGGCTTAGTTTCTCTTATTGCTGCTTTCAATTCATTAATACATATTTGCAAAAATTAAAAAGAAGTTTGCTTTTATAATGGCAATTTTGCTTTGAATACATCTTTACTTTCATTTATTTCTTATTTGAGTCAAAACACCGTACAGTATACCACTCCATTTCCTCTTGAGTAAGAAACAACCCTCTAAAATGAACACATAAATTAAAATGTACTAGTAAGTTTTTGTTTTTAGGGGCCTTTCACCTACTAGCTTAGGCTAGACTTATGGGCTAGGAAGTGTAAACTTCCCACAAGTTATAAAACTCAGACGTAGTGGACCTTTCTTTAGGTAAATCCTTGACTTTATTGACTGTATCTGGGAAGCTCCTCTCAAACAGGAGTTAAGCACTAGGCCGCGTGGAGGCTTGGACAGAGGAGATAACCCTCCGAATCGTTGTCAAAGAGCAACCCAGGACTTTTACGCATCTGGGGATTCTGTCCTAGACAGAGTTTCAGGCTCAGCTACCCTGCCCATGCGTACGAGTTTGGCTTGCGACTGTCCCCCCAGACTATTGGTAGTGCCAAGGTAGCCTTTAGTCTCTTGTCTTTTAGGGTTCATACCTAGGTAAACCGGAAGGCTATTTCTGGTTCACCTTGAACGGGCTTGGAAGGTAACCCTTGTTGAAAGTGTAGGGGGGCGGTGGGTGATTCCTCTGCTTGTGCCTAAGAACCACTTCAAGGACACCAAGTAATCGTTCATCAACTTTCTTCGGGAAAGTATATCTTTTACCCTGGTTTGATTGCTTGAGGCTTTAGGATCTTTATAGTGTATGCTCTGTGGTTTGGTTGTGTTTATTTGGCCTTAGGGTGTGATTTGTTAAATTTCTAATTCTGGAGGACCAACTTGTTAGAAGGTCAAGAAGGTTGAGAAACCTTCCTCCTATCACCACATTGGAGCCTCCACCTTTACCTCAAAGGCGGAGATTAGACACAGACGGTTCATTTGAACCTGTAGGAATAAGTGAATTTCTTGGTGAAACAGAACTCATTGCTAACCATTTTGATCTTGACACAGTTGAGATAGAAGAATTGCAGACTGACGAGTTTGCAAGAAACTTTAACACCCCCTTGATTGATTTAAACGACCCTGTGATCGTTCAGGTTAGACCTTTTGATTCACCAGTGTTAGGTGTCCCTGTGGGTAGAGTCATGTCTTTTGTAGGAGAAATTTCTTTTTTGTTCACCTTAACCCTTCCGGTTGAAGGGGTACTACCTCCCTCGGTAAGTGCCCCTAGATCTAGTTTGCCTTCTACACCTTTGACTCCAACGAGCTGGGTGGTTCAACCACCGGTTCATTCCAACATAGGAGGTACTTTTGGTGACATGGTTACTAGGATCCCCAGTATACCTACTATTCCTTCTTCCTTCCCTTACACTACCCAGAGTGGTCCGGTAGGATCCTCAGCATTTGTCCAAGGATTTCTTTGGAATGGGGGGTACATTCCCCCATCCAATCCATACATAGGTCCATCTCCTTCATATGTAGGAGTGCAGTTTGGGAGCAACACCTCTTATGGGCAAAGCTTCCAAACCCCTATTTCGGTCCCATACATGAGCTCTCCCTTTTCGCTATTTAGCGGAGGGATACCTGCTCTTCTCTTTCAGTCTCATGTCTCTATGGGGATGGCATGAACCTCTTACATTGCACTTCCCACACATAATCTTGTGGCTTACGAATGGAATCCGTTTCAAAGAAACCTTCCCACTTCACAACCGGTGCCTGGGGGAAACCCCACTTTTTCCCATGGGCATTCGGGGGTAGGTCCCTCTAATCCCAAAGCTAGCACATCTAGTGCCCCGGTTAGGACCAAAATTCCTTTCCTGGAAACTTTAAACTTGCCAGACTTGTCAAAATTGATGAATGACCTGGTGAGGCATGACCCCTTGTGGCCACCTGTTCCCACCAAGTTACCATCGGACATCACTAAGTTTGAAGGCAAAACTGGTGAATATCCTGGGGTACATGCCACCACTTTTCACTTATGGTGTTCTTCCAATTTGTTGAATGAGGATTCAATTAGATTGAGTCTATTCCAGAGGACCTTGACAGGTACGGTGGCAAAATGGTATATTGAATTTCCTTCTGCTGCCTTTAGTAGTTTCTGGGATTTGGCTAATGCTTTCCTTAGCCACTTTCAGCTTTCGGTTCAATACGATTTCGGAACGAACTTGTTTTCTAATTTTAGACAAAACAAGGCTACCCACATCTCGGATCATATCCAAGAGTGGAGGAGGAGAAAGAGCCTTATCAAAGCCACCATTCCTCCTGAGTTTCTGTTAGAGTGGTTCCTTAAATCACTGTTGCCATATATATCTAAGGATGTTTCCACATTAGGAGTAAAGAACGAAGAAGAAGCCATACTCAGGGCCCAACAGTTGGATTTGATTTATTCACAGTCTGGGATCTTGTATGAGATCATCCTTGATGCACCGAGGCCTTCGCACAAGGTGGAGAAGCCTAAGCCTAGACCCCATGCCGATGGTGTGGTTGGGTCCGTTAACTCTCCCACTGTAGAGTCTTTGACTAAACAAATTCACCAATTATCTGTCAAACAGTCTACGGTGGAGGCAGCAAAGGCTTCCCCCTCTCCCCAGAATGCAAATGCTTTTTCACAAACCTCTCAGAAGGGCAATCAACAGCTCGGCAGGAAGAAAAAGAAAGGTAAGAAGGGAGAGGGAAACCAAAACAATCCTAAGCCTGTGAACAATGTGGATGGGGGAAAAAAAGAAAAAAAGAAGGTCAAGTTCCCTTGTAAGTTGTGCCAAGAGGACCACCTTACTCACCTTTGTCCCCTTATGGATCAAGCCCAGAAGCTGCTTAAAGCTCAACAACCGGCTGTCCTGAAGGATCCTTTTCCCCAAGGACAGAACTTAGCTTTAGCTTCTAATGTAGCAGGGGGCACTCAAACTGCCCCTGACCCTAACTATATCAACATGGTTCGATCTTCAACTTTGTTGCAGACAAGGAACAAAAACTATGAGAAAGAGACTCCTGAGAAGGTTAAAGCTGTAGGTGAAACTTCCAACCCTCTCACAATAGAGAAACCTGTCGAAACTATGTCGAAGATACTGAAAGGTGTTTTCAAGAAGACCTTGCATAACCCCAATGCTAGGGCTGCTTCAAACTAATCTGTGGTTGAATATTTAGCTCAAACTCCGTGTGCAATGTCAGCTTTAGAGGTGTTACAGAGTTGTCCTGCCCAGCGGGATTCCCTCTTAGCAACTTTAGGTAGCATGGATTCTTTGAGTCTCATGGCGAAATTCAACTTATCTGATGTCAAAATTCGCCTACCTTACCATGTAGCCCTATCAATAGATGTCGTCCATGGTGGTAAGTGTTATAGCGGATTTCACCACACTAGGTGAATCACACATTGTATGGCCTTCCCTTGTCCCGCTGCAGACTCATTACCCCCTTTGGACCACTTTATATCTTTTGATGTTACCTTAATCATCCCCAAAAAACATTATAATATTGATATACGCGGATTTTTCCCCGATAACCGCGTACATACGCGGATATTCCCTCGATAGTCGCGTACATCGGGATGTGTGCATAAATCCAAATCCTTTTGGAATATTCCTTGACTTGGATCCGACTCATATGACTCCTGGCCTTCCATATGCCTTGAGATCGCACGGATTCGACCCTTCAGTATCCCTTTGAAGAGCTATATAAGGAACCCCTTGGTACATTGAAAGCATAAGAGAAAGTTGAGAGCATCGAAACTATAGTCCATTGTTGCCAGAACTTTATTTTTGAGTCTGCATCCCTTTGTCCCTTGGAGCACTGTTGTGTTCTTCCCAAGCTTGCCCATTGTTAGTAAGCTTGCTATCGAAGTGATGGAGGATTGAGGT
>LPNX010550586.1:4911-101913 GCA_001517045.1 Pseudotsuga menziesii | reverse complement strand
CCCCCCTCAGTATTGACCAATAAACCAACACACCCCATCTTGTATCACAATTCACCCCTCAAATCAACACTGCCCACACTTGTCTTCTAGCAGCATTTCAGAAAGACATAACCATATTGAATGAATGCATCCCGTGTCCTATATTGGTGGAATCTCGAACCCTATTGAACCTTGTTGGATATGTTGGAATAGTTTGTTTATACAAAATATATATGGGATATTGATCCCAGAATTAGGAGATCATCCTATTGGGATTCAATAGATTGGAAAAACAAATAAACTTCTATTTATTCTCCTCCCTCTTGGCTATGGAATTAGGCCAAGGTGTTAGGGAATACCTAGGGCATAATACAAATTACAGATTGTTCAATTAATATTACATTCGCATATGATTATGGTGTTATTGATAAAACATAACCACTCAAATAAAAGATCTTCCAAACTAGATTAAATGAGTAAAATGTACAACATAAAGCCTTAAGCAACCATCCACAACAAAACTATCAAATCCCATTTACAAGTTCATAAGGGGTATACATAGTCCAAAGAAAGATGAAGCATTTTCTTTATAATATAACAATTTCTAGAAATCCAAGGGAAAATGAAGAAATGGAGTTGTGATAAAACATTTTACTGTGATAGTATTCAATGAGTAAAAATGTGTTTCACATTATTTTCATATTATGATGTTAATGTTTTAGGTACTGCAATAAAATACTAATATGTGATTAAATTTTTTCATGTGTAATTAGGTCATACTGTTAATCTTGGATTCCATTACCTAGTTTTAGTTTTTTTCAATATATTTATTTATTTATTTATTTTTTACTATTTCACATACTTGAAGAAATTATTGTCAAAATTCTACTTAAGCACCACTCCAATTGTCATGTACTTCCTTGATCTCAAAACTCTCTTGCGATCAATCCTCCCCTTTTTGTCCCTCAAATTTTTCCCAATATTTGATGAATTTCCAACATTTCCCCACTATTTGATGAATTAGCTTTCACAGTTTTGCTATATGACATATTGATTTTTAATGTAAAACATCTTTTTATTTTTATGTATTATCTTAAAGAAAATGAAGTTTTTATTTTGGCTACGCACTCTTTACACTCTAATGTTATATTTTTTTTCTAACTTGGTGCTAGAACAACACTCTAAGAAAGGGAAACAAGTTATTATCTTTGTAATTCTTTTAAGTTATAACTTATGAAGATGTGTGGTAGTTTGTAAAGATATTTGTGGTATATAATTATTTTAAATTATAACATATGAAGATACGTGGTAGCTTGTAAAAATATAAATGTGTGGTAGCTTGTTTAGATATCTATTGTAACTTAGGAGTAGTGTGGAATAGTAGCATAAGAATAGGATTCTATATAAAATTTAAAAAGATGGGATGTGAAGAGTGTGAAACTTAGGAGTCGTGTGGAATAGTAGCATAAAAATAGGATTGGATATAAAATTCAAAAAGCTAGGATGTGAGGAGTGTGATAGAGACAATCATTAATTAGTAATAATTATTTTAATTAAAAAGAAAACAAGTATTTAGTACTAAGTATGCAATTGAATAATATGTATATTTTGTAATGTTTAAAGAATTAAAATTGAGCTTTAAAAATTAGTTTTAAAATTTAGTCTTATGTTAGTAAAAGCTTGTAGTCTTATTACAACTATACCAAATATTCTAAAAATTTTGAATTGTTCACCATTTTTATACACAAAGGCTAATTTATTACAAAATTAGGCTATTATGACACAAAATAGTAAACCAAAATCTTGTATAAATTAATCTAACCCATAAAAAACTGTTAATAAAAAATGTTTCAAAAAATCAAACTAACGCTAAAATTCAAATTCAAAATGATATTAGTTGATGTTTACATATTCAATCAAGCGATTGTATGTTCTTAATACGTGTCATAAATAGGCTCCACCACCAACACTAATAAAGGCCAAAATAAAACCTCAAATCTTTTGATGCGTCAAATAAAATATCTAATATACGCGAGAGTGGAAACGTGGGCTTAGAAAAATATCGATGGATTTGTGTACAAATGAAATAGGAAAACCTACGGATTACTAAAAGTTGACGAACTAATGGGATTTGAAATCGAAGTGGCTCGTCATTGATAACTATGTAATTAGTTTGGACGATTTTTAAGTAGAATTATAATAGTTTTTGGACCATATTTGGGAAAATCACCTCAGGACAATCAATTTGCCCATCAAATTCCTATCTTGAATATGACTAGATAATGATTTAAAAAAAATCCAAAATATATTCCAAAAAGTGAGGTCCCTGCCTCCATGCATATGATCGCTACTACGATGTTTATATGAGGCTCGATGATTTTAGGTAGTAGCTAGTATTGTAGTCGCGAGGGCCTAGGCTTATAGTTACACACTTCACCACTACGAACTCATAACTAACCCTGCATTAATTAATTCATACCGTTGAAGTAAGTGTTTACAAATGGCTACGCAACGGAAATGTAATTATCATCCCCGGTGTTGAAATAAGAGTTTAGGCCTATTCAAATCAAGTTGTTACGCCTAACTGTTACCTGCTGCGCTGGGCATAATGCATAATGCATTACTTCTCTTCACCTGCCTTCACATGCAGCAGCAGGTGAAGAGAAGAAAATCCCACGTCATGAAAAAGAAACTCCCACGTCATGAAAAAGAAATGGCTATCAGGCAGTTGAGTGTTTACCCCTCTGAATCACCCGACTCGGTAGGAGAAATTGCAATGGTGATGGGAACAATATGACCTACTCTGCAATGCACTTTCATGGATGGATTGACAGAGTAGATTGAGATTGGGATCTCTCTGGGCTATAAAAAGGAAGGAAGTCTTGCCATTCCAATACTGCATCAAACAGAGTGTAGCCAATTATCTCTTGTGTCAGCCACCCTCTCCAGTCTCTTCCCATTTGCAAGCTCTTCTCCAGTAGTAGCTCTTCTCATTTTCATATATTCTATTGCATTTTATGCCTTGAGAGAGTTTAGAGCTGCAGCATTCCGTTCCTTTAACATAACATTTTCAATTATTCTTAAAGATCTGGTGGTAGAATTGTAAGTAGTGAGTAGGTGTTAAGATGAAGAAACAGCGTATTTTGAGCTGCATGCTCTTCATCGGAATCCTCTGCATCCATGGCGAGGCGGCAGCAAAGCCATTTGGATCCCTGTTTGCAGAGAATTCGAGAGAAACGGAGCTTGTCAATGCCAATACTAGTGCTGTGGAAAAAGATCCAGACAGCGTAGTGCAGATGGTTCAAAGGTACGTTAAATGGAACGCTGATCAGTTTTGATCTGTTAAGTGCACTTGCAGGTTAATAATGTTTTAATGATTGAGTCATGTGAATGGTGTTGTTTTTTCTATTCCAGAAGCATTGACAACAGCACGAGAAGGCGAGAGCTGGGCTATCTGTCCTGCGGAACGGGCAACCCCATTGATGATTGCTGGCGTTGCGATCCCAATTGGGAGCAAAACCGAAAACGCCTGGCAGACTGTGCCATTGGATTCGGCAGGGATGCCCTTGGAGGCAAGAATGGGAGATTTTATCTTGTCACGGATCCCAACGATTATGATGCGGTGAATCCTCGACCGGGCACTCTGCGTCACGCAGTGATTCAAACAGAGCCGTTGTGGATCATTTTCAAGAGAGACATGGTCATCCAGCTCAAGGAGGAGCTCATCATGAACAGTTACAAAACAATCGACGGAAGGGGTGTGAATGTCCACATTGCAAACGGGCCATGTATCACCGTTCAGTATGTGAGTCACATCATCATCCACGGCATTCATGTTCACGATTGTAAGCCTGCGGGAAATGCTATGGTGAGGGATTCTCCCACGCATTACGGGTGGAGAACTATCTGTGATGGAGATGGCATCTCCTTATTCGGAGGAAGCCACGTTTGGGTGGACCATGTCTCTTTGTCCAACTGCGCAGATGGTCTCATTGACGCCATCATGGGATCCACTGCTATTACCATCTCAAACAGTTACTTTACCCACCACAACGAGGTTGGGTTGTCACATCAAGGATATTTTTGCTATTTTAGTACTTTGCTGCTCTGTTTTTGTGTCAAAGCTTGTGGAACAAAAATCTAACACAGTTGCTCGGTTTTTTGTGTGGGGTTTAGGTGATGTTGTTGGGTGCTAGCGACAGCTACACTCCCGACGTCAAGATGCAGGTGACGATTGCATACAACCATTTTGGAGAAGGTCTTGTGCAGAGAATGCCCAGGTAAATAAATAAATAACATCTTTCCCTGCAGTGTGGCAGTGATCTTACAAAGAAATGAACATTTATGAATGATGAATGCAATGCAGGTGCAGGCATGGATACTTCCATGTGGTGAACAATGACTACACTCACTGGGAAATGTATGCAATTGGGGGGAGTGCAAACCCCACAATCAACAGTCAAGGCAATAGATTCTTGGCACCTGCAAATGTTTTAGCGAAAGAGGTAACAAAGCGAATAAACAAGGACGTGGATCAATGGAAGGATTGGAACTGGAGATCGAAAGGAGATATGATGCTGAACGGTGCATATTTCACGCCATCGGGAGCAGGGGCGTCTTCTGCGTATCAGAAAGCATCGAGTCTGGCAGCGAGGCCTTCAACCCTCGTCGGGCCGCTCACCCAGAATGCGGGCGTGCTCTTCTGCAGGAAAGGAGCTCGCTGCTAACCTCCTCAACCAGCCCTGCTGAAGATGAATACCATCAATCAGCTCCATCCGAGGTGTTGTTACTAGTGTGTGTTCCTGTTGTTGGTAATTATGGTCTTTAACAGAGTTGTCAAAGTTGTTAACATAGTTCTACAATCTCGCGTAATGTGCAAACTTGAATCCCATCAATCAAATTGATATAAATAATGTTTTTTCTTCTTCATAAACAGAGTTCTACAATCTTGCGTGATGTGCAAACTTGAATACCATCAACATGTTTTTCAAATTCTATCAAATTGATATAAATAGTGTTCAGTGTTTTTTTTCTTCTATAATTTATAATTTATGAAATTGAGTACAGTTGTTGCTATGAAGTTAAACAGTTCATTGTCAAATATAAAAATAATGAGGAGTGGACACCAAATATAAATTGTAATATTGGAGTTAAATAAAGTTTACCCCTTTTCACTATTTTTTTGGCATTTACATTAATAAGTTAGAAAAGTGTTTAGAAGAAGCATGTTGGGTCCATACAATCTTAGCTAGGATAGTTATCATCCTCCTACTTTATAGTGATGATATGATGATATTATTCTTATGGCAAGGTGTTCTTCTAACTCTAACATGGGTACTATTAACACCCACAAAACAAAAACCATGATTATAAAATCTAAGAAAGACACCTATGCAAATTTGATTTATGATAATAGAAATCTAGAGGAAGTGACTTCTTACAAGTATCTCTGAATTGATATTCATCACAAGCTCAATTGGAACTATAACATTGAGAAAAATGATTAATGGAGGGTGGAAAGCTTATTTTGGTCTTGAAAATAACTGTAACTCAACCAAATTGGTCATGTCGGATAAAAAGAAGTTCCTCTTTGAAACTCTTGTCATCGATATTATCTTGTATGATTGCGAAGTATGGGGGTGTAACATTTCTAGAGAATCTTGGAGGAAGATTGAGCAAATCCAGAAGTGGTTTATAACTTATAACCTCAAAATTAAAAGCAATACACCTTATCCTATTCTCCTCATATAAGTGGGTCTTTCTCCCATCGAGAGCATGGATATGACTAGGTACTTGATGTACACACATAAGATAAATAACATGGGAAACGAGAGACTTCCTAAAATTGCTTTAAACTCAAGTCAAAACCAACTACGCCTCAAGCGGTGTTGGTGTAAAGATACCATTGCTTGATTAAACCATTGGAGAATTCATGAAAACAACATTTTGCAGAACATTGATAATGTCAAAAACATTATTACGTCTAAGATTAAAGAGAAATTCTGGTGTGAGGAAAATTTAGTGGTTAAGAGAAAATTAAACTACTATTTAAGGAGGTCATTAATCATAACTTGGAGGATCAGAAGTATCTCTCGATAGTAACTAGCTTACCGCTCAAGAAAATTAATATAGCAAGATTAGAATGAGCTCTCATGATCTCCATAATGAAATAGGGCGTTGGTATATTCCTAAAATTTCATGGGAAGAAAGGGTTTTCCATTTGTATGAGCCTATGAGGGTTGAGGATGAAAATCATTTTCTCTTAGAGTTCTTTGCTTACACTCACATTAGATATAGAATTTCATAGTATTTGCTACAATACAAACATTTATATCCTCTTAACTTGCCAAAACTATAATGAGCTTGGAAAGCATTTTGAGCACAACAAGATTTTAAAGTAAACCAAGTATTATCCTTCTTAAAGTCGAATATACCAAAATTGGTTCAGTGGATGTTAATCATCATCATCATCATAAATAATATTTTTTCTTCTTCATATTTAACTTATAATTTATAAAATTCATATAAATAAATCTACAATTTATATTTAAAAATGAAAACATAAACCAATAATTTATAACTTATAATTTATCAAATTCATATAAATAAATCTACAATTTATATTTAAAGATGAAGACATAAAAGACATAAACCTATAATTTATAGAATTGTATAATGAATAGACACTTTTCTTATTCATATTTAA
Organism: Pseudotsuga menziesii; assembly: GCA_001517045.1. NCBI lineage: Eukaryota > Viridiplantae > Streptophyta > Pinopsida > Pinales > Pinaceae > Pseudotsuga > Pseudotsuga menziesii. Next base: position 95,228 of record LPNX010550586.1, on the reverse strand, counting down.
CTTATAATTTATGAAATTGATATAAAGAAACTTATAATTTATGAAATTATATAAATAAAATGATTCTATAATTTATGAAAGTATATAATGAATAATGATTTTTCTTCTTCATATTTAACCTATAAACAAGTAATTTATAAAATTATATAAATAATAATTTTATAATTTATGAAATTGTATAATGAATAATGATTTTTCTTCTTCATATTTAACCAATAATTTATGAATTTATATAATGAATAATAATATTTCTTCTTCATATTTAACCTATAAACAAATAATTTATAAAAATATACAAATAACAAATCTATAATTTATAAAATTAATGATAATGATGATGATTGTCACGCCCCCATCCGTCTACCCAAGAAGGAATGCGACCATGATGCGATTTAATCAAAGAAAATAGCTCCATTTACGTAAATATAAAATTGCATTGAACTTAAACTTACACAAATGCATAAATTATTAACATACACCGAAAGCAAAATTCATTCATTCATAGCATTTAACATGTTCATATTTATTCATAAACACATATATAGTTGCAGAGATAAAATAGACAAGAATACTCATCTTGAAAGAAGCTTGTCCCTCAACCAGCTATGTCACTGCAACGTTCCACCCAACCATAGGCCAGTGTGCTCATCAATCTCTCAGCAACACTGCCACCCCCGAGCTAGGCATGATTCCCACAAGGAATAAGGGAACCTTAGCAGACTCACACATAGCCAAGGATTTATCAAGATTCAGCCAAGCCAACACAATTGGGTTTATCAGGCTACAAAGAAGATGGAAAGGCTGACTGCTAAGCTAGTGAGCTCAACCACATAGCTATGGACACATGCACCAAATCTAGCCCAGATTCTAAAAAATCTACACACCCAACACTAGGAAGCATCCCCTTCTTTGCTACACAGTCCCTCGGGCTATGCCTTCCCTTCCTGTGCTATTCAGGGTGTGCAAAAAAGAAAGCCAACCCCCTAGCTCTGTCTGTGAGGTTCCTTCTCATACTAGGTTTAACAAGCTAGTCATACCACATTTCCCCTCCCAAACCATTTCATACCAAACAATAATAACATACACATTGATTGCAAGTTCTGGGCATGATGAAAAATGACTTGGAAGCCAAAAATGAATTTGAGGATGGGGGAAAATGACCATGGGGGAGCAATTCAATTTCCAAAAATGTTCTATGGCTTAACGTGGGCAAAAACGACTCCCTCAGTCCCTGAATTCGTGGATGTGTCCCCCATTGGCTGTGCAACATTAAAAACACAAAATTCTCAAATGTGGAAATGTAGAAACAACACAAAAACGCCTAGTAGAGAGCCCAACCGCTGAATGTCAACAAAACCACTTCCCATCCATGGGAAAAATGAAGATCACTACAAAAACGTCCATGGAGAATGCCCGGGAGCTCCAAAAACGTGGGAAAGACAAAAACGTGGATGCATGAGGGAATGGGTAGTATTTTTGGGCATTTACTTGGCCCATATGTCAAAAGCATGTTTTTCCAAAAATTGGTGCTCTGCGCAATTCGAATTTTGACCTCCATACCTTGCCCATCCCATGCAATAACTAACTCAACCAATTTCTGGCAGAATTAAATGATTGGGCACAATAGACAAAATGGGTAGTTGACAATTTGATGGGTTCTCCCTTTGGCATTTGGCTTTTCCCCATTGGCCCAAAGGTTTGAATATCCCCCCCCTCCCCCCCTGCTTATCCTTAGGAAATCATGCCCCCGTCTCTTTTAATGTTGCATTGACATAACTGGTTGTGGGTATTTTAATTAAATTGCATATTTACATGATGTCCAAAATTATAAAGTGTCGGCTAGCACGAAATACCATCAACGTTGATTTTAATCGCCGAAACATAAAGCGCTAAATCGATGGTGGGGATTTTTCCTTTTAGCTCCACACCATGATTAATTACAATATATACATCATATACATTTTAATGCAAACAGGTCCAAAACCGTGGTGTTATAATGATGATGGTTAATGTTCCGATTGGACTTAAAGAAACAAATTATTTAGTTTTTTTTTATTAAATTGTATTTCTATGCTTAAAGAGCTTGGAGAGAAGCATCCCAAGCTCTATGCTATGTTGGTGCTTTCGTATACCAGAATGCAAGTAATAATAGGAGTGAAGGAGGAATCACTTCAAATCTCTCCCCGCTCTGGTGAGCTCCCTTTAGCACTTGGGCTTTGGATTTTCAATCTGCGGGGAAAATGACCAAAGAATCGACCAATAGGTTGAAGACACAGAGCAATACAACATACTGGAGACAAAAATGTTGAATACACAGAGCAATACAACACGTTGGAAACAAAAATGTTGAGTCTCAGCACAGTAGGTTCAACAGCTTATTTTAATGAATCCAAAATATTCTAACCTTTGTAAGCATCAAAATCTTGCAGAGGATGCTCACTCACCCATCAAAAGATTGTAGAGGATGCCCACTCGCCATAGTTTCATCACATATCCAAAATTGTTTTAGTTTAGCCGTCCGTGCAGTGGCATCTATTTGAGGTTGTTCCATCTCCACTTGCTCTCAGAACATGTAGAAGACATCAGAACATGTAGAGAACACATGTGATCCATCTAGATGTTGCAAGCATAGAAGGCCCATGTGCACTATATGCAGATGTTGCATGGATGATAAGCTATTCCGATGTTGCAAGCATAGAAGGCCCATGTGCACTACATGCAGATGTTGCATGGATGATAATTTAAGCTATTCCTCATACATTTAACATTAAATGTTTGTGAACTAATGCTAATTGGAACCTAGCATTAGTTTATTAATACACTTTGGTCTAATAATTCCATTAAGTTTGAAAACAAACTTTGATCAAAACTATCTCTCCATTGATTCTAGCCTCGAAAATAGGCGAAATAAGAAATAGAAGTTACTAATTGGTGGAGAAATCGGTGATGTATAATTCTAAATGAAGTAAAAGTTGTTAATTGTTGGAGAAAGCGGTGATAAAATCACTTTAAATCAAAACTTAGTATAAATGTTTAAAAATTGTTTGGGTATTTGTGCAAACTAATTCAAATGGCAACAAGCCCATTCATAAAGTCCCTGCTAGCCAAGGGCAAGGACTAATAAGATATGTTAATAGCATTTTTTTTAAGACTTGGTATTTTAAAAAATGACTTTTTTTTTAACTTTCACAACTTTTTATTGAATTATTAGATAATTCAATTAGTGCATTTTGTAATATAGAAAATATCTATCCCTATTAAAAATAAAATAAAATAAAAACAAAATAAATAATAACAAAAAATAAAAAACAAATCAAATAAAATAAATAATAACAAAAAGTAAAAACAATTTGGGAAAAATACATCATATAATGTGTGAACATACATATTCCAAGATAATAACATAAATCAGTGGAAATTGGACAATAAAATGGAAATTGGAGTATATACTAAGTCTATGAACATATGTATTCCAAGATAATACCATAAAACAGTTGAAATTGGATAATAAAATGGAAATTGGACATATATATCCTAAGATAATAACATAAATCAGTTGAAATTGGACAATAGAACGGAAATTGGAATATATGCTACGTCTATGTGTGAACATATATATTCCAAGATAATAACATAAATCAATAGAAATTGGACAATAGAATGAAAATTGGAGTATATACTACGTCTAAGTCTTGATTATAGAACATTAAAATCAATAACACAATCTTAAATTAATAAAAAATTACCAACCTAGCAATTTATATGCTAAAATTCATTGTGTTATATTGAATTTCAATGCACTTTGAATATTACTATGAGTTGGTAGTATTCTCACTACCGACCAGATTTTTTTTTTTGAGTTAGAGCCTAAATTTATTAATTTTATATATACATACAAATTAAAATTATTATTTTTATATATACATAATATTATGTAATCTCTAAAAGCATTATAATTCGATTTTTTTTTAAATTATTGATTTATTTAAATGATTTGTAAATGCAATGAAGGTTAATCTCAACCAGGTTTTTTATTAAATAATAATAAATTTAAATTGATAACATACTATTTTCATGGTATAGAGACATGAAGATGGATTATTAAATGAAGGTGGCTGGGCACAATGGGTTGGAATCATGGATTAAATTTAGTGCACTCTTTTATTTATGACAACTATTATTTATATGTTAAAGTGCTAGTTGATCTATCCATTTAAGATCTCAATTTCTAATGTTTTAATGATGAGAGGTTGTCATGGGGCATCGCGGACGGAAAAATATGATATCACGTCCGTTCATATTGGGGCCTTAAAAATTATGTTGGGCATATATTAAGGGTTAAAGGGGGTTTTTGTTTTAATAAAAAATATGCAATACATTGGGGGTTTCTTTATCTCGACTATGGTAGAAATGGCCGCGAAAATAGGGGCGAGCAGACCTAGGATCTGTCTGTGTCGTGGTCTGCGTTTTGGATTTGCGATAACCTGTATGTCCCAGGATTCAATCCTACACAATAAGTATCTCACGAACCAAGTACTCGTAGCTGGTGGATGCCCCACATCAGAGGAATACCAGAACGATGCGAACTCAAACACATTTTTGAAACGTATCCTTTTATTATGTTCCTCCATGGATTCCATCATGACTCCAAAGATAGCAGGCTCGACAATTTATGGCCATTGGTGGTTTCTCACCGTTGAATTGAATTGGATGTCTTTTTTTAGATGGATTCAGGGTTTGGTTCAGAGGATGAATAAATTTTGGTTGAAAGGAAATTCAACGGAGTTGAGAATTACCCACTAATATGTAAGGTCAGTATATTGTTTCTCTTTAGTTTGAATTTAGAAAAAATAGTTGGGTTTATTATTTCCTATGGCTCCGACCACGTTTCTAGTCAACGAGCAGTGTATTGGTATCACCTTGATAGGCCGAGGGTTTGTCTCGTGGTTGGCCAAAATTTTGTGCATTATATCACCTCAAAATTTATTTAGATTCAGTCTATTTCTTTGTGCACTCACGCTACTTGAGCTTGTTATTTGTCCCTTTAAAACAATACCTTGTGAAAGTTGGTATGTTTTTAGTGGTCCCTGGAATTAAGGTTCACCATAGCCCTACATGAATGAGCATTTCTTAAATGTGTGAAGAGTGTAGCCATGAAGCATGTTGCATTATATTAAAATTGAAGTTTTGACCTTTTGGGTATAGAAATCTCTAGATTCCCCTCAGATTATATTGTCTAGATGGTTCGTCGTAGTTGGCACTTGCCCTTACATTGTTGACAGAAGGAGATGACATTCTTTGTATCACATTTGGAGGCAACTGTAGTGCCCTATTTGATTTCCAACTCAACCACCTGAGGTAGTCATCATCCCATACTAGAATATCTGACATGTGGGTTAGCTACTGGGCCTTAAACCATGCTTTCTTATCATGGAAGTTTATACTTTATTGCACATCTGGCCCGACAAGAATTATATCCTCCTCCCACAGTAGGATATTCTTCAGTCCTGACATAATTTGCTTCTTTACATATTATGGAAGCTTATACTCTCTTGCACGGTTGCCTTGGAAAGAATTCTATCCTCCCATAGTAGGACACTTTCCTGTCTGGACACATAGTTTGCTTCATTATCAGTCACATACTTATGAACTTTTATGGAATTCATTCATGTATTCATGTCTTTTGTATTGTTTGTGGAGTAGCATAGGAAGCAAGGGTAGATTGAATCAAAGGACCAACACCACTAGTTGTTGATATAGGTACATATTAAGCATAACTTGTAGCACCTATAGCATACTAAGTTCCTATAAATACCTATAAGAAAAGTCGGGGAAAATAGTATAGGTGGCATAATCTAGGGTTGTAAAACAAGTTTCTCAGTCATATCCATATCTAGTGGTGTATTTAGTACCATACCATGTTGAAGTACCAATAGCACCATGAGTAGTATGAACAACATCTGCAGCTATAAGATAGAAGTATATATAGTATAAGATCCAATAGTTCTAGCTTATCCACCAATATCAAAGGTATATATCGGTCATGTTACCCCTAATTTTGATGAGGGTAATCCTATTGATTCCTTCACTAGACCTTGTACTTTGAAAGCTTGGATTACAGGGGTACTTACTACTATTTTGATAAGGAATATTAGACCTAGCACTTAGAGCATATTTTTTTGTCCTAACATTTCCAGAACTAAGTAGATTTTGTTATGATTTTTGAAGGATTTGACTTGCTATACTGGTGACAACATGCATAAGCACTAGCAAGTTAACAACAATTCAACCAGTCAAACAATGAAGCTTTGAGTATAAATAACATGATACAATGGGTGAAAATAATACTCTCTCAAGTCTAGAAAACTGGACATCATTTCGTGTATGCATATATCAACGTTCAAGCATAGCATGACCATGCACCTTCTATAGTTGAATAGTGAAATCTAGGCCTAAAACAAATCTATAGCATGTGAGAATCCAATAAGAGATAGGGTGTTATGATAAGATTATGGTGGCACCTTCTATTGTTTGTGTGCTCATTTTTAATTTCATTTATCATCTTAGGGGGGCTCTTGTACCATAAAACTCAGAACTAGTCAGACTTAAAGTTTAGATGATTTTTACTGTTGTTTATGCTCAGTGTTGGGTTTTGATGCTACTTCTACTTTCAATCTCAACCTAGAATTCGCTACAGCCTGCTAGTCATTGCTTTTTAGTGGCTGCAATATGAATTTTGACCACTATTTGAGCTCAAAAATGCCTAAAAGGTGCCCATATTTGAGTACTAGGGAATTTTGTATGGTGGAATTGAACTCAAAACCCAAGATGAAGAGTGTTTACCTCATGAATGATTCCCAAAATTTCTACATGTCTCTTTTCCATGTTTTCATGCCTAGAAACTTCCTAGAATTATGGATTTAAGACTGCTTGTTGCTGTTATTCATGGCTAGATCTCAAAGTATACTGCTTGCTACCTTTTGGAGGCTACAACCATGCACAGGGATGTCAAAATATTTCCAAAAAATTTGTTGTTCAAGGCTTTTCAAATTCTGTCTCATAGACCTAACAACTTAGATTACCGTTTCATGACTTTTTGAGAGATGAAAAAGAGCCCTAGTGTGCCCCGAGTTTCATATGGTGGAGTTTTACTATTGTTTCTAGTTAAATGTGTGCCCAGGGGATAGAACCTCCATAATACTGCCTATAAGTGTCTAAGATGCACTTGGATTTAAGAATTAGGGTGGTTACATGTTGTTTGATGGCTGAAACAATTCCCAGGATCATTGTTTAAGGCTATTAAGAGGATGGGACATACGCAGAACTTCCCATGAGGACGATTCAACCCAGAGGAACCTCCCATATTTGCACTTTTCACCTCAGTTTATATTGTTTGATTACTTTTTTCACTGTCATGGCTTCCAAAACTAAACCAGAATTGCTTTCTAGGGTTTGAAGTTGACCCAACATTGCCAAAAGTGAAGATTTTCCCATTTTCCAATTCCAGAAGATCTAAGAATCAATTATCAGCCGAGCATTCCTCTGAAAACATAAGGTGAACACCATATGCAAATAGGGGGTAAGAGGATGAAACCCTATGTTTAGGAGGCAAAATTTACTAGCTTGTCACCCTAGGGATGCCTATTGTTTGGTACTGGGTTTGCAGCTAGGATCCAAGGTGCATAAGAATCAATCCTAACTGCCAGTGAATATATTTGAAACATTGTGTTCATATGTGAAGGGGAAATATATTGAATTTTAAATCAATTCTCAGTCCTTGACAATAATTGTTCAATCATTTATGATCGACGGATCCCTATTTTCTTTAGATTCTCAGCAGTCAAAAGTTTCTGATGGGTTAATGGTTAGAAGATAGTTCTTGCTACTAATCTAGTCCTTGTACCCTAAGGTAATATTCAACAACTAAGTTCATGTTTCCAATGTAGAAATAGTGAGTAGGTAATTATTGCAGAGAGAGACCACCTCCACTCAATTGTTAATTCACTTCTAGTTGTTTTCATCCCTTCAATTATGAGATAGAAATCTATCCATACTAGAGAGCAAGAGAAATCTCTATAAACTGGATTTTTTTTTTGTAGTGGAATACCTTTAATTTAGTTTTAAATGCACACAACTAATGTTCAGAGATTTCAAAAATCATTTGAAAATTATGTCAGTTGGGAAAGCTATATCCGATATCATGGAGAAGTGAAGCCAAGTGGTATGCTAACTAGGGGTTCTCAGACCAAAAATTGTTTTTATAGATAGGTTATGAGAAACATTTAGTCGATCATTACACTCATTATTTGAGAAATAGACATTTTTGTGGATGTATTAAGCTCAAATATTTGGGCAGGGTTTTTGTCAATGTCTCAATTATGAGGTTTTTATGTGAATTATTACTGTATTTCTATATATGCAAAGGAATATTAGTACATGATGTAATTGGCCTTGAATTCTCAAATTTGAAAGTATTTCTATCAACAATAGTGAAGCCATTCATGTTGCTCACAACATTTTTTCTAGACCATAGCCTTTTGTATTTGATGAACAGAAAGTGGTTGATAAAGAGGATGATGTATACCATTTCATAATCTATTTACTAGTTGATGGCACTCTATATGAGTTAAATGGGTTGAAAGGAAGGCCCATTAGTCTTGGAAAATATAATGGAGATTGACATAGTTTAGAATGGTTAAAGAAAACATGAGCATGTTGTCCCGTCTAATCCTCATACAACAATCAAACTGAGTCCTAGGCACATTCATTGATGACCTTGACATATGTTGATAATCCTAACAGCATAACTAATTGATCTGCGATATTTTTCGTTAGTTCTAGTATTTGTTAGCCTCAAACAACAATAGAAAAAATATGTACCATCTTTCAAAAAATCATAAATCAACCAAATCCAAGTTTTAGTGTGTTCTGGGTACAATTTTGACAAGATGGTAAAGTGAATAAAACTCAGACCTTGTCACTTTTGAGAATGAGTATCAGTAGTAAACAATCGATATTTGAGAAATAAATCCATGTTGTTGGGGACATACTAGGCCCTAAAACCAATTCTCATCCCTATTTTACCCCTTAATCAACAATGATCTAATTTTGGGCTACATTTGAGGACAAACATGTGCATCAAAAGGCAATTTTAGGAAATCTAAGTGCTTCTATGGACTAGATCAGTAACAAGAACCATTTCTTCTTGAATTTGAAAAACCTATCAATCTCAAATCAAGCATATTCATTTCACCATGCCCCTCAGCAAAATAAAAAGGTTGATATATGTTTGGTGCACAACAGATGGTTGATAGCTCTTCATAAGCTTTTTATCATATTATGCCTTTTATGTTTGATACATGAATTTGTATTAGGATTAGAGGTACCTTGTTTTAGGGTTTTTGAAGGCTTAAAGATCCAGGGCTCGTGGTATTCAAAATCTTATAGGGTTTAGTAGGTGGGATACTCAAACTCTTATGGGGTTTTGTAGGTGGTCCCTTTTCCATGTCAAACAGTATCAAACAACTCCAATTCTCAGATATGGGAGGTTCCAAGGAACTCCTGGGAACTTTGGAACCTCTAAACTACAAGCTAAAACCCTGCACAACATTTATGGAGTAGGTATATTGTAATATCAGTCTATTTTGGGCTAAATATGAGTTTTTTGAGCTGATTGTGGTCAAGTACAACAACAACAAGAACAAATATGGGTATGTTTTTGACAAATATAGGCATAGGAAACCATGTTTAACAGTCAAAGGGGCATGCAGTCAGCCCTAATTTATGGAACACACAATGATACTGAGAGGGGGGTGAATAAGTATCATGCACCTTTTAACACTTTTTTCTTCTTTAATAATTCATAAAACATACATAGTTATTCATTATTCAGTAACCATGTATGCATCAAGATCAGTCCTCAAGTTTGATCTTCACCTACTTACAAATTTTCCAAAATACTCTACTTAATCTAACATACAGGTCTCTTCTCTAATCAGATTCAATGCTGCTCTCGATGCTTTTCCTCAAGCTCTGTAATGTACTTCATCTTTTAGGGGTTTCACTAATTTCACTGGAGCTGACTACTTGAAGTGGAAGTTAGAAGGAAGAATTGTTCCTGATGGTGTGAATTCCAAGGTTAATGGAAGTGAAAACCTAGGCATGCATTCCTAAGGCCTACTCTTGTGTCGTCATCTAATTTAGTGGCTTATATTTTTTCTTTATGATGGATGATAAACGAAGAGCCTAAAAATCTTGGCCCTTAATACATTAAGGCATCAATTGGGTCAATCCACATTTTTTGATGACCGAATTAATCTTTATTAAGATACTTGTGAACGTGTTTATTATATTGTTCCTGATATTTTTATGGATGGATTAAATTTTGTTATTATATGAGGATAGTAATATTACATTTTGCACTTAGTGAAGTTATGTATAGAAGCTAATTATCCCGATAGGTGTTTCTTTTGTGAGTCCTATGTCTGACTACAACATACTTTTGGATCATATTCATTCATCTATCTTAGACGACAGTCAGTTTGTTGTTGTCTCACCATTCTCGCACTAAAACTTTTTTTTTCATCCTTGTCCTGGTTTTTGTTTCCCGTCTTTTCTGCACAATAAACAAATGCTTGGTCCAACCTTTTTTCTTTTTTTGTAGTAATTCCCAAGTGAGAAATGTGTTGTGTATTGCTAGTGCTAACCACATAGAAGGTTTGGTTTTCAAGGGGCTTTGTTCTCCCACATATTAGTACACCACCAACTAATGTTTTCATTGTCATCCCCTCTAATGCCATATATCCCAAGAGCAGTATAATACCCTCCAAGTTTGTTCTTCTCCCATATAATAAGTCCAGTTGCTTACCCACATTTTGAGCTTCAATATTAGAGACAACCAATTTCATGGGACATTGCCAGAAGCCATTTTTAGGCTTTACAGTCTGACAAGCCTTGACATCAGCTATAATTACTTCAATGGATCCTTCCCTGGGGGAGTTTCAGGATTGAAGAACCTTGTGAACTTCACTACTTACAGCAATGATTTTACTAGGCCCCTTCCATGGGAGTTTGCCGAGCTCGCTAATCTATAGATGTTGAATTTTGCTGGGAGTTACTTCAATGGGAGAATTCCTAGCCAGTATGGTGAATTGTCCATACTGGAGTACCTAAGTCTGGCAGGAAATGTGATCAGTGGTCCAATCCCTCTAGAACTTGGGAAGTTGCAGCAGCCCATGCATTTGGAGCTTGGGTCCAATATTTACAAGGGTGGGATTCCATGGGAATTGGGTAACATGTCAAAGCTGGAGTTTATGCATATTGCAAATGCTAATTTAACCGGGCATTTTCCTGTGGATTTGGGCAAGTTAAAGAGGCTAGAGATAATGATACTGTACAATAACAAGCTTACTAGATTCATCCCATGGAAGTTGAGCAATATTGTAAACACGGAGCGATTGGATTTATCTCTTAACATGCTCACTGGACAAATTTCTAAAGAGCTTTTGATGCTAAAAAAGCTCACATTATTGAACCTGAATCGCAATAAACTCAGGGGAGGCATCCCTAATGGAATTGTTGATCTTCCTAGTATGCAAATTTTGTATATCTGGAACAATTCCCTATCAAGAAACATTCCTGAACAGTTGAGTAAAAATTCTAGGGTAGTATAATTTGGTGCATATACTAATCAATTAAAAAGACCCATCCCCTCTAACATGTGTTCAGGAAACAAATTAGAAAGGCTTATCCTCTTCTCTAACCAATTAACTGGAGAAGTCCCTCACAGTCTTACAAATTGTGCCCCTTTGTATAGGGTCCAGATGGCCCATAATAATCTTAGTGGTCACATTCCTTTAGGCCTTGGAAAGCTTCAAAAATTAAATTACATGAAGTTCCCTTGTAACAATTTTAGTGGGAATATTCCTTCTGATCTCTTAAATTCACCTAGTTTTCAATTGCTTAATGTTTCTCATAATTCTCTCCAAGGCATCCTTCCTCCAAATATATGGTCTTATTCGATCCTGCAAATATTTTCAGCATCTTTCTCAAATTAATCAGGAATGCTTCCATCCTTTGAACATTGCAATTCTGTATACAACCTTAAACTTCAGGGAAATAGCTTTTGAGGTAGTATTCCCAAAGACATTATCAATTGCCAAAATCTCTTGACCATTTCCTTGAGCCAAAATGACTTGACTGGGGTGATCCCTACTGAGATAGAAATTCTCTCAAGCATAGCCAACATTGATCTATCTCATAATACTCTCACTGGTATGATTCCCCTACATTTTCAGAATTGCATTACGTTAGAGTCCTTTAATGTCTCTTTCAATCATCTTGTTGGCCCTATTCCTTCAGATGGGATTTACATAAACATTACTGCTAGCTCTTTTGTGTGAAGCCAAGGCCTCCGCGGTAGATTCCTGACAAAATATCCTTGCATGAATTCAAATGACCATAACCCTTCCTCAAATTACTCTCATGCCACTAAGAAAATTGATCCAAATTCGATGCTAGTAGTGGTGATTTTTCTAGTTATAGCCATTATCCTACTTGGCATAACATGTTTCCGCAAGTACTATATTTGTCAAGTATCTGGAAAGGGATGCATGACAAAAGATAATCCTCAAATATCATGGAATATTACCTCATTCCAACGTCTCAGCTTCACAATAGAAGATGTTTTAGAGAGATTGAAGCTGGGTAACATGATTGGAATTGGAGCACCTGGTATAGTTTACAGGGCTGAAATGCAAGGAAGTCAAGGCATAGCTGTGAAGAAGTTATGGTGAGTCGAGAAAGAGAGTGCGAAACCAAATAAATGGGTATTAGTAGAGGTATACCATAGAAGTTCTAGGAAATGTCAGGTACGTGAACATAGTTAAATTGGTGGGTTGTATTTCCAACAATGAGGAAACTCTTCTTCTCTTTGAACACATGCCTAATGGAAGTTTGGCTGAGCTTTTCCATGGGAAAAAGGAAGAGAGCATGCTCCCTGAGTGGATGACAAGATACAAAATTGCAGTAGGAGTGGCTCAGGGCTTATGCTATCTTCATGATTGATGTCCTCCCATTGTACATAGGGATGTTAAGCCTAGCAATATATTGCTTGATTCTGACATGACTGCAAGGGTTGTAGATTTCAGAGTTGCAAAGCTTATTCGAACTGGTTCAGAGGGCATGTCTGATGTTGCTGGATCATATGGCTACATTGCTCCAGATGAAGTACTTTCCAAATTTAGAAGTAGTATTGGTCTTGTTTTTTATGTTTGGGCACTAATTTTCTTTTCTGAAACCATCTGCATTCTAACATCTTAGGCTATAAGCTTGTTCTCTAATGATGTTCCTTCAATTTGTTTTATGATAACATGATTGTCTCTCATGTAAACAATTTAGTTTCAACAATTGAATTATAAACATTTTGCATTGTTTTTTTATATCTCTAAAGCATTAGGATTCATTAGTATTTGTTTAGAACACAAAAACATAATCATTTTTAATATATGAAGAAGGGAATATGGATATTCTCATATTCAACAGCCAGAAATATCTTATTATTTTCAGGTATTTATAAGTTTGGGCATTCAATATCCACTCGGCAGATCACCATTTAATGTTGTTGTAACCTCATATTCCAAGACAGGGGATTCATTGGGAGGAAGGTGATCCCGTTTTCAAGTAGGCCGAACCACTTTTTACACAGGTTACGTTGCTAGTTTTATCTTTTATCGTTCTCAACATCAGGAAGTTATGGTTTGGTGGTGATATGCACTATTGAAACTGTTCCACGACCATGTTAGGTTCTATAGAAACTCTCCTATCTCTTTTTCCAATGTAGACGAAAGCATTACCTGAATCTGAGTGGTGGCATATTTCAAAGAACACACTGCTCAAAGATGATTGTATTTTTCTTATATAACGTTTCTTGATATCAGTTTCAATTACATTGGTCTTTGATGTGGTGGTTGTATGACAATCATAATAGAAATAAGCATGTTAGAAATTTCTCATATCATTCTCTATATAACCCCTGCATTTCCTTACTGCAGTTTTTGAAAACAGTAGAGTCTAGTGGATTTAATTTTGGTTTCATTCACTTTTTGGTTTAGATAGTAAAATTGTTTTTATCAGTAGTGGGTTTTTTTATCAATTTTGTCCCTTTTTAGTTAAGGAATAAGGTTGGGATTGAAATTGGAAGTGTGGTTTTTGAATTGTTTTATGGTAGTAGTAGCATCTCAGATTTTGATTTTGATCATTCGTAGTAGATTGATTAATATAATCGGTGTCTCGAAAATTTTATGCCCATTGTTTCCAGACAGTTGTAACCCGAGCATTACTAAGATTAGAAGAAATGCATTGGCAAATGATAAAGCTTTAGGTGGATTTTCTAGTCATAGGCAGAAGCCTCTTTATGGTAGAACCTTCCAGTTTTTTATTTTGCAAGTTGCCTATTATTAGTTGTATACTATGTTTTACTTTTACCCTTTTTGATGAAGAAATTTAGTTAATTTTATGCCAATTACACTTGGGTGCATGATATTTTTATATCTTGAGGCTCTTATATGTGAAGAAATATTTTTGCTCATTGAAATACTTGTCTCATTGTCTTGATATGTAATTTTCTTGAGATATAAACTAAGATCATTTATATGTATTGACTCATTTGTGTTTTTTGTCACACTTTTTAATGAAAATACATGCATGAACATTTGTGGCATATTACACTGCGAACTACAACCCTCCTATTTGGAGTGTACTTACCCTTGCTTCGATGTGGACTCTATTGACTAAGGTTTAGTTTCTGTCCTATTCTCTTATCAAAAATACAATTGGATGAAAGTTTTGTATGCACTTCCATGTACTTTTTGTTCATCATATAAATTAAGGTGTTCATTCTTGATGCCCACTTGGTTGTGGTTGTAGTCTGTGACTCTCAATTATTAGCATTTGCATTCCAAATGTGCAGGCAATGATAATTCCAGCAGTAGATGTGTCAGGATGTGTGGCAATCATGTATAATTCGGTTGTAAGTTCTACTTATTCTTTGTCTTGGTTAACTTTATTGTTGAACTCTTCTATAAACATGTCTTGTTATCATCAAAATATGTTTTAACATTTGTTGATTGGATTCTCTTCTACTTGCTACCATTACAGAAGATAGAGTGTTTGTCAATATCTATGGCATATGCTACCAAGCACATTGCTTTAATTGGATGATGACTTATTTAGTATAATATGCATCACATATGAATTAGGTATTTATCGATAAAGGGTCAAGTCAGTTTTAATTTAGTCGGTTCTATGTATCTGCTGCCACCAAACTAGCTCAAGATGTGACTATTGGGATTCAAAATGTTAGTGTTGGAATTTCATAATCATCCATACATGAGAACAAAAATTTCATCTCTCTTGGATGGTGGAGAAAATAAACAGCTTAGAGGCCTTATTTTTTTCTTCAAATTAGAGGCTTGGTGCGGATCCATGTAGGAAGTAGGAAGAAGAATTTGTCTTCCATAGTTCCCAGGCCATGTTTTCCACTGAATAGCACATCTCTGCAATTTTCCTTGTATTAGCTTACGACACAAGGAAACATATGGAATACTGCACTTCCATGCAAGGTTTTTTCTAGATTGGACTTCCTCTAATATGTTTGCTTGTTTTTGTTGTTTGCTTGCGGTTTCTCAGTAAAATTGTTGCGAAATTAAAAAATTGGTACACCTTTAATTTAGTTTTAAATGTAGACAACTGATGTTCATAGATTTCAAAAATCATTTGCAAATTCTGCCAGTTGGGAAAGCTATATCTGATATCATGGACAAGTGAAGCCAAGTGGTATACTAAATAGGGGTTCTGAGAACAAAAAAATGTTTTTATAGATAGGTAATGAGAAACATTTAGTCGATCATTATAGTCTAGTCAGAATTTGTTTCAAATAATTAGCAAAGTACTTCCATTTACAGTCATTTTTTGAGAAATAGACATTTTTTGTGTGGATGTATTAAGCTTAGATATTTGGGCAAGGTTTTTGTAAAGGTCTCAATTATGAGGTTTTATGTGAATTATTACAGTATTTCTATATATGCAAAGGAATATTAGTACATGATGTAATTGGCCCTGAATTCTCAAATATGAAAGGATTTCTATCAACAATAGTGAATCCATTCATGCTGCTCACAACAATTTTTCTAGACCATATCCTTTTGTCTTTGATGAACAGAAAGTGGTTGATAAAGAGGATGATGTATACCATTTCATAAGCTATTTACTAGTTGATGGCACTCTATATGGGTTAGATGGGTTGAAAGGAAGGCCCATTAGTCTTGGAAAATATGATGGAGTTTGACATAGTTTGGAATGGTTAAAGCAAACATGGGCATGTTGTTTTGTCTAATCCTCATACAACAATCAAAATGAGTCCTAGGCACATTCCTTGATGACCTTGTCATATGTTGATCCTCCTAACAACCTAATTAATTGATATGGGATATTTATGGTCAGTTATGTTATTTGTTAGCCTCAAACAACAATAGAAAAAATATGTCCCAACCTTCAAAAATCCATAAATCAACCAAATCCAAGTTTTAGTGTGTTTTGGGTACAATTTTGACAAGATGGTAAAGGGGATAAAACTCAGACCTGGGCACTTCTGAGAATGAGTATCAATAGTAAACAATCTATATTTGAGAAATAAATCCATGTTGTTAGGCACATACTAGGCCCTAAAAGCAATTCTCAGCTCTATTTGACCCCCTAATCAACAATGATCTAATTTTGGGCTAAATTTGAGGACAAACCTGTGCATCAAAAAGAAATTTTAGGAAATCTAAGTGCTTCTATGGATTATATTAGTAGCAAGAACCATTTCTTCTTGAATTTGGAAAACCCGTCAACCTCAAATCAAGCATAGTCATTTCACCATGCCCCTCAGCAAAATAAGCAGGTTGATATATGTATGGTGCACAACAAATGGTTGATAGATCTTCATAAGCTTTTTATCCTATTATTCCTTTTATGTTTGATACATGAGCTTCTATTAGGCTTAGAGGTGCCTTGTTTTAAGGTTTTTGAAGGCTTAGAGGTACCTTGTTTTTAGGGTTTTTGAAGGCTTGTTTTAGGCTTTTTGAAGGCTTAGACCCATCTTGTAGTTATATTTTATTATTTTTTAAGAATGCAAGCACACTAGTTTAGGGAGTATTAATGTGTAGTTGCATGCTGATATCACCTTTTATGTTTGTGTAAATTTTTCTCTCTAGATATGTAGAATGCTAATGTTATTTTTTATGTTTGTGTAATATTGTCCATCTCTTTAGATATGCAAGAGGCTGCAAGGCACAACTATTAATACTCAAACTGAACAGTTACTGGCTGAACCAGGATCAATTATTTTTTATTATTATACTCAAGAGGAAATGCTTCAATTTAAGAAACCTAAGAAGAAGAAAAATTTGCAGAAGAAGGATAAGTTGGACATTGATGTGTTCGAAGCAGAAGCAATTGCTGCTGGATTGGGTGCTAGGGACCTTGGGTCTAGGGATGATACAGACAGAAAGGTTTCCAAGGAAAATGCAGAAAAGGTAGAAGCTGAACTCAAGAAAAGTGCATATCAAAATGCATATAAGAAAGCAGCAAAGGCTTCCAGACGGCTTTGAGATGAGAATTCATCAGATTGAATGCAGGTAGATGAAGATGGAGATGTTGTCTTTGGTGGGGAGGATGAAGATATTTGCAAGTCATTGGCACAGACCAGGAAAGAGGCACTGGGAAAGCAAAAGAAAGTAGTAGTGGGTCTGGGCCCCAAGCAGTAGCTCAGTTAGCAATAGCTACAAATAAGGAAAAAGGAAATGGTTAAAGCCAATCATCAAGTGATGTGTAGGAAAATAAAGTTGTACTTATAGAGATGGAGGAGTTTGTGTGGAGTTTACAACTAGATGAAGGTGTGTGGATAATGAAACGATTTTAGAAATAATGATAGTGGATCCTTAAATTTCATTTTGTAAGGAGTTCTGTTGTATTCATTACAATTATAATAGGTCTTTGATTTTTATACGATATTGCTTTGTACTATCTCATTGTTTTATAATTCTATTTTTGTTCTTGTTGAACCAGACACTCATAAACCTATAATTGAAGACATATTTAAAGAGGATGATGAGGATCTGGGTATTGTCAAGCAAGATGATGTTGCAAAAACCAGAGGCGGGTGGACAGAGGTGAAAGAAATGGATATAGATCCCGGTGATCTAAAAACAAAAGAAGAGCAGGAAGTGGCGACAGATGATATAATTAAAGAAGCTTCTGTTGGAAAGGGTTTGGCGGGGGCCTTGCAACTGTTGAAGGAAAGGGGAGCATTGAAAGAGTCTATGGAATGGGGTAGAAGAAATATGGATAAGAAAAATATCAAAATTTTTGTAGTACGAGATACCGATGGACCAAAAGAGATACAATAAACCGTTTATATGAGTTTGGAAGTATTGTAAGATTATTTTCTTGATATTTCAATTGTCTTATGCTTTAGGCATGCTTATCTCCAAGTTTAATTCATTAATGTCTGTTTAGATAAATCAGAAATTGATTTGTTGTCAATATGTATTTGCAGATGACACCGAAGGAAGCTTTTCAGAAACTGTCACATAAGTTCCATGGAAAAGGCCCTAGAAAAATTGGTGCAAGGGTGAAGTATGAAAACTGTTGTTGTAGACCTATCTTTGGTTAACTGTCAATATTTTTAACTATATCCATCAAACTAAAGACAAAACTGTTAAACTAATGGGAGGTACATTTTTATTTTTTTTAACTCCTTTGATGTCCACCTTGGCTGCTCCTGAAACTACATGATGATGCTAGCATGAAGTGGAGATGCCACAAGCTCAGCCAATTAGTCTTCAAATTGCAGCTCCAACTTGACAGTTCCAAGATTCTTTCTCCACCAAATCTTCCGTGGGCTCTTCCGTAATTAATTTGAAATATTGATCCAAGGGATATAATTTCAATCCAATTCACAACTAGAATGGACAAGGAATATGGAGAATAGAGATTTCATTAACCTCTAAATATTTGGGGTTTCCGTCATAGATATCAACCAGGAATCATTTATAAATTTGGTTGAGATCTACACAGTCGACTCCAAAGATATGGCAAAGACGTGATTTCTGGGAAGCTTAAACACGATTTTACACTTGATCACATACAGAGTAAACAATTTTAAATTCCAGGGTTCCAGACGTCTTCCAAGCTTCCATAATCTCTGCCATAAATCTACATTTCTTTTTTTCTACAAAACTCTCTCTGTCTCGACTCATTCCCCCCTGTCTTGAATACCTCTTCTTCCTAACTTATAACTCATGCTAACAGGTAACAAATCCTTCCTTATATTTAGGAACTTACTAATTCTAGAATGAACTAACTCCTATTTTTATTCAACAAAAAAACAGATGTCCCAGTCTCCTCGTAGGGAGCTGTTGAGAATCATCTACTTGTATTTTAACTCTAAAATTGACAACAAGGCTGACTACGTGGAATTTTAATTAAATAACATTTCAATCAGTGTTTCCTTTGACCATTTGAATCATTCCCCTAGTCACAACATGTGATCAAGACATCACATTAATGAATTTACTTGGTGCTCCTGCATCAGACTCCTCAGGTGAGGAAAAAAATTCATGAACTCATGTTCATGAGTTCTTCCACAGTTCTGCCACCTTTTTGTATGAGTGCAGCAGTCACCCAGGTAGCATCTTCAAGTGGTTGATTCTTCCACTTGATTAGGTACTCATAGTATTCCTATGCTCTGGTTTTCTTCAGCACTCTAGTGTCCAAGATCTTCTCCATTTCCAACTTTGGTACAACAGGGATCTGTTTCTGCCATTCCACTTTCTGTCCTGTATCCAATTCATTGGTTGATGAAGTTTTAGCCTCTTAATAAGGATACAAATCTGCAACATTGAAGATAGGTGATATGCCCATATCACTTGGAAGTTCAATTTCATAAGCATTGGCTGAAAACTTCCTAAAGATTCGACAAGGTCCAATCTTCTTAAGCTTTAATTTATTATAGGTGCCTCTAGGGAACCATTCTTTCTTCAGGTATGCCAATACCAAGTCACCTTCTTCAAAATTTACTTATCTCCTCTTCAAGTCTACCCTCTGTTTATAGTTTAGATTATTCTGCTGCAATCATTCTTTAACTTGTTCATGCAACAATTTCATGTCTGCAGCAAAATCCTCTGCATCTGCACTCCTTTTCTCCATCATTCCCAAGTCTCTGAGCTCAGACACTCCTCTTGGATTATCCCATAAACAATCTTAAAAGGACTCAGACCTGTACTTCTATTAGGTGAGTCATTGTATGCAAACTCAGCCTATGGTAAAGTTAGATCCCATTGATTAGGATGTTCACTAACCAAACTTCTCAGAATATTACCCAAACTTCTGTTTGTAACTTCATTTTGTCCATTTGTTTGAGGATGGTAATCTGAGCTAAAAATAAGGTATGTTCCCAACTTATTCCATAAATTCCTCCAGAAATGTCCAACAAATTTGGTATCTCTATCAAAGACTATACTCATAGGAAGACCATGAAGTATTACTATCTCTTTGAAAAACAGATTTGCAATGAGAGTGGCATCACTAGTTTTTGTGCAAGGAATAAAGTGTGCCATATTTGAAAATCTATCAACCACAACAAATATAGAGTCATTACCTCTCTGTGTTCTTGGCAATCCTAGAACAAATCCATACTTACAGCATCCCAAGGCTTCTTTGGAATAGGTGATGGATGATACAATCCAGTATTCTGTTCCCTCCCTTTTGCATGCTGACAGATTTGACATTTCCCAACAAAATTCTGTACATCTACTCTCATTCTTGGCCAATAGTAAAAATTACTTAATTGGGCATAGGTTTTGTCATTTCCAAAATGACCAGCAAGTCCTCCACTATGCTTTTCCTTCAATAAATTCTCCCTCATTGAACATTTAGGAATGCACAACTTGTTTCCCTTAAATAGTAGTCCTTCCTGTATCATGAGGTCTATCCATGGGCTTCTATCTCTAAATACTTGGTTCTGACTCAACACTCCTCCAATGGCATATCCACTAGCATCACACCTAACAGAGAATATTTTTCTGAAATATGGGAGAGCTAAAACAAGCTTCTCAGTGATCGTCTCTTTTAATAATTTAAAACCTTTCTCTGCTGCAACAGTCCATTTGAATGGTTGTTTTTATTTCTTCACTGTGTCTAGGATTGGAGCACATATTCCACTAAAATTCCTGATGAACTTTCTGTAAAAACTTGCCAACCCATGAAAACTTCTTACCTCAAATATATTCCTTGGAGATGGCCAATCTGCAATTGCTTTTACTTTCTCGAGGTCCATCTTTAGTCCTTCTTGTGAAATTACAAATCCTAAGTAAACCAATTCCTTCTTCATAAAGAAACACTTTTTCAAATTTATTAGGAGTTTTTCATCATGCAATTTCTTTAAAACCAGATTCAAGTGCCTAATATGCTCTTCTTTTGTCCTGCTGAAAACAAGAATATCATCCAAATATACTATGAAAAACTTTCCTATGAATTCTTTAAGTACTTCGTTCATTAATTTCATAAAATTTCTAGGTGCATTAGTCAAACCAAAAGGCATAACTAACCATTCATATAACCCCGTATTTGTTTTGAAAGCTGTCTTCCACTCATCACCTTCCCTCATTCTTATATGATGATATCCACTTTTCAAATCTAATTTAGAGAAATAGTTTGAACCACTCTAGCAATCCATTAAATCATCCATCCTAGGTAAAGGAAATCTATACCTGATGGTGATCTTGTTTATGGCCTTAGAATCTGTACACGTCCTCCATTCTCCTCCTTTCTTTGGACTCAATACTGTAGGTACAACACAAGGACTTAAACTCTCTCTGACCAGTCCTTTATCCAATAGTTCTTGTACTTGTTTGCTGATCTCTGCATTCTCTGCTGGAGTCATTATGTAAGTTGCTTTGTTTGGAAAGCTAGCTCTAGGAATCAAATCTATGTGATGGCTGATACTTCTTACAGGTGGTAATTCATTTGGCAAATCATCCACAACTATGTCTACATACTCCTCTAATAATTTTTGAATTTCAGAAGATAATTCATCTATTCTGGCGTTGGTTATAACAGTCCTAGGTTTACCAACAATAGCAAAACTTACCTCTTCCTCTTGCAGTTGTTCCAGAAATTCTTTCTCCTTGACCAGCAATACCTTTGGGTTGGTTTGCTCCTCTGTCTTCTCTTCCTTTAGAGGAACAAGAGTATGTCTTTTGCCTTCTTTCTCTAGGACAAAAGTATTATCTCTACCATTATACATCACATTCCTATCATATTGCCATGGTCTACCCAACAGTACATGACACACATCCATTGGTATCACATCACATATGACTTGATCCTTGTAATTCCCAATCTAGAAATCAACTTTGCACTGCTCATTAACCAATACTTGGTGTCCCTTCTGTAACCAAGAAACTATGTAGGGTGTAGGATGTTTTTCTCTCTGCAATCCTAACTTTTCAACCATCTCTATAGAAACTAAATTATCAGTACTTCCATTATCAACAATTAATTTGCAGTACTTACCTTGTGATTTACACATTGTTTTGAACAAGCTTTTTCTCTGTTCAGGTTCATGCACCTCTTTGCTTGGCTTGAACAAAGTCCTCCTCATCAACAAGGATTCTCCTAATTCTGGAATCTCGACATGATTCTCAAGTACTCTATATTCAGTTTCAGCTTGTGCAACTTGAATATTTCCCTGTCTTGCAGCCCCTTCTGGACAATCCCAAGACATATGTCTTGTCTTTCCATAGGTATAACATATAACCTCATAATTCCTACCTCTTCCTTGGCCTCTTTGAAAATATACTCTTCCCCTAAAATCTCTTCCTCTCTAAGGTTGTTCTGGCTATCTTGATGATTCACCTTCTTCCTTCTGAACTAAATATTTTCCTCTTCCAATTTGCGGTCCCTTACCTCTGTAAGTCTAACCTATTCCTCTTCCTGAGTTATTTCTCCTATTCAGCTTCTCTTCCACTTTTAAAGCACATTGGTATGCTTCTTCAACTGACTTAGGTGAAAATAGACTCATCTCATCTTGAATTTCAAATTTAAGACCATTCATGTATCTGGCTACCTTCTCAGAAGTGTCTTCTGTGTATCCAGCTCTATTGTTTATCTTGTAGAACTCTTCGATATACTCCCTGATAGTAAGTAGTCTTTGTCTCAAGTTCTGCATCTATCTATACAAGGCTAACTGATAGCCTTTGGGAAGAAATTTCTCCTTCAGTTTAGCAATAATTTTGCTCCAATTCTTGATCAGTTGCTTGTGCAGTCTTCTTCTTTCTGCTTGTACACCATCCCACCAAAGCAAAGCATGTCCTTTGGGCCTAGTCACTACAATGATTCACTTTCTTATTCTCAGGTATTTCAGTAAAATCAAAATGCTTGTCCATGGAATTTATCCAATCAACTAATTCCTCAGGATTTAATCCCCCATCATATGCAGTTATCTCTATTCTTGGTTTTGAACTATCCCCAATGACTGCCTTCAATATCTTCATTCCAATGTCTTCTTCTGTCCTTTCTTCTGCTTTTGCTTCACTCTCTGGTTCAGCTTCACTAACATCACTCGCTTCAGGATCTCTTCTTCCAGCTTCTCTCATGGTTGTCATTTCTTCTCGTGGAACTCTTAACTCCTCCATTCCTTTTGCATTGGCTATAGGTCTGCCTTGTCAAAACCCCATAATTTCCGAAAAATTTAAAATTTTGTAAATACAGATAAACTTCATTATTGCAGTCAACTAATTGTTTAAATTAGTTATATGTTAATGATTTCATAATCTGAATTATCTACTTGATTATGTTTATCTTATAGAATAATTCTTTTTTAGTTTAATGACTTGTTTTTCTTTGCGACCACAAGGTGGAACTGTCTTGGTATTCTGGGCTTACTTAGCTTTTGAGCTAACACAGAAAGTTTACCTGCTCTTACAGATTATAGGTAAGAAAGATCCAGTGCTACTTGTCATTAATCATTATGCATACAGCTATAAGTTCGTTGCAAAAATAATAGCTCAGTAAAAGAATATAACTGCTATTCAATTCCAATGCTTTATGAGGTAAAACCATTAAATCGTTATTCTTTTAAAGGTGCCATGGAAACGAGATTCAGTCCTATCAATATTGATGACAGTTGCTTTCTCTCTAGTAGTTGTAATTTATAGTTCTTATTGCATACTAGACTCTTCGATGTTTACCATGGTCGCCGTGTGTGTAAACGCCTTAATCTTTCTTTGCATACAGACCAAGAATGGCAGGGTTATTATGTTAAGGGTTTAATTTAAATTGTGAACAAATACCATTTACGTCATGATAGATTTGGTTACTTCTTGTGATATGAACGTAATGTATATTGATAATGATTTTATGTACCAATAATCCCAATTCCAAAACTTTGAAGTTTAAAGGGATTATAACCTTATTGCATACTACATTCAATTAGACTATAATAGTGTTTGAAGAATTATATTCCTCTGCACTATATTTGCTTGGAAAATATTATCTAGTTATGGTTAATATAACATTAAAATTTCAATGTCAAGCCCTTCAGCATTTTAAGACTTATCATGCTCAAATGCAAACCTTACTAGTTTAATAGTTAAACATTCAATGCAAACCTTACTAGTTTAACAATTAAACATTCAAAGGAAATGAGACTAACACTAGCAAGAAGGATATTTACCATAAATTGATTTTATGAATTTCTTTTATAAACCTCAATTATCCTAACTATGGATAGAGTTAAAGTTGGTTTAATGAATGAATGTCATGTTTGTATAAACAAAGGGGTCATAGAATAGACCGCACCCATGAGAGTCTATAGTTTAACTTTGATATAAAGTTCTATAATCTTTTATTAAATGCCTCCTTACTTGCATAACGTGCTAGGTCATGTATTGTTTTATACCTTTGCTATGTTTCAATTATTTGGTTGAATGAATGCTTGTTTGAAGCAATGTATTCACCAAGATAAATGTTATGAATTTCTTTTATAACAAAAACCAGGGCTTAACTATTACCAAGGTTATAATTGTTTGAATGAATGTATACCATATTTGTATAACGATGGGTCGTATTATTCCCCACGCCTTTGGTGAGTTCTATGGCATAGTTTGTATATTAATAATTTCTTTTGACCATCATAACGTGCATGCTAGGTTGACTTCGGGACCGAGGGTTACGGTGGAACCTTCGAAACAACAAAAATGATTGGAATATTAGTCTTCTCGTGATTGATCGTCGCGACTATAGAGATTACCCACAGCATGCAAATAATTTCTTTGTGGACATGGCAACACCGTAGCCAAGTTTTGTGTGGTTATAAGGCAGTTTCCAACCCTAGTCTCGTCATTCCCTCCGTCATTCTCGGCCTCCGGCTGCTCTGCTACTGCATTCGACCTCCATGCCGATTTCTGCAACTTGTTTGAGTGACAGTCTCCAATTCTTGTTTCTTGTCTTTCACCCTTCGTAAACCTGCTTGCTTCTGCACCTCATGAGCACGCCCGAACGCTCAATAGAGAAATGCTGTAACAGAATTGTTGTTGCTTGGGCTAGGTTAGTGATTTTGCTCCGGGATTTCACCACCAAGGCTAGCTCAGACAAGAATCTTTGGACTGTGTAGTTTCAATTCTCTTTGGCTCGGTAGTGGGGTCGTGGCTTCACATCGTATGGTTTAATGGGTCCTAGGGTTTCGCCGCAGGGTGGTTTCTTTGGCTTGAAATAAGTGATGACTCAAGAATTTCTCTTGCTTGGCTTGCTGCTCCGGCTTTCAGTTACTGTTGGTTGTTTACTGTGTTAGTAAACTCCTTATTTCTTGCAACCGATGAAGGTTTGGCTCCTCCTCGCGTTGGTAACTACACTCCTATTTGTAGGTGGTTACTTTTCAGTTAAGATTTGACGTAAGAAGCAATTACTACTACTTCGTTTCTTGTTTTAATACGTTCCAGCTTATATACAGCAAGATAATAACAATTTTAATGTTTTATGTTACACAGGTGCTGACCTGTCCTTCTGCGTGGTTGGTGCAGGGCTGGAACAAGCGTTGCTCACGGGTAAGCCTTGGATACCCCATGGTAGTTCGTCCTTGTTCAGTCCCATTCGGGACAACTTGACGGTTGGTCGCCGTGGCCTGCAAAACCCTCGTGGTTTTGTTTTACTTGGGTTTATTTTTCTCGTTGTCTCTGTTAAGAAAAGGCCCTTGCTTTATGCGGGGATTCTGGCTTAGGCCGTGACTGTAAATTTTGACTTTTGATCTGTTTACTTGTGTATATATGTAAAAAAAAATGAAAGAAGGATGGTAAAGCCTTACTCTGTTAATTTTGTTTGAAGCCGAGAGGCATTAGAAGAGCTTAAACTCTTGGTTTTACACCTCTGTTGTAAATTTTGAGATATTAGGGTTTTACCCTAACTTGGCGATATG
Organism: Pseudotsuga menziesii; assembly: GCA_001517045.1. NCBI lineage: Eukaryota > Viridiplantae > Streptophyta > Pinopsida > Pinales > Pinaceae > Pseudotsuga > Pseudotsuga menziesii. Next base: position 68,713 of record LPNX010550586.1, on the reverse strand, counting down.
GAAAAGTGTTTACTACTTCTTTAAATTATCTTTTAATTACAATGCACTACTGTAATTTATTTGGTTATTATTTGTATTGTGTAAGTGGTTATTTAAGCTCGTTAAATCGAGCATATCTATGTTCTGTTACTTGGATTCCTGCAAGTTAATATATTTAATTTATAACCTGTAAATTATTCACGGTAACTGTATAATGTTTTTATATGAACTTACCTTAACTCATTCTGTTCTAGTAAGGTTATAAATATTGTTTTGTATTTGTTAACTTTCAGAACTTATGTAATTTAATATTCTTGCAGTTGTATTTGTGTAACTGATAGTTACATCTTTTAAGTATAAAATGTGTATTACTTAATATTTATTATAGTGAGATAAATGTTATTTTACCTGGTAAAGTTGTTCCTACCATTATATATATTATCTTTATTCTTTGTCTATTTATAAATATATAATAAGATAGTATTTTATTGTTGTATTCTTATACTTTCTACACTAAATAATTTATTAAAAAAATACCTTTTGTATTCTATATTATCATGTTTATATTATAATATTAGCATTTAAAAATAAAAGAAAGAAAACAACTATCTATGTTCTATATTTGTTAACATTTTATAAAGGATAGGTTAGTAAATGTAGATCTTGTTTAAGCTTAGCTAGATAAAAATGAATGAATTAGTTACATTACCATCCATAAGTAAATTATGAAACCAACTAGTTTATCTATAGAATTAAATCAAGATTTTAGCTATTCTTACTCACAGTTTAGTTGCTATACATACAGCAGTTAATTATCCTAAGCTGAAAGAAATAAACTGTAAAGTTAAAAGCATTTTTATTTAGTCTAACCCTACTCTATTTTAACTAATATATCATTTTCTTTTGGTTTCAAAATAAGTAATACGATTACAAAAATGAATACTGTATAGAGAACTGTTATCTACCAAAACATATTACTGTTAATACAATGATATAGCTTCTTTTCCCTTACTAATAATCTGACATTTACAGTCTAGGTCTAACCCTACTCTATGTATAGGTTAGTAATTCTTTTGATAAGAGATAAAAGAAAACATTCTATTAATCAAGCTAACTTCTTATTCTATATTTACATCATACTATCTTCATTTAAAATACACCACCTGTGCTAGAGTACAATCTGGATTACTCCAGATGGAGAAAAACACGGGTAGGATTTGTTTCTCATTAAGAATAACTTCATCACTAAACGAACTAAGATATCCTATCCTTTAAGTTTTTTTTTTCATCATAAACTGCAAATGCATCATTCAATCATATATAGATAATAACACAGAAATTAATAAATAACAGAACCTGTTCTTAGAGCTTGGTCGACAACAGCAATGGGAGGCTGTTCCTCCCTACCAACTCCTGGAGAGCACTCAAACAACGACTTCTCAGGACCCCCGAGCTTGCTCTGGTCTCCCTGGCTAGAACTAGGTGTAGCAAACAATCAAGTACCAGTCCTGAGACTCAATACCAGTCCTGAACTTGTTAGTCAAATCTCTCAGCTAGAAAGTTGTATCAGATCAAGTTACTGCAGTTTATCCCTTAAACACCTTCCTTATAGTTTTCCCTTTTTCCCAATGAATTCCTTGAAGTGCATTCCACCTGAATGATTCTTCTCCTGGAAAATATCTTAGCATCCCCAGGTCTCTACATTGGGTACTTTTAAAAGATTGCCTAGGTCGTTTTGGGTTAGTTGTCATTAATTGAGCCACCTGCTCTGATCCCACTTTCTTGGGGGATCATGACCCCACATGTAGGGAAGTTGCCACCTGCAACATAGGAAGTGTTTGAGAATTTTTCCACTTGTCTTTTTCTCTCCACCTAGTTCCTTCCACCAGTTTGACCAGTAACACTCTTATTAACAGCTCTCCCAAGCTGTTGTCTCCACTTTTTATTTATTAAAAATAAAATATTCAGAATTACATTCCACATCTTTTGACTCTGCTGAGTCATCAGTTTCTACTTAGCACTAAATTTAACATAATTTCTTATGAATCAAATTAAAACAAATAACATTTTTTTACAAAATTGGGGTATGTGACATACACACCCCCTTAAAATGTAACATTGTCCTCGATGTTACTTATTATTCATCTTCCGAAGTCCCCTGAAACAGATTTGGGTATGCTTCCCGCATCTTACTTTCCAGTTCCCAGGTGTCCTCTTCAGGACTAAGGTGTTTCCATTGCACCTTCACCTGTCCAATGGTGCGGTTCCGAAGTGTAATTTCCCTCCTCCCGAGGATACAGTCCGGTTCCACCAGAATTTCTCCTTCTGGTTCCACTTGTACAACATTCCAATCAACCACATGAGTAGCATCATGAAAATATTTCTTTAAAACAGAGATATGAAAAACATTATGTAATTTCAAGTTAGGTGGTAATTCTAGTTGGTAGGCTACTTGGCCAATCCTAGATAAAATTTCAAATGGACCACAGTAACATGGTGCCAATTTTGCACAACTCCCCAATCTTAGAGAGCTTTTCTTGGGCCTTACCTTGATGAACACATGTTCACCTACCTGGAACTCCTTTGGAGTTATTTTCAAGTCTGCTTGACTTTTTTGTTGAGCTTGTGCCACCTTCAAATTTCCCTGCACTTGCTTTACAATCTCCTCCATTTCCTTCAATAATTCTGGTCCTAACACCAATCTATCTACTGGATTATTCCAAGAGATAGGAGTGTTGCATTTGCGTCCATATAAAATTTCAAATGGACTAAATTTAGCTGATGACTGATAGTTATTATTATATACAAACTCTGCTAGATGTAAATAGTCTTCCCACTTACCTGGATGATCTTTCACATATAGCCTCAATAAATCCTCCAGTACCTGATTTTCTCTTTCAGTTTGTCCATCTGTTTGAGGATGGAAGGAAGTACTAAAATTCAATGTTGTATTTAGTCCTTTAAACAAGGCCTTCCAAAAGTTTCCTGTAAATTTAGGATCTATGTCTGAGATTATAACTTTCGGTACTCCATGTAACCGAAAAATATGCTTTAAGAAGATATCAGCTATATTGGCAGTCTTGTAAGTAGTTTTAATAGGAATAAAATGTGATGCCTTGCTTAACTTATCAACCACTACCATAATAGAGTCATTTTGATTCTAATTTCTAGGAAGTCCAGTAATAAAATCTAAGCTAATTACTTCCCATTTCTAGCTAGGAATAGGTAAAGGTTGTAGCAAACCAGCTAGGTGTTGGTGTTCAGTTTTCACCTGTTGACATTCTAAACACCTTGCAATGTATTCAACTACTTCAGTTTTCATATTTGGCCAAAAATATTCTTTCCTTAGCATGGTTATAGTCTTTCGATAACCTGGGTGTCCTGAATATGGTGTTTTATGGACTTCATCCAGAATTAACAACTTAACCTTAGGTACATTAGGTACATACAGTTTATCTTTAAATAATAAAAATTCATTTTTATTTAAACTATAACCTTTTATTAAGCTTTATGTAGGTTCTTTCTTAGCTGTAATTTGCAATTTCTGATAAATTTCATCTTGTTTTACCTCTTTTTTAAGCTGTTCATTTAAATCGGAAACATAGGTGCTGATTGCTGCTGTAAAGTTCAGCTTTGTGTTTCTGCTTAATGCATCAACCACCTTATTTTCCTTACCCTTTATATGCTGGATTTCAAAGTCATACTCACTTAAGAAAGCTAACCACCTAGGTTGTCTAGCGTTTAAATTAGGCTGATCTAGAAGATATTTCAGTCATTTATTATCAATCATTAAAATAAATTTTATGCCGATTAAATGATGTCGCCACATTTTTAAGGAGTGTATTATAGCTGCTAGTTCTAGATCATAAGTCGCGTAATTATTTTTGTGAATTTTTAACTTTCTAGACTCATAGGCAATGACATGCTCTTCTTGAGTCAGAACACCACCTAAGCCATCATTACAGGCATCAGTTCATACTACGAAATCTTTATTAGGGTCTGCTATTCTTAGAATAGGTGCACTAGTCAATAAGGTTTTTAACTTCTTAAAACTTTCTTCACATTTCTAGCTCCAGTCAAATTTCTTTCCTTTCTTTTGTAATGAAGTTATCAGATTTTCTATCTTTGAAAAGCCTTCAATGAATCTCCAGTAATAACTGGTAATTCCCATGAACGACCTAACATCCGTTACATCTTTAGGAACCAACCAATATTCGATTGCCCGTATCTTTTCAGGATCTACTGAAATTCCTTCCTTAGTCACTACGTGACCTAAGTACTAAATTTCATCCTTAAAGAAGTCACACTTACTAAACTTCGCGAAGAGTTGATGTTCTCGCAACTCTTGTAAAAATATTTTTAGGTGCTCTTTATGTTTTTCTTCTGTTTTAGAGTAAATTAGGATGTCGTCGATAAACACGACCACAAACTTATCTAAATACTTATGCATTATATTGTTCATTAAGCACATAAAGACAGCTGCGACGTTAGTAAGCCCAAATGGCATTACGACAAACTCGTAGTGTCCATACCTTGTTCTAAAGGTTGTCTTAAAGATATCTTCATCTTTAATTCTTACTTGATGATATCCTGACCTCAAATATATCTTCGAAAACACCGTGGCTCCACGTAGTTGATCAAACAGATCATCTATGCGGGGCAACGGATATCTATTTTTAATAGTCATCTTGTTTAGATGACGGTAGTCTATGCATAATCGCATAGTTCCGTCTTTCTTTTTAACAAAGATGACTGGTGCTCCCCAAGGAGACACACTAGGTCGAATTTACTTTTTATCAATTAACTCTTTTAATTGTGATTTTAGCTCATTAAGTTCTAAAATGTTCAATCGATAAGGAGCCTTTGAACTAGGTACCGCACCTGGTACCAGTTCAATGGTGAAATCCAAGTCCCTCTTTGGAGGTAATCCTGGAATTTCTTCTGGGAATACGTCAGTATATTATTTTAAAATAGGAATATTTTCGATTTTTAACTTATCTGTTTTAGTTTTACCTTCCTCATCTGTAATAGTTATTGCATAGGCTTTACATCCTTTTCTAACAGCTCTTTTAAGTTGTAAAGCAGAAATCTGCCTTACTATAGTTTTTCTAGGAATTCCATTAACCTTTACTGGTTGTTCATCACTATTTAAGCATGTAAAAGTTTTATCATAACAATTTAAAATTACCTTATGCTATTCTAACCAATCCATGCCAATCAGCAAATCATATGACCCAAGTGGCAAAACATTAACCTTAGCTACAGTTTCAAATTCACCCATAAATAAAGCACATTCTTTCACATAACAAGTTACTTTTCTTTTAGCCCCAGTGGCTAATTGAACTAACCAAGAATTCTCAAACTTATCGACAGACAACTTACATTTTTCCACTATCTGAGGTGCAATATAACTGAGACTAGCTCCTGGATCAATTAAAATGGTTACAGGGGTTTGATTAATCATACCTTCTACTTCCACCATGGAAGTCTGATAGTCAACTTGGCGGTTCTCCAAAGCCGCATTAATTCTGGGCATGCTCCTTGCTAGTTCCCCGACGGTCATCTCCTCCTGTACAGTATGAATATTGCTAGCAGTCTTTTTCCGGTTTGGACAGACTGAGGCATGGCGCGGGCCATTACATTCCCAGCACTTAATAGGCTCTTTACGTTCAAAAATATTGGTAAAATTTCCATGGTTATTTGCAGCTTCCTTGCCCTTAAAATTATTCGAATTGTTGGAAGTACCATTCCTATTTCCCTGGAAATTCTTGTTGTTAGAATAATTTTTGGTCTTATTATTCTTGAAATTCCTATGAGGTACAAATTCCTTCTTCTTAAATTCAGGCTGATTGTTATTTTTTTTAGCCTTCCAGTTGGCCAAGCCTTCTTTCTTCTGGTTCTGCTCAAAACAAAAATTAGCCTTCCTCATATCTTCCTCCAAAGTCTTAGGGTTATCATATTCAATTATGTCTTTGATATGATACGATAGATAGCTAAGAAATCGTTGTACTTTAGGTTTCTTGTCTACTAGGTAGGGTACATACCTAAGTAAACTTAAGAATTTGCTGTTCAAATCCTTCATTGTCATTGAACCTAACTTCAGTTCATAAAACTCTTTAGCTCTCTCCTCATAATATTGTTCAGACAGAAATTTATTTTTGAAATACCTTTTAAAGGTACTCCAATTAACTTCCTTCTCTCTTATACCCTTGACTCTCTTCAGGTCTTGCCACCATATGCCAGCTTTTCCTGAGAGGTTATATATTGCCATCATTGCCTTTAACTGATTAGAATAATTATATATATGAAAATACTTCTTCATCCCGGATAACCATGACTCTGCTTCCTCCCATTTCTCAGTCTCTCCATTAAAAGTTGGGGGCTTTATCTTTTTGAACTCCCCTGAAATTTCCTCATATGGTTTGTATTTCTTCTTTCTGTCATACAAATCATTTTCACTATTGTCACTAGTAGTATGGTAACTCTGTCATTCACCAAACCCTTCAGATGATGAACTACTTTCAGTTTTTGCAAGCTTCATCTTTTTGGATTTTCTTTGATGACTGACATCTTCAGATTCTGATCTCCTACTCCTTCCTTCAGTTTGGAACCTTTCTATTAAAATTTGGTTCGATTCTTCCTGAGCCTTTAGGATTCTTTCATTCTCCTTCTTTACAGACTCCATTTCCGTTTTTAACTCTTTTACAGTCTGTAACAGCTCTGAGGAGTTAGCAGTCCCTTCTTCTAACATAGGTTCTCTGGGAAAATTTCTTGTTTCTGTATCTGGAGACTCCTCTTGTGCATACTCTCCCAGCTTTTCCATACTTGCCTGTTAAACTTCAGAAAATGAAATTTTTTGTTCTTAACATAAAACAAAATATATGTTAGCATATTTTTTTAATTTACTGTTCTATGAAAGCTAATTGGACTGCATCAAGGCCTAGTGTTTGAACCTTGTGCTCTGATACCACATGTCAAAACCCCATAATTTTCGAAAAATTTAAAATTTTGTAAATACAGATAAACTTCATTATTGCAATCAACTAATTGTTTTAATTAGTTATATGTTAATGATTTCATAATCTGAATTATCTACTTGATTATGTTTATCTTATAGAATTATTCTTTTTCAGTTTAATGACTTGTTTTTCTTTGCGAACACAAGGTGGAACTGGCTTGGTATTTTGGGCTTACTTAGCTTTTGAGCTAATGCAGAAAGTTTACCTGGTCTTACAGATTACAGGTAAGAAAGATCTGGTGCTGCTTGTCATTAATCATTATGCATACAGATATAAGTTCGTTGCAAAAATAATAGCTCAATAAAAGAATATAACTGCTATTCAATTCCAATGCTTTATGAGGTAAAACCATTAAATCGTTATTCTTTTAAAGGCGCCATGGAAACGAGATTCAGTCCTATCAGTATTGATGGCAGTTGCTTTCTCTCTAGTAGTTGTAATTTATAGTTCTTATTGCGTACTAGACTCTTCGATGTTTACCATGGTCGTCGTGTGTGTAAATGCCTTAATCTTTCTTTGCATACAGACCAAGAATGGCAGGGTTATTATGTTAAGGGTTTAATTTAAATTGTGAACAAATACCATTTACATCATGATAGATTTGGTTACTGCTTGTGATATGAACGTAATGTATATTGATAATGAGTTTATGTACCAATAATCCCACTTCCAAAACTTTGAAGTTTAAAGGGCTTATAACCTTATTGCATACTACATTCAATTAGACTATAATAGTGTTTGAAGAATTAAATTCCTCTGCACTATATTTGCTTGGAAAATATTATCCAGTTATGATTAATATAACATTAAAATTTCAATGTCAAGCCCTTCAGCATTTTAAGACTTATCATGCTCAAATGCAAACCTTACTAGTTTAATAGTTAAACATTCAATGCAAACCTTACTAGTTTAACAGTTAAACATTCAAAGGCAATGAGACTAACACTAGCAAGAAGGATATTTACCATAAATTGATTCTATGAATTTCTTTTATAAACCTCAACTAGCCTAACTATGGATAGAGTTAAAGTTGGTTTAATGAATGAATGTCATGTTTGTATAAACAAAGGGGTCATAGAATAGACCATGCCCATGAGAGTCTATAGTTTAACTTTGATTTAAAGTTCTATAATCTTTTATTAAATGCCTCCTTACTTGCATAACGTGATAGGTCATGTATTGTTTTATACCTTTTCTATGTTTCAATTATTTGGTTGAATGAATGCTTGTTTGAAGCAATGTATTCACCAAGATAAACGTTATGAATTTCTTTTATAACAAAAACCAAGGTTTAACTATTACCAAGGTTATAATTGTTTGAATGAATGTATACCATATTTGTATAATGATGGGTCGTATTATTCCCCACGCCTTTGGCGAGTTCTATGGCATAGTTTGTATATTAATAATTTCTTTTGACCATCATAACGTGCATGCTAGGTTGACTTCGGGACTGAGGGTTATGGTGGAACCTTTGAAACAGCAAAAATGATTGGAATATCAGTCTTCTTGTGATTGCTCGTCGGGACTATAGAGATTAACCACTGCATGCAAATAATTTCTTTGTGGACGTGGCAATACTTTAGCCAAGTGTTGTGTGGTTATAAGGCAATTTGCAACCCTAGTATCGTCATTCCCTCCGTCATTCTCGGCCTTCGGCTGCTCTGCTACTGCATTCGACCTCCATGCCGATTTCTGCAACTAGTTTGAGTGACAGTCTCCAATTCTTGTTTCTTGTCTTTCGCCCTTCATAAACCTGCTTGCTTCTGCACCTCGTGAGCACGCCCGAACGCTCAATAGAGAAATGCTGTGACAGAATTGTTGTTGCTTGGGATAGGTTAGTGATTTTGCTCCAGGGTTTCACCACCAAGGCTAGCTCAGACAAGAATCTTCGGACTGTGTAGTTTCAATTCTCTTTGGCTCGGTAGTGGGGTCGTGGCTTCACATCGTATGGTTTAATGGGTCCTAGGGTTTCGCCGCAGGGTGGTTTCTTTGGCTGGAAATAAGTGACGACTCAAGTGTTTCTCTTGCTTGGATTGCTGCTCCTACTTTCAGTTACTGTTGGTTGTTTACTGTGTTAGTAAACTCCTTCTTCCTTGCAGCAAATGAAGGTTTGGCTCCTCCTCGCGTTGGTAACTGGACTGCTATTTGTGGGTGGTTACTTTTCAGTTAAGATTTGAGGTAATAAGCAATTACTGCTACTTCGTTTCTTGTTTTAATACTTTCCAGCTTATATACAACAATATAATAACATTTTTAATGTTTGATGTTACACAGGTGCCGACCTGTCCTTCTGCGTGGTTGGTGCAGGGCTGGAACAAACGTTGCTCACGAGTAAGCCTTGGATACCCCATGGCAGTTCGTCCTTGTTCAGTCCCATTAGGGACACTTAACGGTTGGTCGTCGTGGCTTGCAAAACCCTCGTGGTTTTGGTTTACTTGGGTTTATTTTGCTCGTTGTCTTTGTTAAGAAAAGGCCCTTGCTTTATGCAGGGCTTCCGGCTTAGGCCGTGACTGTAAATTTTGATTTTTGATCTGTTTACTTGTGTATATATGTAAAAAAAATGAAAGAAGGCTGGTAAATCCTTACTCTGTTAATTTTGTTTGAAGCCGAGAGGCATTAGAAGAGCTTAAACTCTTGGTTTTACACCTCTGTTGTAAATTTTGAGATATTAGGGTTTTACCCTAACTTGGCGATATGGAAAAGTATTTACTGCTTCTTTAAATTATCTTTTAATTACAATGCACTACTGTAATTTATTTGGTTATTATTTGTATTGTGTAAATGGTTATTTAAGCTCGGTAAATCGAGCATATCTATGTTCTGTTACTTGGATTCCTGCAAGTTAATATATTTAATTTATAACCTGTAAATTATTCAGGGTAACTGTATAATGTTTTTATATGAACTTACCTTAACTCATTCTGTTCTAGTAAGGTTATAAATATTGTTTTGTATTTGTTAACTTTCAGACCTTATGTAATTTAATATTCTTGCAGTTGTATTTGTGTAACTGATAGTTACATCTTTTAAGTATAAAATGTGTATTACTTAATATTTATTATAGTGAAATAAATGTTATTTTACCTGCAAGTAAATTTGTTCCTACCATTATATATATTATCTTTATTCTTTGTCTATTTATAGATATATAATAAGATAGTATTTTATTGTTGTATTCTTATACTTTCTACACTAAATAATTTATAAAAAAAATACCTTATGTATTCTATATTATCCTGTTTATATTATAATATTAGCATTTAAAAAATAAAAGAAAGAAAACAACTATCTATGTTCTATATTTGTTAACATTTTATAACGGATAGGTTAGTAACTGTAGATCTTGTTTAAGCTTAGCTAGATAAAAATGAATGAATTAATTACATTACCATCCATAAGTAAATTCTGAAACCAACTAGTTTATCTGTAGAATTAAATCAAGATTTTAGGTATTCTTACTCATAGTTTAGTTGCTATACATACAGTAGTTAATTATCCTAAGCTGAAAGAAATAAACTGTAAAGTTAAAAGCATTTTTATTTAGTCTAACCCTACTCTATTTTAACTAATATATCCTTTTCTTTTGGTTTCAAAATAAGTAATAAGATTACAAAAATGAATATTGTATAGAGAACTGTTATCTACCAAAACATATTACTGTTAATACAATGATATAGCTTCTTTTCCCTTACTAATAATCTGACATTTACAGTCTAGGTCTAACCCTACTCTATGTATAGGTTAGTAATTCTTCTGATAAGAGATAAAAGAAAACATTCTATTAATCAAGCTAACTTCTTATTCTATATTTACATCATACTATCTTCATTTAAAATACACCACATGTGCTAGAGTACGATCTGGATTACTCCAGATGGGGAAAAACACAGGTAGGATTTGTTTCTCATTAAGAATAACTTCATTACTAAACGAACTAAGATATCCTATCCCCCAAGTTTTTTTTTTCATCATAAACTGCAAATGCATCATTCAATCATATACAGATAATAACACAGAAATTAATAAATAACAGAACATGTTCTTAGAGCTTGGTCAACAACAGCAATGGGAGGCCGTTCCTCCCTACCAACTCCTAGAGAGCGCTCAAACAACGACTCCTCAAGACCCTCGAGCTTGCTCTGGTCTCCCTGGATGGAACTAGGTGCAGCAAACAATCAAGTACCAGTCCTGAACTTGCCAGTCAAATCTCTCAGCTAGAAAGTTGTATCAGATCAAGTTACTATAGTTTATCCCTTAAACACATTCCTTACAGTTTTCCCTTTTTCCCAATGAATTCCTTGAAGTGCATTCCACCTGAATGATTCTTCTCCTGGAAAATATCTGAGCAGCCCCATCTCTCTACATTGGGTACTTTTAAAAGATTGTCTAGGTCTTTTTGGGTTAGTTGTCATTAATTGAGCCACCTGCTCTGATCCCACTTTCTTGGGGGATCATGACCCCAAATGTATGGAAGTTGCCACCTGCAACATAGGAAGTGTTTGAGGATGCTGCCACTTGTATTTTGCTCTCCACCTAGTTCCTTCCACCAGTTTGACCAGTAACACTCTTATTAACAGCTCTCCCAAGTTGTTGTCTCCACTTTTTATTTATTAAAAATAAAATATTCAGAATTACATTCCACATCTTTTGACTCTACTAAGTCATCAGTTTCTACTTAGCACTAAATTTAACATAATGTCTTATGAATCAAATTAAAACAAATAACATTTTTTTACAAAATTGGGGTATGTGACATACTCCTCGACGTCCTATGCCACATCCTATTCTGAATGCCATTTCTGAGGTAATAATTTTGCTCTCAAATTATTACTATTCAGATTTCTTCCTCTTATTTCTTTGACCTAGGAAAATATGAAAATAATCTCTTTACACAGCAAAGAAACTCCTTGTTCCTTCGGCTCTGATACCACTTGGTGCAAGGGTGAAGTATGAAAACTGTTGTTGCAGAGCTATCTTTGGTTAACTGTCAATATTTTTAGCTATATCCATCAAAATAAAGACAGAACTGTTAAACTAATGGGAGGTGCATTTTTATTTTTTTTAACTCCTTTGATTTCCACCTTGGTTGCTCCTGAAACTGCATGATGACGCTAGCATGAAGTGGAGATGCCACAAACTCAGCCAATCGGTCTTCGAATTGCAGCTCCAACTTGACAGTTCCTAGATTCTTTCTCCACCAGATCTTTTGTGGGATCTTCCGTAATGAATTTGAAAGATCAATCCAAGGGATATAATTTCAATCCAATTCACAACTAGAATGGAAAAGGATTACAAAGAATTGAGATTTCATTAACCTCTGAACATTTGGGGTTTTCGTCATAGATATCAACCAGGAATCATTTATAAATTTGGTTGAGATCTACATAGTTGACTCCAAATATATGGAAAACATGTGATTTCTCGGCAGCTTAAACACGATTTTACACTTGGTCACATACAGAGTAATCAATTTTAAATGCCATGGTTCCAGACGTCTTCCAGGCTTCCATAATCTCTGCCATAAATCTACATTTTTTTTTCTGCAAAGCTCTCTCTGTCTCAACTCATTCCCCCTTGTCTCGACTACCTCTTCTTCCTAAATTATACCTCATGCTAACAACTAACAAATCCTTCCTTAGATTTAAGAACTTACTAATTCTAGAATGAACTAACTCCTATTTTTATTCAACAGAAAATAGATGTCCCAGTCTCCTCGCAGGGAGCTGTTGAGAATCATCTACTTCTATTTTAACTCTAAAATTGACAACAAGGCTGAATTCCTGGAATTTTAATTAAATAGCATTTCAATCAGTGTTTCCTCTGACCATTTGAATCATTCCCCTAATCACAACATGTGATCAAGACATCACATTGTTGACTTTACTTGGTGCTCCTGCATAAAATATGAAACAAGAAAAACATATAAAACAGTATCAATAGGAATTGAAGCTTAAGCAAATGAATACCGGGGACACCCGTTTGATGTCCATGGAAAAAATGCGTGACATTCAGGCCAAGCTCCATACTCCTTATATTGTTCTTAGTGGTCAAATTAAACAAGGGTATGATTATACTCTATGTAGTTCAAGCATGTATACTTTTAATTTGAGCATTATCTCACTGATATATGATTATAATAATCAACTACGTTGTCCATGTCTTTAGCTGTTGTAGGCAAACAAGTGACCCACGAAGTGGTTTTTCTAATGTCGAGAAAGAGGTTCCAGGAAGCTTGACTCCAATGCTTGGTGATAGAAAGGTCGGTATCTTTGAACTCAATATAATTTTCTTGTTCTCTGTTTAGATGAAATTTGTTTAGCACACTTATCTAGTACATTATATGTTGTCTCAGTATCTTGTAGTGTTGCAAATATTTTGATACAATTGTTGTTCTCTTTGTAGGTTGATAATTTCTTAGAAATTAAGCGTAAATATAAAGTTGGGACCATAGGACCCCAAAAAAACCGAAGACATGATATCATATATCATTAGACTTGGCACTTCCCTGCATGAAGATTACAAGTTTTTGTGGTCCATGAATACTATTGATGTTAAAGGTGTCTGTGATCCTCTTCTTCTATGATATGCTCCATAAGGTTTTTTATCTTTGCTATAAATAGCAACCTCAAAATTCAAGAATAATATAATTCTTTGTGCTGGGAAGGACCTGATTTTTTCAATCAATTTATAACCTATGAGTTTATGAGCTATGACAGATTGAGCAAGTGGGAAGTAAGATGTCAAAATGTTGATATTGTAGGAAAGTATTTTGTATAGAGAACGTAAAAGTATTATTCTTTGCTGAACTTCTCAATGGCATATGCATAGATATTATACGTCAACTTTAGCTTGATATTCTAGAGAGGTCTCTGTTGAAAGTTTGAGGTGTGAGGACATTGTTACGGTGTAGACCATTTCTCCCCTTTCAGGAATTTGTTGAATATTCTATGGATGAAAAGAAGGAATAACAATATACAGATTCTAATTGACTGATGATACCATAATTTTAGAAAAGGTTTGCAACTTTTTACTCCATGTTGATGCTTCACCTTTTTAGGATGTTGTCTGGAATTACATTTTTAACACATGTTACGCTGTTAGTTTCATTTTTTAACTTTCTCAAGATCAGGTAGTTGTGGTTTGGTGGTGATATGCATTGTTGAAACTGTTCCACATCCTTGCCAGGTTCTATAGAAACTCTCCTGGCTCTTTTTCCAAGGTAGACAAAAGCATTACCTGAATCTGAATGGTGACATTTTTCAAAGAACATAATACTCAAAGATGATTGTATTTTTCTTATACAACGTTTCTTGATATCAGTTTTAGTTACATTGGTCTTTGATGTGGTGATTGAATGACAATCATAATGGAAATAAGAATGTTATAAATTTCTCATATCATTCTCTATATAACCCCTATGTTTCCTTACTGCAGTTTTTGAAAACATTAGAATATAGTGGCTGAAACTTGACCAAACCAACTTTTGGTACAGGAAATCTTGTCCATTTTTCACATTTTCTCAACTGTCTTATAAACCAATGATATCTTGTTTCAGGATATGAGAAGCAAAGCATTTATTCTATTGATGTTGGTGTCATATGAATTTCATTGTCATGTTATGGAGCAATTAAAAAACACCATGAGGATATCTATGTTTTTGCTTGCTCAATAAAACTGTTTTCCACATATTGTTGCATAGGGAACGAATTATATGAAGAAATGGGTGAACACTGAATAACACCAACACAAATATGTAAATAATCAAGATGGCCTTTTAATGGTGTGCCAATGAATTATGATATATGTACATTTTACACAAAGTACTCCGAAGCGCAGTTGATAAGTCAGTTGAGCCTGATATTAGCAGGGATGTTTTTTACATATCATATTGTTGAAATTTAAGGGTTAGTGATGTTTTAATACAAGTAATAAACATAAGTGCATGAACATATAAATTCAGATTCAAAATAGTGCTGCTAATAAAACTTTAAATTGTAATAAAGTAAGAAAATAATTTTCATCTCTTTCAACTTAACGCTATACTAGTCACTGCATTAATTTTAACACTCTGATGGTCACTACGTTGAAGTTGGTCATTGAGATGTTTCACCAAATGTCATGTATAGAAATAATAGATACAGTATTAAAAAATTATAGCCATTATTGTATCCTCCTTATTCTAAAATATTTATGAGTTTGATCTTGTCACCGAAGGGACAAGTCAAATAGGGTAAACCATATATGTACCTTGAGAGAGAGGGTTAAATCAGACAGAAATAGGTCTCAGACTCTTAGTCAACAGAAAGAGAGGTTTCAATCACAAGAAGAGGCTTAAGTAATTAAGTCATACACATAAAATTCATGCTAAGGACACACAGCCACTTAGCACAAGAGACAATTAGTCATACTGAGCACAGTCATACTCACTGACAGTCATGTTGAGAAAGCACAATGCACATTTCAAGGGTAACCTCACGGTCACTCAAGGAAAGGAACCCAACACACAGAGGTAAAACCCATAAGAAATCACGTTGAGATAAACCGCATATACAAATCATGATGGTAAACCCGTAAGAAATCACATAGAGGTAAAACTGTGAGGATAAACTCGTGAAGAGGAGCAGTGAAGACGTGTCGCTAGAGGATCAACCGGTAGGTGGAGGCCTGTGGGTAGAGGAGAGCAGCCATCAGGAGGAGACACGTGCGGAGGTCAAGCTCGTGAATTAAATCATAATACCATCTCTTCATTATACCATTAGATGTTGCAAATCATATTGATATGCGGTTGAGTAATTGCATTGTGGGTGAAGTAATGTGCATCCACAATATACATCGAAAGAACTAGGGTGCATTGTAGAATGCATGTGAGGTCATAAGAGGGGTATCATGTCGATATACTAGGTAGATAAATAAAGGGGTATAAATAAATGTAAATGAAAAAATGAATACATACAATATATAGTGAAAATAGGGTTTTTTTTTTAAATTTGGGAAGTCATATTGGGAGGGGGTTAAAAAAATGATTTTGGGAGGTATTTTCCAATATTTATTGAAATTAGGGGTATTGTTTCATATGCCATGAATGAACGTGCTATGGAATGGTTTCACTAAGTGACACCCCCGTGAAGGTTGTAGGTCATGTGTTGAGACCTTCAAGTTATATTCCAATGAAGAGAAGGGAATCACACGATAGAAAGGGAATTATATGAGAAAGTGTCTTTCATCCTCTACTTTTTTAGTATGAAAAAGATTACAAATTGTTTCTTCCTACGATGCTTTAGGTATTTTCCAAAACCTAGTTTATTATGAAACTTGCAATGTCTATAGATATCTAGGATCAACCCAAATCATAATTGGGCCTTTAATGAAAAGAATAGATAACAAAACATTAATATGTATATTAAATTATTATTTATTAAAAGAGGAAACCAACTTTATTTATAACAAACCATGAAAGCCTCAACTCAAAATTTGATGATATGCCAATTGAGCAATAAAGCATACCAAGATGGAAAATAAGCATAGCAACTTGGTGGATAAGTTGACCTACACAATCTTAACCATTTTTTCTTACACTAACACCCCCCTTTAGGTGAAATGTAAGGACTATGCATAATAAAATTGAGGTCCTAGTAATGAATCATGTTTAGGTACCCAAGTAAAAACTTCTCATAAGCAGAGAAAATGAGAAAAAGTTGTAAGAAAAATGCCTTCCCAAAAGATATTAAATCACCAATGATGGAAAAATCCTTGGAGCGAAATCTAAAGAATATCCCATAAAGAAATACAAGTAGATAATTTTGAACACTTAAGGTAGTGAGAATTGAGTGTACGCCATCACCCCCAAAACAAATCGATCCTCTAAAATGAGTCCCATCATATACGACCTATTAGGTATTCATGTACAATAGAGAAAAACACCACAAAAATAAGTGTCCTTATGGATGCCAATCCATCTCACCAGATTGCATGGGCCACTAGCCATTGCAATCGTTACGTACCTTATATCTAAAAATGTTACCACATACAACATATTCAAGAAGAATACGTGAATGCTCCATGCTTTATTAATATCAAAGCCTTCAAGTATGGAAACACCTAATAATTAATCCTTTTATGGAACAAATATACTCTTGTTCACTTGCATCTTAAAGGGGCCAACTTCCTATGAGCTAAGCTCCAAATACAATATAATCCATGCATGATTAATAAGGAGGAATCCATCCTTGTTTATATATTAGAATATAATTATAACCATAATAACCTCTTAACTACCTAGGGGAACTCCTTTAATGAAACCCCATTACATGTATTCACTAATAACTACCATTGTGGGACTTATTTAATAAAAACAAACATAATGGACCTAATCCACATTACATTGAATGGACTTCACTATTATTACTCTAATTGGCCCTTTTCACCCCCCACGCACCCATGCCCCCTCATTACACCCCTAACACTACAACAAAACCCTATCATTAGCTTCCTTTTAGCTCCCATTTTGACCTTTAGTCACCTTTTTAGTGTATTCTTCTTCACTCTCTAGGAAAAGCTGACACTATTTCACAGGATGGTGCTTTTAGAATCTTTTTTTACGAGTTGGTTCTAAACTTGGCACTACTTAACGCTAGGTTAAGTACCAGTTTTAGCTCCCTAAATAGCACCTAGTTTTGCACCTTATTTAGCACCAAGTTTAGCTCCCTCTTTCATGCCTAGTTTTTCTCCCTAATTAGCTCCAAGATAATTAGTGCTATATTTAGCGCCATATTTACCAACAGGTTTAACTCACGGGGAGTTCACTAGCAAGGGAAATATCATATCACGTCCTTATATATATGTACATATATATATACATATATATATGTATGTATATATAAGGGAAAAATTTATGTACATATATATATACACGTCATTGGAGGAAACATTGTCATAACAACAGTTTCTCTTCTTATTTTCTCCTAATCTTGGCTGCCTTACCTACTCTATTTGTTGCATATTTATCTAATATTTTGTAGATTCTTGGAATCTATCCTTCTAATGTATTATTTCTCCATTTCATACTTTTCATGGTGCTTATCCTTCATATGGTATCTCAAATTCAAGCAACAAGTGACTATGTAAAATTCTGCAATTTCTAGTTTACTAGCAATAAGTATTTCTTTGATAGATATGTAATTGCATGGAATCCATGTGATGTTCATCGAAGGAACATAGTTAATCCTCAAAGCAGAAATGATGATTCTTGTTTGTTGAACATGACGCAAATTTTCTCTTCTAATCCTTCATACATCTATGGGCACTTATTGAATCGTTTCCAAAGGCATACGAAATGTATTTAAGATTTTTGTTTGAGAAATAAAGAGTCTATAGTCACCTAACGCTACAATGCCCCATGGGAGGCTCACAATGAATATGCATTATTCATAGATGAAAAAGGTATAAAAAAATGATCCCGCACGTAATGACGATAGGGTTAATGTTCATCATGTTTATATTCTTACAATGTGGCATGCCAATGTTGATTTTCATCTTGTGATTTCTCGTCATGTCGTCTAGAAGTTTATTGCTAAATATACTTCGAAAGAAAATAAAAGGTCTAAAAGTTATCAATGGATGTTGACAAGAATTACAAATTCAAATAGCTTTGAAGAACCATGTTTATGTGCATACATGAGGTTCCTTGTTGAAATGGTTGTTGATCGTGACATTAGAGCTCAAGAAACATGCCATATGTTGCTAAAGGTACTGTTATCCCTAAAGTTGAACCTAGACTACAAGGGTTCAAGCTTAAGGAAATATTTTTCAAAAATGTACAAATCAATGAAATCAAACTAAAAAACAAGCTGGTATGAAATCAAAGCTATTGGAAAAAATCACACAATTATGAATGAACTAAGCTGGTATAACATGAAAGGTATAAAAAAATCAAACAATTATCAAAGAACTTAGGCTGGTGTGAAATTAGAGCTATAAGAAAATCATGAAATCATACAGGAACTGTATAACATAAAACCAAACACAAGGTCCAATATCTCAGTAACTATGATCATAAAGTCATGAAATGAAACTGTCTATGTTTTCTGAAAGTATAAAGGATAATTGTACTTCAAAATAAGAATCACTGTAATGGAATGCAATGGACCATATACATGACAAATTATAAGAAACACAACTCATAACATACATAGACAAATCATAATCATGCTCCTTCAAAATAGAACCTGTATTGAAGCTGTAGAGTAGCTATGCTATACAGATAGTGATCAAAACTGGGCTTTCATAACTCCAAAATTTCCAACCCCTGTCTCCTCTGCTTCCTTATGAGAGGAAGAGCTCCCCCTCGAGACATGTTTGTTTTACAATATATAGAAAAAAAAGAAAACTACTATTAGCTTGGATCCAAAACTAGTGGATCGAAAACTCCTTAGAACCAAAAATAGAAATCAGTTACAAAAGTATAGGATCTAATAAATACTAGACCATATTTTCATGGTCTATCTTTGACTGCTCCCAACTGAATAATTTTGATGATGTACGAGGTGGAGATATGGAACTATTGAATGTATGCCTTCAAATATGAGGTTGAACTCTTGAAATCCTGTAGTTTCCAAGTGCTCAATCTTATGACCCAAATATGCTCTGCCTCAAAATCTGGATCCACTTCCTTGAATTCAGCCATCTGTACTTAGTTTGAATTGTCTTCGAAAGATAAATTCCTTCCTTAGAACCTGGAAACATCAAATGCTTCTCGTACACTGTTATTGCAGTCTTCATGATAAGGATGGGGAAAACGATCATCAAATGCACACATCTGTAAATGAGACCTTTTCTGAAACTATTTTCCTTCCAATGTGTTACGAAACAATTTGTCCCCGTAGATATTACTTGCCAAACAACAGTTGGATCTAAGATTTTTAATATAAGAAATATGATCAGCTTGAGCGCTATGGTGATCGATTGCACAATGGGCGTAGACTGCTTGAAAGACTTGATGTCATTGGCCGTGGATGTAGCCAATGTCTTGGTGTATCTCTGCCCACCTGCTTTGTTTGCAATGAATACGAGCATTCATTTATGTTTATTAGTCCCTGCTAGTTCATCAAAAACCTCAATGCAAGCCTTCTTTGACCGGGCCATCTGAAAAAGCTCCTGAACCATTCGAGCACCATGGTAGAAAGCAACAGCAAGCAACCAAGCATCACTATGCACAGCAACCAAGGAAAGCCAATCTTTTCGTTGCATGCCATCTCTTGCAAAATTGATGCCTAGAGCTGGTTCTGGAAGCTCTGGTGGGACTTCTTCAGCAGGCAAGTTAACTTCCCATGATCCACTGGCATATCCATATAGGAACAAATTATCTTTCTTTGGATCGCAGAGTGAGTAAAATATGTCGACCTCAGTGGTAAGAACACGGAAAATGGCAGTTAGACGGCTTCTGTAGTCTCTAAACACCTCTTCAATAGTGCGAGGGTTTGAAGAAATTGAGGCAGCGGTATCCATGGCAAGCACCCCCACTTAACATGAACATTTAATGGGGAAGATGAGATCCTTCATTTTTTCTTTAATATTATGTATCTACAAATGTTTATGAATCCCGATTTGTAAATATTACCCAACGACCCACCAATTCAAGTTAGTTGAGGCACAATCTGTATGAACCAATGATAGTATGATCGCTCATATATCTCTCCGAGAGGTGAGGAGTGAATCATGTAATTATATGGTGGATTTTCCAACTGGTGATCCAGATTCTGCAGCATATGCTTCAATATACATGCTAGATCCATTGCCTGTTTGTCTTCTATCTCCTGGTAATGAGAAGCATGATCCTTAGGAGCAATCCACGTCTCAAAGGGAAGTGAAGCTGCATAAGGAACAAATGCAATGAAGTGTGTAGATTCTTCTATAAACCGGCACCTGGACTGTATCTCCTTGCTCAAACATTCGCAGAGGTTGCATTTGCTTGTCTTGATAAAGCACTCCCTTGCATTATTAAGCTTGCATTCCACAGTAATTGGGACAATGGGAAGGCCAATAATCTGACTGTGAGAATGCCTCATCGATGCTCCTACTGTCACTCCATGATTTTTGAAAACCTAGACATATTTGATGATCTCATTGCTTGCAAGCTGTTGAACTCTTAATTTATATGCAAGTAGAACATGAAGTATACTTGATTCAGGCATGCATGTCAAAGTCATAGAATGTTCAGGAGTCTCAACAACTACATCATGAGAGCCGAATCCAGTAAGGGTAATATGCACGAAGATGCTTCTCTAATATGCTTTGAACAATAGCCTTTTCATCTTCATCTTGCAGCCTCTCAGTGAGCAACATATAACCATCCATTGCCCAATCCTCATAATATTTACCAGACTTTTTGAACCTCTCTGCCCACCGGGATTCATTATAGGTTCATTTGAAACTCTGATGCCAGTAAGTAAAATGCTGCCAGTTTTAACAATCCACTATATAATATAAAATCTCTTGCACATACATAGGTTCATGACTAATGAGTGAAGATTTTGATGATTCAAAAGACTAAAAGAAAACCATAATGGCGTTCAATCAAACATAAGGCGTAAAACAAAGTAAAAATTTAAAAATAAAAACACATCACAATTAAAGATCTTAAAGTAAAAAGGTCAAACAACCTTAGAGATAACAGGTACCTCTTATCATTTGTATTCGAAAGTTATTTTCCCTATTTGTTGGTAAGAAGGTACTCCAAAAAATATCTACAGATGGTATTTAGGGCTCATATTGAAACACATTTGTTCATATATATCAACAACGACCAATTTTTCTTGAACATTTGTCTATGATAGAAATAGCAAGATCTTGGACCTTTTATGCCCAATGTAAAAATGACCAATGGAAACCTAGATATGTGCATGCCATTGTTCAGGTTTGGACAATATTTTTTCTACTCTGTATGAGGATTTAGATGACTTTGAAACCTTCTATTGGACTGAGTTACTTTTGTACAAGTTGTTCTACAACATCTTCATAGATATAGGGGTTTCAAGTGAAATGGTCATTGAAAATTGGAGGATTTGTTTCTATCGGCCATGACATGTTGATCAAGCCCCTTTTCCATCTGATCATGTTTAATAAGATTAGTATTTCCATGAAGAATCCATTAACTATGAAGAACATTTTGAATAATGAAAGACTTTATCTCGATTAGTTCCTACAAACAATGTAGAGGTTTTTGATGTTCAAACTCTTGGTAGAAGGGACTTTGATCTGTGTTTTAATTGGGAGAAAATAACATTTTCAAATAATGTTTCATAATATACTGTGGAATTTATAAGGAATTCTCAATCAAGGGGTGTTGTTGGTGAAAATTACGATAACACATTTCCTTCTCCCTTTTCCCTCTTAGAAAAATAAAGACTTTATTTTGAGATTATTTTAAAACATTCAGTTGGATATGGAAATCGTGATCCTCTCCAAATGGTTATCAATGAACTCCAGGCATGTAATTCCCCCTCCATGATGGTTCCATGAGTGATTTCACTCACCTATCCAATTCCCATAGGTTCGAGTGGAAATTAAATGGACTAAAGAATTAATTTGGCCCATAGTCACTATGTGAGGAAAAAATGAACTATAATGGATGAAGTGGGTCACAAAATTGAGGTAATAAATACCAAAAATTCATAAATAATATGGAATAGATACAATCATCCAATCAAGGAACATAAGGATAAAGGATGGGCCACATGGAAGTGTAACACCCAAGCTAGGTGGAAGGAATCCAAATACAAGGGTATCTTTGGAATTGTAACATATTGAGCTAAAAATAGACCAAGGAGGGAACACTAGTGAGAGTGTAACTATTAAGAAATCTCATGAATCATATATAGGATAAAAATAGAATAAGAGGGAACACTAGTGAACTTTAAATCCCAAGGAATATATGACACTAGGACAAGCATCTATGGAACTATGATAAGCATCTATGACACTACAACATCATTTATGACAATTATGACAATGACTGGTCATCAAAATAGATAAGGAAGGTGCTTGAGGTGAAGTGGTCCCACAAAATGAATGTAACTCCCTCCCCATTAGAATTCCTAATGTTGGTTAAGGCCTCATGTGGTCAAATAACATTATAAGGGAACTAAAAATATCATGAATGATTACTCTCTCAACTGTATAAAATTTTATTATTATTATTGGGGGAATTTCGAGAATAGGGGAGAAAGAGCCTCAATAATTATATAAACGAGATGCAAGCATGAATGGGAATAAATTTTGTTCATTTTCAAAATTAATTGGATAGCCATAGTGCTTCTCAAGCTTGGGAGATGTTCCCCTTTCCATTATAACTAGTTTCAGTGGTGTAAAATTCCACCCTAGCTATCCATGAGAGGAGGAATCACTCTAAATCTATGGAGAAGAAACGGGTGAGTTTATTTCTACATTCAATTTCTAGTTTGAAATCGTCTTGGTTTTTTTGGATATCATTTTGTAGTAGCAATAGTTTGTTGGTGTTTTTCCGATGGTTTCAAGTGTGTTGTTGATGTTCTCTTTGGAGGATGGTGTAATGTCCCAAATTTTTCACTGGGTCACAATGTCCAAATCACATTTTCCATATTCATGAAGTTGTCAAATGGATGCTAAAAGTCAAATAATTTCCAAGGAGGAAAATCACTAGTTTCCTAGGTGGGGGGGTGGAAGCTATGGGATTTGGAATAAGGGGGATAATAAATGATGTTTTTACATTAGAAGAGGATACATATTTAATAATGTAGCTTATTAAATAAATACAAGAGGAAATTGAAATGGCTATGGAGAATGGAGACACATGGAGACAAGAGGAAATTGAAATGGCTATGGAGAATGGAGACACGTGGAGACTATGGGGCCCACTCAAGCTAGAATTCCTATGTTAAATGGCATCCTCCTCTTGTAATTTTGAATCTATGGAAATCCTAATGTTTTGGGATGGATTATGAGGTTAATATACTTTTCCATATACTTCATAGGTCTAATTTGGGATGAATTGTAACTTACATGGGAGAGGAAGAGCCAAATGGGAGTTTCATGGACACTTGGCTAGATTCCCCTTACATTTATGACATCTATGACACCAATGATGTAGATTCTATGACAGTTATGACACAAGTTAGATCTAAAGGCTGACATACTGACATTTTAGGCCTGAATAGAGCATCTTAGAGGTCAAATTTTGGAGTTGGAGAAGGCCAAGAGGCTCCTACTCAAATTTGGGTGAAGAGGGAAGGTGAAGAGAGAGGCCACATGGCATAGCATGAGTAGCCACACCAATTCGACTTGGATTTGGTTTATGGATGGATTTAGAACCTTAGAAGCCCAATAATTTTTATAAAATACATGTATCAGCCATGAAAGGAATTTTTTATCATTTGATGAATTTGGGTTTGTGAAGAGAGAGCTAGTGGATGACTAGTTCCTTGCCTTGACCAATTTTGAGGGTGAAAGATTCCCATCCTAATTGGTGATTTGAAGAGGACAATCAGGTATTTCAAGGATATTAAATGGGGTCATAAGTTACAGGTGAAATATATAGGAATATAATTGACATCTCAATAGCATCTTTTTCTTCCATTCATCTCAAGTTTTCTCACCATATTTTAACTCTATGGAGTGAGGCGCACTTGGTGAGCTATTCATCTCTTTGAGGGAGATTCTCTTGCCCCGGTATTTTGTATTCTGATATAAATTAACTGTATTTCAATTTCATAAATATCTCAGGTCTAAATTCCAATATATATCATGTATTATTGTCCAATATTGAAGAAACAGTGCCATCTCCCCAATACCTTGTTGTAAACTCTTGCAATATTGATGGAATCAAATATATGTGTGCAACATTGATGATTTATGAATGAATTAACTGTAATTAATTTATTCTATGGGTTTCATGTTCATTAACTGAGAATTTGTGGCCATTGTGTCGAATTTCATATCACTTGGACCAAACTACATCTCATTTCCCCAAGGGTCCAAAACCAATTTTTGTATATCTGATTGAAGGGAGTGATAAAAGACATGGGAGCTAAATTGGTTCTGCATATGAGTCTCTGATAATGTATTCTACACATCCCCTAATTAAATTTTATAATTTGAGTGAGTTTCTGTACATTTGGGAAGCCATTCCGGTAATTACTCGAGAGAGATTTGAGCCCCAAAATTACTAGTAGATTCATGGAGTTCCCTTGGATACCGTTTCGACCCCAAAACCAAATATGATGATTAAAATATACTTTAATTAATGTCTGATAACAGATCCAAGTATTATACACACCATCAGTGAAGGTTGTACAGTGTTGTGAAGAGATTTGTTCCAGGACCTAGGGGGGATTTCCACCTCCCAAATTGACTAGTCTTGTCTATAAACTTCTTCCCTTGAAAATTGCAGAACATGGTTGGGTATATCAGTTGATTATATGTATTATATATGTGCTAATATGTCCCATCACCCCTCGGTACCTTCCTCACCAAGTTTGAAAGCAATTGGAGGAATTTTGGAATCAATTGAATCCATATAACTAGCGTTGTAAGAAGATGAATTTGAATACATTGTGAAAGAATTAAAGAATTGGTTGTTTTGATAAAATTTCCTAAAATGGGAAATTACAGTGGTATCATAGCATGATCTTGGAACCTGATGTGGTCTGATATTTATGAGTACAATATTTCAGGTACCACCATTATATATTGAAACCAAAAGTGCCTTTTTTGAAGAGGAAAAAACAAAGGTAGGAGAAGAAGGCAATTTTTTGGGGGAAACTATGACTAGGGATGAAAAGGGAACCTCATATTATGGTAAGGAGATAATAAAAATCATGGAATCTATCCTTGAATACACGACCAAGAATATTATGAAAGGCTTCAAATTTTTGGCTATCCAAAGTTGGGAAAAATATATTGATTTTAAGAAAACCAAGGGGAAAAATGCATCAGCTTGCTAAAAGGAGAAAAAGGAGGAGACCCATGAACCACCTAATTCTAAAATAGGTGAGGTAGAATAAATAATACATGAAGAGGATCAAAATTCACTCCCAAGTGACTCTGAAAAATATGAAGAGACATCACATAAGTATGAAGAAGTTTCTATTGAAAATACTGAAGATCATTTTGAGACACATTCTACGTTGGAAATGAAACAAAGAGAATCTAGTGATGGATGCTTGAACTATGAAGGAGTACCTACTGATGGGTGCTCACACCTCTATGCTGGTGACATAGAGTCACTTTTGAATGGGTTTCTACAAGCCAAAATTCCATTAAACATGAAAAGGAATACCTTGTAGCAGTTGAAGAAGAAACAAAATCAACTTCCCCATCACCACTTGAGCTTCATGAAGTTGGTCTAAGCAAGAAGGAAGAATATGAGGAGGTTCATTTGCAAGAGCCTCATTTTATTGAAGGGTCCTTAAATATGAATGAAAATAATATCCAATAGGCCCTTATCATACTCCATGACACTCAAGCATTGGTATCAAATTCTTGTTGGATATCTAATTCCTTGGAGGAGCCATCCTTCCTTGAAGACATGGAGAAGATTCAAAGAGAAATGTGAAACATCAAAGGTAATTTCATGTCTTTGATTTTTGATAGAAAAAATGTCATTGAGCTTAGTGAATGGTTACATGAATCCTACTTGAATAATAATGAATTTATTCAGAAGCTCACAATTCAAAATGAGCAACTTCTTGAAAAGTTGCAAGAAACTTGTTTTTCCTCCTATGTTTCAGATTGTGAAATGCTAGATTGTTTGGAGGATTCTCATGACATGGTGGATCATGAGAAATTTGGAAATTTGAATGTACTTGATGTGTTTGAAGATGAACTAGAATATATCCAAACACTTGATGTGGTGGAAGAGGAACTTGAATTGTCTCTTGATGAAGGTTATGCAATTTTTAAAGAAGAGCATGATTCCTCTACATTGGAACCAATCTATGACAAAGGTTTCACACTTTTGAAGGAGCTGCATGATACTACCCATATGGATCCTTTCCATGATGAAAATTCTACACTTTCTGATCATTTGGGTGAGTTAGTTTATTCTCCTACATCCTACAATTCCATGTTTTACAGCATTAGTCTCAATGAAGTATGGGTGAAAGGGTTCTTCTTTTATGGTGCCACATGAGGAGAGTGAAACCCCTATATTTACTTTTTATGATGACATGGTTAGAGAACACTCTTCTTCACATTTGTAGCAGCATACTTTGTTACTTTATGATGATTCACATCTACATGGATGCACCTATGATATGCATTTGAGTCACTTTAAGACTCATGGTTTTTCTTGCTCAACACTTGGTTCATTTGATGTTGGAGGAACTTCATCCGACACTTGGGTGAAGAGGGATATGATTGAGGAACATTATTATTGGCAGAAACATCCTCTATTATTTCATGATGATATACATATTCATGAGTGTATTTATGAGACTTCTTTGAGCCCCTTGAAGTCTTCATGTTTTATTTGCTCCTTATTTCGTTCATACTTTGGTGGAGGTTCTTCATTCACTTCTTGGATGAAAGAACAAATGGATGATTATTATTTTGATGCATATTACATTCTTTGGGAGCAGAATTATAGGACATGGGATCCTCACCTATGTCATTGGAGCAAATTTGATTGGTCACTTGAAGCATGTATGCACTTGACAAATGGTAGTCTACTCACTTGGAGGTATAAGCACTTTCATGATTTTTTGATGAGGCACCTCCTTGATGTAATTTTTTATTATATTGTTATGTAATTTGATGATATATATTATGTACTCATGATGTTTGGGATAATGCATACAAGAAAATGGGATCCATGAATTCTCTTTCCTAATGGTATGAGTTGGAGAGCACTCTTAATTGTTGGAGTGCAATGCAAGCAATGGGACCCTAGGATAGTTTTTAGTCCCATTGATTCCAAATTCTTTGGGAAATAAGCAGTATGGGAGATGGATTCCACACTTAATAATGTGATTCTAATCAGACTAGTGCAACATCAATAATGGTGTTTCCTCTCTAAAATCTTCATGGAATCTCAAAGACTCAAAGTGGGAAGCTCAGTGGCAACTTCAAAGAATCATACAAAAAGCAGGTTCTTCAACAACCATGTTTGAAATTACTTGAGAAAAAGAAATATTGGGAAGGGAGGATTTGTAATGTCCCAAATTTTTCATTGGGTAAAATTTCCAAATCAAATTTTCCATATTCATGAAGTTGTCAAATGGATGCTAGAAGTCAAATAATTGCCAAGGAGGAAAATCACTAGTTTCCTAGGTTGGGGGTGGAAGCTTTGAGATTTGGAATAAGGGGGATAATAAATGATGTTTATACATTAGAAGCGGATAAATATTTAATAATGTATATTATTAAATAAATACAATATAAAATTGAAATGGCTATGGAGAATGGAGACACATGGAGACTATGGGGCCCACTCAAGCTAGAATTCCTATGTTAAATGACATCCTCCTCTTGTAATTTCGAATATAGGGAAAGACTAATGTTTTGGGATGGATTATGAGGTTAATATAATTTTCCATATACTTCATAGGTCTAATTTGGGATGAATTGTAACTTACATGGGAGAGGAAGAGCCAAATGAGAGTTTCATGGACACTTGGCTAGATTCCCCTTACATTTATGACATCTATGACACCAATGATGGAGATTCTCTGACAGTTATGACACAAGTCAGATATGAAGGCTGACATACTGACATAATGACATGTTAGGCTTGAATAGAGCATCTTAGAGGTCAAATTTTGGAGTTGGAGAAGGCCAAGAGGCTCCTACTCAAATTTGGGTGAAGAGGTAAGGTGAAGAGAGAGGCACATGACATAGCATGAGTAGCCACACCAATTCAACTTGGATTTGGTTTATGGATGGATTTGGAACCTTAGAATACCAATAATTTTTATAAAATACAGGGATAAGCCATGAGAGGAATCGTTTTTATCATTTGATGAATTTGGGTTTGTGAAGAGAGAGCTACTGGATGACTAGTTCCTTGCCTTGACCAATTTTGAGGGTGAAAGATTCCCATCCTAATTGGTGATTTGGAGAGGACGGACATGTCTTTCAAGGAGATTCAACGGGGTCATAAGTTACAGGTGCAATCTATAGGAATCTCATGGACATCTCAATATCATCTTGTTATTCCATTCATCTCAAGTTTTCTCACCATATTTCAGCTCTATGGAGTGAGGCGCACTTGGTGAGCTATTCATCTCTTTGAGGGAGCTTATGTTGCTCCCGTATTTTGTATTCTGATGTAAATTCTCTGTAGTTCAATTTCAGAAATATATCAGGTATAAATTCCAATATATCTCACGTATTATTGTCCAATATTGAAGAAACAATGCCATTTCCCCAATACCTTGTTGTAAACTCTTGCAATCTTGATGGAATTGAATATATGTGTGCACCATTGATGATTTATGAATGAATGAACTTTAATTAACATATAATATGGGTTTCAAGTTTAGTAACTGAGAATTTGTGTCCATTGGGTCGAATTTCATATCATTTGGACCAAACTACATCTCGCTTCCCCAAGGGTCCAAAACTAGTTTTTTATATCTGATTGAAGGAAGTGATAACAGCCATGGGAGTTCGATTGGTTATGCATATGAGTATTTGATAATGTATTATACACATCCCCTACTTCAATTTGAGAATTTGGGTGAGCTTCTGTACATTTGGGAATCCATTCCGTTAATTACCTGGGAGGGATTTGATCCCCAAAATTACTAGTAAATTCATGGAGTTCCCTTGGATACCTTTTCGACCCCAAAACCACATATGATGCTTAAAATATAATTTAATTAATGTATTATAATAGATCCAAGTATCATAACCACCATTAGTGAAGGTTGTACAGTTTTGTGAAGATATTTTTTCCAGGACCCAGGGGGGATTTCTACCTCCCAAATTGACTAGTCTTGTCCCAAAACTTCTTCCCTTGCAAATTGCAGACCATGGTTGGGTATATAAGTTGATTATATGTATGATATATATGATAATATTTCCCATCACCCCTCGGGACCTTCCTCACCAAGTTTGAAAGCAATTGGAGGAATTTTGGAATCAATTGAATCCATATAACTAGAGTTGTAAGAAGATGACTTTGAATACATTGTGAAAGAATTGAAGAATTGGTCATTTTGATAAAAATTCCTAAAATGGGACATTACAAATGGAGAACTAATGCTTGTGCATATCTCTTTGGGGATGATGTATTAGATGTATATGTTCCATATTTTATTGGTGAGACTCACTTGGGTGCATATACGAGATTTAGGAGTTGATATTAGTTTATAGAAAGAGCATTAGCGGAGGAAACATTGTCATATGGAGCAACATTTTCTCTTCTACTTATTTTCTAATATTGGCATCCTTCTCTACTCTATTTGTTGAATATTCATCTGATGATTTGAATATTATTGGAATAAATACATGTAATTTATGATTTATCTATTTCATAATAAAGTTTCATGGTGTTTAACCTTCATATGGTTTCTCAAATTCAGGCAACAAGTGACTATGTGAAATTCTGCAGTTTCTGGTTTATCAACTGAAAGTATGTTATTCTTTAACAATCATAACCAGATGTTTAGAAGTAATCAGTGGGTCAAGTTGAATAATTTGGATGTGAAGAATCCATTAATACCACTTTTGGAATAATTAGAGTCACTTTGACAATGTTTGGGATTAGTTGGAAATAATAATGTTTTGTAGCATAATTTGACTAGTTTTTCCTAGTTTTGATTTATAGTCAAGTTGGTTCAATTTTTTTTGGGTATGAGGGTAGGGTACATTACACTAGTATCAGAGCACGATATTGGAAATATATGTTTACTAAATAATTTAAATGATTCACAGGTTGATTCAAAATATTCCTCTTAGAATCGCTAGGAATATTGAAGCTTGGCTAACATAATCAACCAAAGGGTTAATCCAAGGAGAACAAAAAAAAAGATAATATGGATTCTATGACAAATAGAATCACCACTGAGGAGAAGGAGTATTTTTTCATGAAGTTTATTTTATAAACCTTAGATAAATTGGCCAAGGGTTAAGGGAGTAATAGGAAAATACAATAGGAGACAAGGGAGTTTAGGGGTAAATTGGAAACCTATGCATTCAGGACAAAATTTTGTGAAGGTAGCAGTAGTGGATCCCAAGATGGAGATAAGAAACCTTTGAAACCACCTAGGGAATTTTTTTTCAAGAACTGGTCAACATAACATTTCTCATGAGTTCCAAGATTCAGACAAACCCACAATAGCAAAACTCCTAGGATCACCAACCATGGGAGCAACAATGGCAAATGAACCAAATGTTTCTTTGGATGTTTATTTTGAGGAGTATAAGGATCTAAGTGCATAATTTAAGGCTTCCATGTCTTTCTTTGAATACTAGAATTTAAAATATTGGAGCAATCTAGAGGGATTCAACAAGATGTAAGTCCAAAATTTTGAGTTGCAACACACCCTTGGGAAAGTTACTCTTCCAAGTTTTGACAGGTCTTCCAACTCTGCTAGGTCATGGGAGAAAAAACTTGACACTTAATTCCAATTGAATCCTATGGAAGAATTTGATGCCATTAAAACGACCACTTTACATCTAGATGGGGAAGCAAAATGACTAGTGGTACCATGTCATGAGAGCCTTGGGTCATGCCGAAATCACTTCCTATTAAGAATTCACAAGGAGACTCATTAATAGATTTGACGGAAAGGACCTTGAAATTACTTTTAGAGAGATGTACTAATTGAGGCAATTAGACACACTAGAGGCTTATATTTTATATTTTCAAAATCTTGCAGTCATGGTAACATACATCTCAGAAGACCGCTTAATATTATTACTCACTAAAGGATTAGAAGAAACATTAAAGGGATTTGTCAAGGCCTATAGACCTACAAATTTGTTTGATTCCATTAGTATAACTCGAGACCTTCCAGATGCACTTCTGAGAACAATATTTCCTTTAAAAACAAACTTCCCCACTAAGCTCAAATATAGGAGTCCTTTCCAAACGGATCCAATCATAAAAGCTAGAAAATATAGCAACATTCGAGATGAAATAAGGAGGAAAATTTGTGCTTCACATGCCAATAACCATGGGTTTCTAGCCACAAGTGTTCAAAGGGGGATGCACACTACATATAAGTATTCCCCAACATTGAAGAGGAGGAAGAAAATGAAGAAGCATAACTTTAAATGGAAGATGGATATGAGATAGAAAAATAAGAAAAACCACAACCTAAGTTCAAAAAGAGTGTTATTGTTATACTATCTGGGATTTCTCACTATCACACTCTTAGATTCAAGGGAGTGGTTCAAGGACAAAGAGTCACAGTGGTGGTTGATGGAGGAGCCACCCACAATTTCATTGATGATGCATTAGTTGAAAGGAGGAACTTTCCTACCAAATCATGTGGTGGATGCTCTTCCATCATTCCAAGTAATAACTCTATGGGTTGTTATAGATTGATTCCCAAAATTATGCTCACTATAGTAAAATATATCATGACAAATAGTTTTATGTTGTAAATTTTGTTGATACAAACTTGGCCTTGGGAGTACAATGGTTGTTTTCCATTGGAGAACACACCACTAACTATATGGTCCCAGAAATGAGCTTTGAAGGGGTTGATGGTAATTAAGTAACATTAAGATGTATGAACACTTACCCTAACAAAATGGTTTCATCTCATAGTATGGAATATGTCCTAAGACATGTGGATATAGAGTGGAAACAGAGTGCTTGGTCATAGTCAATAATCCAACCATGTATACCTCACATAGTATCTAGTAGACCGAAGGAGACTGTTGCAAAAGCATGAAAAGGTTTTTGGAGACCTTAGATATAGCAATGGAGAACAACATAGAGTTGGAGGTGGGAACTCAACTCATAATCACCCAACCATAGAATAACCCCAAGAGGTTCAAGGATGATATTGAAAATTCCATCCAAGAAATCCTTGAGTTAGGTCTCATAAGATCAAGTTTGATTCCCTTTGCATCTTCAGTGGTTTTGGTGAATAAGAAATATGACACATTGAGAATGTGCATAGATTACAGGTCCTTGAACAAAAATACCATCCATAACTGGTACCCCATTCCCTGCATTAATGAGTTAATGGATTAGATGCATGGGCCAATTTATTTTCAAAGACTGATCTTTGCTTAGGATATCATCAGATTCAATTGAGAGAAGAAGATGTGCAAAATACATCATTTGCTGTCATTATGGTCATTTTGATTTCTTAGCCATGCCTTTTGGATTGACTATTGCANATATCATCAGATTCAATTGAGAGAAGAAGATGTGCAAAATACATCATTTGCTGTCATTATGGTCATTTTGATTTCTTAGCCATGCCTTTTGGATTGACTATTGCCCCTGCCACATTCCAATCTTGCATGAATCAAATCTTCATCAAGCAAATTCATAATTTTGTCTTAGTCATGTTTTATTATTTTTTAATTTATAACAAGAATTGGACTGATCATTTGTTTCATTTGGAAGTTGTCCTCAAAATTCTAGCAAAACAATCCTTGTATGCCAAACTATCCAAATGTGTGTTTGGAATGATTGATAAATTGTACCTTGGTCATGTGATTGGGAAATATTGAGTAAAGGTCAAAATGGAGAATATTCAATCCATTCTTTCTTGTCCCACTCTAAAGAATGTAAACATGTTGAGGGGATTTGTTGGTCTTTGCACTTACTATAGGAAATTTGTCAAAGGTTTCTCATAGTTAACAACTCCTTTCACTAATATTACAAATAAGGGAGCCTTTTGTTGGACCAAGAATGCTGAAAAATCCTTCCACAATATGAAATAGGAGATGAGTAGCTTCCTATTACTTTCCTTGCCATATTTCACTCAACATTTTGTTCTTGAGAGTGATGCTTCCGATGAAGGGATTGGGCATGCCCTAATGAAAAACCAACACCCCTTTTGCTATAAAAGCATAAATTTACAGCCACATGAGTGTAATTATTCCAAATATGATAAATAAATATTTTTCATCATGCATTCCTTGTCTAAATTAAGACAATATTTAGTTAGCAGCAAGTTTGTTGTCAAAACTGATCCCAATAATTTGAAGCATTTTCTTACTCAAAAAGAGTTATATGATAGGAAACAAAAGTCGGTTAGAAAAGTGCAAGCTTATGACTTTGATATTGAATACATGAAAGGAAAGAGAAACATTGTGGATGATGCCTTTCCCAAAAAGAAACTCTCTCATTGATGGAAACTATGGTAGGTTGGAATGCCCAACTAACAATAGAATACTCAAAGAACAAGTTTGCTTGTGAACTTTTGGATGGGTTGGCCCAAGATGAATAGTACAAGGTGATATATGGGGTAATTTAATATAAATATAAAATCTATTTGGTTCCAGAATCAGCCTTGAAGAACAATATTATGAAGGTGTCTCATTATTCACCCCTAGCATGCCACCTAGGATACTTGAAGACATATAGAAAGGTAATGGAAAGGTTCGCTTGGAAGGTGTTGAAAAATGATGTCTTAAAGTATGTGAAGGAGTACATAACATGTAAAAAAAATAGAGTACACATACCCTACTGATTTGCTTCAACCTTTTCCCATTCCAGAGCAAATATGGGAGAGCATCTCAATGGAATTCATCACCAAGATACCCAAGGTACAAGGGAGGGATTACATATATGTGGTAGTAGATAGAGTCACAAAATTTGCTCATTTATTTGCTATTCCTTCTGATTATACTACTACACAAGTGGATGAACTATTTTTTAGAGAAATTTTCAGATTGCATGTCTTGCCAAGAACCATTGTCAATGATAGAGGTAGTAAGTTTGTAGGAGATTTTTGCTAAGAATTGTTTAAATTGGCAGGTATAATTTTAAATCTCAGCAGTATTTATTACCCCCAAAATGCTGGGAAAATTTAAAGAGTAAATCAATGGCTATAATGCTATCTAATAAATTATGTAAAAGGGAAGCAAAATCTTGGATCAAATGGTTTCATTTGGGTGAGTTCTGCTACAACACAACTCACCATGTGCCTATTGGCATGTCTCCCTTCAAAGCCTTGTATGGATATGAAACTCCCACCTTTATTTATCAAACTTTTGGAGATTGTAGGGCCCAAAACGAAAAGGATTGGATTAAAAAAAGTCAAAATTTCCTAAAGCAACTTAAGGACAACTTGCAAACAACTCAATATCTGCAAAAGCTATATGCTGATAAAAATATGACATAACATAATTTTCACATTGGTGACTTGGTGTATTTGAAATTGCAGACATATAATGATGAAAACCGATTCTAAGGGTCCTTTAAATTCTTGGAACTATGGGTTATGGGCCCAAAATATGGACTAATAACATCCATGGAAGCAACAAGAAACCTTTCCATAGTTCCTCGGGCCTCCACTAACTCTTATCTCTACTTTCTCAACTAGCGGACTTGTCAACCAACCTCAATGACGAAATGAAGGGAAGACTTCAAATGAAACTAAATTGGATTTTATGAGCATTTTGCATCCATCCCGAGACCTTAGTTCTCAAGCTACTCTAATCATCAAAATCCCTCACAACCATTGGATTGACTTCGAAGAGATCAATGATAGACCCAAGATGAACAAGGGGAATTTAATGGGAAGTTCCCGGTCCATTTCTACTATTAATCTCCGTGCTCTTTTCCACAGCGAAAACCTCCTTGATAATTGATCTAATGCTGATCACGATCTGAACACTTCACGATTTCACTGCGCCTATTCTTTATCAATTCACCTCTTAACCTCTCGTTCACACGATGTGGTTGTTTTATGGATCACCATCGATCCTTACAATGATCGTTGGTCAATCTCTTCCTCCTCGCTGGAATGCACTTCTCTTCACCATGCAGAATTGTAACGCTCTGATTCTACACACTCACTCTCCTTATGCATTCATTAAACCATAATCAACGCACTTAGCCATAGACACACATACTTATGCAACTACATAGAGTTTCCCCCTAACATAACTTGAATTACACAGAAATTACAGTTCTATTAAATACATCGAGCTCGATGCATATACGGACATACTGGGCTTGGCCTCCCTCTTGGCCTAATTTACATGGTGTATGGCCTCTCTCCAAGCATATAGTGATATGTGACCCTTGCCATTGTTACTAGTACTAGTTTCGGTGGTGCAAGATTCCAAACTAGCTATCCATTAGAGGAGGAGTCACTCTTATTTCTCTATGGAGCTTAAATGAGTGATTTTACGTCCCCGTTGAATTTCTAGTTCGAAATCATCTTGGGTTTTTTGGATCTCAGTTTGGAGCAACAGTAGATTGTTGGTGTTTTTCCGGTGGTTTCAAGTGTGTTGTTGATATTCTCTTTGGAGGATGGTGCACCAGTGCTTGTGAAGATCTCTTTTGGGATGATGTATGAGATGTATATGTTTAGTATTTGATTGGGGAGAATCCTTTTGGAACATATATGATAGTTGGGCGTCTATATCAATCCCTATAAGTCTCATTGGTGGAGGAGTCATTGTTATAACAACATTTTCTCTTCTTTTTCTTCTCTACTAATCTTGACATCCTGCTTCATTTTATTTGTTGCATATTTCTCTAATATTTTGTAGCTTCTTGAAATACATCCATCTAATGTATAATTTATACATTTCATAATAAACTGTCATGGTGTTTATCCTTCATATGGTATCTCAAATTCAAGCAAGAAGTGACTATGTGAAATTCTGCAATTTTCAGGTTTTTTAGCAACACGGTTTTCTTCGATAAATATGTAATTGCATGGAACCCATGTGATTTTCATCAGAGGAACATAGTTGATCTTCAAAGCAGAAATGATGATCCTTGTTTGTTGACGTTGATACAATTTTTCTCTTGCACTACTTCAGACATTTATGAGCACTTATTGAATCATGTGCAAAGATATACAAAGTGTAGTTTAGATTCTAGTTTGAGAAAAAAATGGTCTATAGTCACCTAACACTACAATGCCCCATGGGAGGTTTGAAATGAATATGAATTATTCATAGATGACAAAGGTATAAAAAAAATATGATCCTGCACATAATAACGATAGGGTTAATGTTCATAATGTTTATATTCTTACAATGTGGCATGCTAATGTTGATTTCCAGCTTGTGGTTTCTCGGCATGTTGTCTTGAAGTATATTTCTAAATATACTTCGAAAGAAGAAAAAAAGTCTAAACGTTGTCAAGACATATTGACAAGAGTTACAAATTAAACTAGTTCTGAAGATCCAGCTTTGCATGCATACATGAGATTCCTTGCTGAAATGATTGTTGATTGTGACATTGGATCTTAAGAAACATGCCATATGTTTCTAAAGCTGCACCTCAATTTGTAGTCGAAATTTATTTTCCTTATTTATTGGTAAGAAGGTATTCCAAAAAATTTCTACATATGGTCTATAGTTCTCATCTTAGAACACATTTGTTCATATATATCAACAACGACCATATTTTCTTGAACATTTATCTATGATAGAAATAGCAAGATCTTGGACCTTTCATTCGCAACGTAACAATGATCGAGGGAAACTTAGATATGTGCATGCCATTGTTCAGGTTTGGACAACATTTTTTATACTCCATATGAGGATTCATATGAATTTAATACCTTCTATTGGATTGAGCTACTTTTGTACATGTAGTTATGCAATATCTTCATAGATATAGGGGTTTCAGGTGAAATGGTCATTGAAAATTGGAGCATTTTTTGCTATCGGCCATGGAATGTTGATCGAGCCCCTTTTCCATATGATCATGTTGAGGAAGATGAGGATTCCTATGAAGAAGTCGTTAATGATGAAGAATATTTTGAATAATGGGAGACTTTATCTCGATTAGTTCCTCCAAACAATGTAGAGGTTTTTGACCTTCGAACTCTTGGTAGAAGGGACTTTGATTTGTGTTTTAATTGGAAGAAAATAGTTGTTTCAAATAATGTTGCAGAAGATACCATGGAATTTATAAGGAATTCTAAATCAAGGGATGTTGTTGGTGAATATTATGATTACTTGTTTCCTTCTCCCTCTCCCCTCTTAGTAAATAAACACTTTCTTTTGAGATTATTTTAAAACATTCAGTTGAATATCAAAATCGTGATCCTCTACAACTGATTATCAATGAAATCATTTTCATAGTTGTAAGTATGTTAACATAATAAATAACAGCTCACAATGTTACATACTTATCTCCTCGGAATGTGACATAACATTTCCAACTAGTTTCATGTTGCATTGTGACATATCTTCCATGTCACAATGTGACATTATCGATACTACTATTCATACATGTAAGTACCTAAGTACATTAGATTCTAATATTGACCATGTTTTTACTAATTCCTGACATGAAATTGTTGTGAACACGTCCTATTCCTGTAAACAACAGATCCCAATGTGACCTACTATTGCAGCTGCAACTGTTCCCAAATTTCTGGAAATTTTGGACCCTCCTTTTTGATCTTGTTCGCCCCATTCTGCTACATGTTGGATTATTTGAGGCCGTTTCCTTGCTATTTGAGTTTCCGTCTTGATCTGTACATATTTTGGACTGTAAGGCTTTGCCGGTTGTATGTTGTTTCATCTGTGAAGTTTAAAGTGGGTTTTTCAGTCGTCGTTCTGTCGGGAGTCAGTTAGACGTGGTGTTGATAATTAGAGACTTTAGCTAAACTCGGATTCTGTTTTGAAAAGACCTTGCCTTGCATTTTTTCAGAAAGAATTTTGACTTCGATCGGAGGCCGCAGGCTGATTAACTTCCGCCGTTGCGGCTCGAGAATAGGCTAACTGCCCGCCGGACTATTTGTCTTTTCGCCAATGTCTAGTTCTTTGTTTTTTCGATGTCGATTGGTTTGCGGTTTTTCTTAACATCTGAACTTCCGCCGTTGCGGTTGTGTAGCTCACTAGCTATCCGATGCCTATAGAGGATCCGACACCCAATGTTTTATCGCATCTTTTTTAGTCTGTGTGCCGGAAACCCTAGAGTGTAGGTTACCCGTCGTTGCGGCTGCATAATCCACTAATGAGCCGACGTCAAGTGTTTTGATTCGTCGATGGAAGTTTTTTTTTTGTGCTCTTTTCTTAATCGTTTCGCCGTTTGTTATGAGGTCATCTTTTTCCGTAAGAGACCTGTGTGGCTTGTTTAGGTTGAAATTCGCACATAAGAACCAAGCTCCGGTTTTTCTGCTTTAGTATCCATTTTTAATATCATGGTTTAGGTTGATTTAAAATAGACGGATTAAATGATGGATTCTCGTTTGTTTGCAGACAGAAATGGCAGTTTCTCGGATCCCGCTGAAGATTATTGCGGCAAAGAAGGTACATTTGATGGACAAAGCATGTTAAAGCATAAGGTGGAAGAATCATTGCTCGAAGAAGAAAATTATGAGGGTCTGAAAGGAGACAGAGGAATGGTCGAGCATAATCATTAGAGGGTAGAGGCTCATGCTTAGGCATTCCGTCAATTACCTAGCTTTTCCCGGGTTTTATAAAATCTTTATCTGGAATGTAACGTTTGGATGAATCATGAGCATTCACAAAGTGACAAAACAGTGGGAGGGAACGGTTGGGGAGCCGAAAGGTTTCCCTTTGGTATAAGTATGGGAGAGTGAGACAGAAATGGGGCTTTTTCCTAGAGGAACTTGTGAACCACTTGTTGTAAGAGTAACTATTTCATTTTGCAATAACAAATTACAAATTTTTTCCTGTTGGAGAAAGTGTTGTGTGGAATGTTTAAATGTGATAAAATGAACAATGTTGAAGGGGAACTATTTCGTTTTCAGCTATGTTTCATTAACCGTGAGATCGTTCTAACTTTCTGAACCTATGTTCTTACATGAATGTTCTTTGGTTTATTCTGTGATAATTCCCACTATGAGTAATGAATGTTTTAACAGTTGATGAGCTACCTTGTTGTGTATATCTTTATTCATGTTTTATGTGTTTTGATTCTAAGAACAGCTATCTGTGATTTATCTTAACATATGAACAATATTACATTACTCATGAATTGATTATCTTGCTCCCTAGGGACAGCTTAGTTAGTATTGTTTTTCTAGTTGTGTGTGATTTAAATGCGAGAGAGTCTAAGATGAGAGGTAAGAACTNGTGACCACTCCTTGCATTCTTTATCAATCTGCATCTTAGATAGGCACTTGCATATCATACTTAAAGTCAAAAATACAAAAATATATACGGTGGACCAAGCCGCAACCGGTAAAACCCTTTGTTTTTGTTACTTGACCTACGGTAGCCGGAACGCAAACCAGACGGATTCCCTACACCAAACAGTCATGGGCTAGTTGGGAACGTTGACTGGGGAGAATCCCTTGCTGTTGTTGCCTGCAAATTTCCAGGCCTCAACGCCTACCTACTACATCACGATATGATTTAACATGTCTACTATGTTTCTCGTTGCAATGTCTCATACCTTTCACGTCGCAACGTCACAAATGTTCATACCTGTGGCATATCTCTCACATCGCGAAGTGCAATTCCCACTCTATCGCAATGTTTCATACCTATCACATGAAAATTTTACATTTTCTATGACAAATATTTCACGTCGTAATGTCCCATACTTTCCACCTTTCGTTTAGTTTGTAATGTCACATACTTGTCCCATCACATTCTCACATACTTAATGTAGCATAACGTGTCATGCCGCAATGTGACATACCTGTCACATCACAATGTCACATACCTTTCACGTCACAATGTGACACACCTTTCACATCGTTATGTGGAATTACATGTCATGTCGCAATATGGCATACCTGCCACGTCACAATGTGATAAAACTGCGACAATGTGACCTTTCCTCCACATTGTAATGTGTCCCGAGTCATGACGTGTGGCAACTATTGTAAAATATTAAACCATTGTCAACCATGGTCAACAAAAGTCAACCATAATCAACTATAATTTAAACCATGGTTGATCATATTTAACCATGTGGCTAAACATCATCAACCATGAACACTCAAAGTCAACCATGGTTAAGCATGGTCAACCCTGGTCAATTATCATCAACCATGAAAACCCAAAGTCATCCATAGTCAACCATGGTGAATCAAAGTCAATCAAGGTATACAATGGTAAATAATGGTCTACTATAGTCAACTATGGTTAGATATGGTCAACCATGGTCAAATATGGTTAACCATTGTTAATCATGAACATCTAAAATCAACCATGGTCAACCATAATCAACCTTGGTCAATAAAAGTAAACCATAGTTAAGAATGGTAAACCGAAGTTAACATGGCCAACCAAGGTCAACCATAGTCAATCATTGTTAACCATGAACATTCAAAGTCAACAATAGTTAACTATGGTCAACCAACCATAATCAACCACAATATTTGGTTGATTGTGACCATATTAATAACACACAAAAATCTCAAATCTAATGGTTGTATTATTAATTATTTTCGTTCATTATTATTATTATTATTATTATTATCATCATCTTCACTTCTAGAAATTATTGAAATAACATTAATAACAAAAATTATCAATCCTTCTTATTTTCATTTATTTGTTATTATTTTTTAATAATATTAATAATAAAAACAACAAGCATAAAACTCACAAACCCTTCCGTATACTTAGCCATATTAATCAATTAATATGACACACATTTAAAAATGGTTGATATAGATAGATAATTATATATAAACCATATTTAATTAATATAACTTGCTAATTAAATAATTAAAATTTGATTTTTTTTAAATTAATTTTTAAAATTCCATTTTCTAATGGTAAAAACTATCTACATCAAATATTTGACGGAACGGATTAAAAATTGTTCTAAATTTTAATACACAAACAACCAATAACCAGAATATGCTACTATGATTGCGAGAGCTAAACTACTCAGTTATGGACCAATCCAAAAGCCATAGAAATAAGTTTATCATAGATACTTTAAGTACAAAAATTACCTTGCGTAAGTTTTATCCATATGAAAAGAAAAAACTGAATTTGTAGAGGTAAG
Organism: Pseudotsuga menziesii; assembly: GCA_001517045.1. Taxonomy (NCBI): domain Eukaryota; kingdom Viridiplantae; phylum Streptophyta; class Pinopsida; order Pinales; family Pinaceae; genus Pseudotsuga; species Pseudotsuga menziesii. Next base: position 26,635 of record LPNX010550586.1, on the reverse strand, counting down.
ATTAATACCTTGTGCGATTACTATACATACCCCACATGGGCGAGGCTGAGCGTGGCCCTACTCACACGTGGCTGCTCTCTCCTCGTTCCTTTAACCAAATTAAAAAAATAAAAAAATAAAATACATTAAAAATTAAAAAATTCCATTTAAGTTAAATAAATTTAAAACTTATCAATATTCTTTAAACGGTAAATGTAAAGTTTTAATGTTTTGTTTTGTTTATTTTTTTATTTATATAACACTAATACAAAACATTATTAAAATTTATCAATATTTTATAAAAATAAAGACAAAATTTTTGTGTTTTTTTTGAAAGTTTATATAACATTAATGCAAAATATTATTGTACAAGTATTACTATCTTTAATTATATAAATAATTTTGATAAAATTAGTTAGTTATAAGGGTTCATAAATAATTGAGTAATACTGTGTTATGTTATTTTTAGTGTTATATTTTAATATAATATAGTTATAATTAACAAGTGACCCATAAAAAAATAAGGATGATGTCAAGTAAAGTGGTTAGTGGTTAATGAAATAGAGGACTATGTATGATCTCTAAACTCATTATTGCAATAAATTAATAGTTACAATTATAAAATTTAATATAAAATCAAAATATCTCTGCTTCACTTTATATACTCTATGATTATTTTTTCCAAGAAAAAAAATCTTAACTTTATTATCAAAATTACATTTATCAAATGGTCCATTATCTTTAAAAATAAAGATCAATGTCCATTTCTTCAAATCATGAGCATAAACATGCTCAGTTACAAAGAGATAATAATTGATTTAAAAATCAAATTATATCCAATTCAATATTTCATTCATGTTACACCACAATAGTTGATGGATGTAAAAAATAAAAACCAGAAAGTAGTATTGCAAATATGGTATTAACATATCAACTTACAAAGACTTTGTAAAATTTATCTATCATCTAATCCAGTCTATATCAACAATACAGATAAAATCTATCCAAAAATATAACTGATATATTCAAATGGCTGTCCTTCCAGTCATATATTGTCAAAATCACCTTATCAAAAAGTTGTCCAATAACTGTTAACTGAGAAAACAGTCACATAGAACCAAAACAATGATACACTGTCAGCACTGTCACATCTTTAGCCTCACAAATCAAAAGCCCAAAACTGTCATGAAAATATCAAAATAGTCACTATCAATAAGAAACTGTCCCTAAAAGATTCCAGAAAACTTAATCAAACTATAAACCAGTGATATTCCTCCAGAGTCACATGATCCCCCCCCAACCTTAAAACTAACATTCAGATTAAAAAATCTAAAAAGTCTCATAAGTTTCAGATCCTCTATACTCCATAATTTTCCAATTTCCTTCCAACACATTGGCACCTGCATTAGCTAAAGCATTAGCCTTAGTATTCCTTTCGCGATAAATGTGCTTATAATCAATTTTAACCAATAAGTTAGAGATTCTAATCACCTCATGAAGTATCTAAGTAAGAAGAATGTTGTTAATTCTAAACTTACCGAATATCCAATTGATCACCAGCTGAGAGTCCCCAAAAACCTGCAATGTTTGTACCCCTTGCTTTAAAGCCAAAGTGATAAGTAGTTTTAAAGCTAGTAGCTCAGCGAAGTTATTGGTACCCAGCCCCAAACCAGCAGAGAAAGCAAAGGAGTGTTCATAAGATAAAAACAATATACCACCTGCCCCACATATCTGAGGTATTCCTATTGCCGAACCATCAAAATACCCCCAAGCTAATTCTTTGTCAATTTGTTCATTGACAACCATTCTTAAATTCAACACTCTGTAATCCAAAGGATAAGCATTCAGTAATCCCAAACATAAAGAAGTAACAACAACAGACTTTGGTTGAATATCTTCAAAACAACATTGATTCCGAGCCTTCCAAATGAACCAAGAAACAATAACAGGTAAAGACCTATACCTGGCCTCAACATGCATAATCCAGTTCTTAACACAGTCTAAAACTGATGTTCCATTCCAGAAATTATTATAACTTAACTTAAATTCAATTTCTAACCAAACCATCCTGGTGAATGAACATTCAAAACCAATATACTGATTAGTTTCAGATTCCATTTTACAGAGATAACACCATCCCGGTCATTCTCTACCTTTTCTACACAGTACATCCCAAGTAAGTGCTTTCCTTGAAAATAAAAACCAACAATAGATTTTTGATTTTAGTGGACAGTTGAGTTTCCATAACCACTTCCACCACTAGAAAATTTCCATCTCATTCCTATCATGAATAAGATGAAAATAACCAGCTTTAGGTGAGTACTTACCAGTTTTAGAAAGACTCCAAATCAACTGGCCATCCTCAGTTGAAATTCTAACATGGCTAAAAATCAACAGTGCAATATAAGAATTCCAAATGACGATTTCCTGGTCATCAAAATCAAATAGATCTGCTTTCAGCCAACCCTAATTCTAAAGGAATGATGTACAAGAACAAGCAATATCTTTGATCACAAAAAACCCAACTGAATGGAGTTTATCTATCATGTAATTAGGTAAAACATGCCTCCATTTTCACCCAAGCCAAGGATCGATGCCTATACGTACCTCAGTTCCAGTCCCAATTCTCCAAACAAGTGACTGTCCTATAAGATCAAAAGACCAGAGAACCGCTTTTCAGCATATAGAAATACCTTTCTTTTTCTTTACATCAACCCTTATCCAGTCTACTATAGATAAGGGTGAAATGTATTTCTGCAATGCTATCTGCACCCACAGTCCTATACCATTAATAAAATTCCACACACTTTTGGCAACAAGTGATTTAGCAAAATAGGCAGGTATTTTCAAACCCCAACCTCCCAAAGATTTGGGGTTGGCCAGAAACTTCCATGAAGACCACGGTAAACTAGAAGTCTCATTTTTACCAGACCATAAGAATTTGAAACAAATCTTCCTAGTTCTTTCAATTATTCCAATAGGTATCCAAAAGTGCATCCAATAAATAGGGATGGCCTCAAGTACAAACTTGACCAGAATGAGTTTTCCTCCCTTAGATAACCATCTAAAACTCCAGTTCTTTAATCTCTTTTCCACTTTTGAAATGAGCCAATCCCAATCTTTCGACAGATATCTACACGGTTTTAAATGAAAGCCAAGATATTTCATACCAGCCTCAATTTTATCGACATTAAAAGAAAATATGTTCTGAATTGAAATCAACTCAAATTCTTCCAATCCAGAATAGTAAAAGGAAGATTTGTCCTCATTAATAATCATACTAGAAGCTTTACAAAAAACCATCAGGACCTCATATAAATTTGATAATGAACGATCAGATCCATCAGAAACCAAAATTATATCATCCACAAACAAAACATGAGAGAGTATAATATTGTTACCAAAAGAGATACCCTGAAAAACCCCACTATTTTGAGCAGTGAGAATATACCTGCTCAGACCTTCAACCACAATAAGAAAAAGTAAGGGTGCCAAAGGGCAACCTTGTCTAAGCCCCCTCCCAGCTCTAAAAAAAGAGGAAGCCACCCCATTAATAAGAATGACAAATGAAACTGAAGAAATGATGCTCATCACCAAGGTAATAAATGGTACAAAAAAACCCATTTTAGTCATAATTACCCATAAATATGTCCAATTTACACGATCATATGCCTTAGATAAACCAATTTTAAGCACCATAGATTTCATACCCTTACAATGGATGGAATGCAAACCTTCCTGAATAACTCCAACAGCTTCATGAATCTGTCTGCCAGGCAAAAAACCAAACTGTTCTTTAGAAATAATCCTCCCCAAAATATTTTTAATGTGGGTAGAAATGATTTTACCAATGATCTTATATATAAAATTACATAAAGATATTGGTCGGAAATCATCAAAAGACTTAGGAGAATGAGTCTTCGGTATCAAAGCAATAAAGGTAGAGTTAAAAACAACAGGAATCTTCCCATTGATCCTTGAATCTTTAAGAACTCTTAAAAGATCACTTCCCAAGACATCAAAAAGAGCTCTGTATACTTCCACCGGGAGCCCATCAGGACCAGGGCTCTTATCATTTTTACTGATAGTCAAAATAGATTGAATTTCCTCAATAGTAACAGGAATCATGAGTTCTAAATTTTCATTTTCAGAAATATCTAGAGTTTCAGGAAAATGAAGATTATCATTTTCTTTAAACAAGGATTCAAAGTGATGAATAGCTGCCCTAGCAATAGACTCAAACCCCTCAACAATGTTACCTCTATCATCTGCTATTTTCCATATAGAGTTAATAAATTTTCTGTGATTGGCATATTTATGGAAGAAAGGGGTATTATCATCACCACAGAGCAACCAAAGAGCCCTACTCTTCTGTCTGGATTCATTTTCTCTATCTAACAGAATTTTCCTCCTTCTAGATTCCAACGCATACAGAGAAGCCTTATCCTCATTATTAGCATAACCAAAACCAAGTTTGGTACAAGCATCCAATAATAAAGCTTCAATCTCAACTAAATCTTTAGTATCTTGTTCTTTCCTTTTAACAGACCAGGAAATAGCCACATTTTTAATCAATTTAAGATTAGCATGAAATTAAGAAGCTGGAGACAAAGCATAATTCTCATCAAACGCCTTCCAAGTATTTTTCAGTAAAATGACCAAATCCTCATGATCTAGCCAATGAGGATTAAACTTAAAAGGAGTATGTAATTTCTTATCACGGCCCAAAATCTGAAAAAATATAGGCAGATGATCTGATTCCCCCCCGTAGCCCACTCACTGGTGAAAGCAAAGCCCAAATTCCAAAAGTTCAACAGAAATCAACATTCTATCAAGACGCTTGCAGATATTCTCACTACCCACTCTCCTATTGGTCCAGGTGGGTAGACTTAAATTAGGCACAATATCCACGAGTCCATGATCATCCAGTAATTTTGTAAAAAAATCAGGCAGACAATCACTTCTGGCCCTATCTCCCCAAATCTCAGATAAACCCAAGGAGAAATTCAGATCCCCACCCAAGATAATCTCGGTACAAATAGTACTCAAAAACTCCAGGGGATTGTTCCAGAACACTTCCCTCTCAACATAAGGTCCATAAATGTTGAGAAAACAAATCTCCAATTGAAGTTCAACCGAATAGAGAGTAACACATAATCCCGACTCCAAAGCCCAGGAATTCAAGAAACGAAAGACATGATTTCTCCAGCCACAAGCAAACCCCTCGATCTGCCTTTAGCATCCACAGAAAAAAAAGGTCCAACCCGGTAAAAGCAATTCCATATTACCAGCAAAAAGAACCCCATCACCCATAGTTTCTTGTAAATACAGAACATCTACAGACTGCTCAGACACCAGCCTACAGATAACTAGTTTTTTAGGTTTACTAGCTAAACCCCTACAATTAAGAGTCATAACTATCATAAAGTAACCTTACAACAGGCATCCACTTCTCTAAGTGCCCCAAAAACATCAGAAAGATCACTACCTAAAACAGACTCAACCAAATTGGTAGGAGTCAAAGGTCTCCTAAATCCAGCAGAAGAGACCAATTCCAACAAAACCTTTGAACTGGATCCGAGAAAGTAACTAGATCCCGAATCTTTGAAAACCTTGATAGGGGAAATAAACCCTAAATCCTTAAGACTGGAGCCTCCCAAAGTAAATTTATCCGAATGTTCCACTCCTGCCTCCATAAATTTACTAAGAACATTACCCTCCTCAAAATCAACTAAAGAATTCAGACTCAAAGGTTTAAGTGAAAAGGCACAGATCTCCTTGGACATAGATTCAACGGTTTCCTCACAGTGATAAAAAATCACAGGGAAAGGTACTGTGTCAGCAATAACATCTTTCAAAGACGGACTACCAACTCGGGAAAGTTGGGGAAGGACAGATTCAGCAGGAAAAACAGAATTCTTAATTTGCTAAACAAATTTAGACTTGGGGCCAGTGGCTAAACGTTTTTTCAAAAAAGGTAAATGACAATGGGCTAGCAAATGTCCATAATGGTGACAACGATTGCATCGAAAGGGAAACCCTACATAATCTAAGGGTTCAGTAAAAACAGTCTCTCCTTTCTGAATGACAATATCTTCAGCTAGGCCATTTCGCAAATCTAACAGGACCAAAACTTTCCCCAGACAACAAATACCATTCTCTCAAAAAGACAAATCAACCTCAAGGAAGGTCCCAATAGCATTACCAATCACCTTAAAAAATTCCATAGACTAGTACTCGAATGGCAATTTGGGTAGTTTAACCCATATGGGTAAAGAGTCATACCTCTCAATACGAGGGTCAAAAAGAGGCATCCATTGCTTGAGGAAGAGTCCCGAATTCTCTCATTTCCAGACACCTTTCAAAATGACGTCTACATCAGCTGGATTCTAAAACTTGAAAGCTAATCATCCCCGAGGAAGTATGAAGATTTCTGGACAGAGACTAACCTCCCGCAACCAAGTATCAGATACCCATCTATGTAAACCATTAGTGCCGATCTTCCTCCCGCCAAACCTTCCCACGAGAGTGAGAGCATTGGTAAGAACGATCTTATTCAATGGAACATCCTCACCCACCACCAGAAGCAAGGGTTTGTCCATTTTACGGACACATTTACTAATTCTCTTTCCACTACCCTTCTTCGAAACACAATGTTGATTCATCACATCCCTATTAACATCCCCAAAAGGAACGGAATCCCCGCATCCTACACAAGGAACCTCATCTGCCGACTAAGAGGGTTTTCGAAAGGCGGGCGGATTCAAAGAACAATCACCACCAGAAGTGTCTTGCACGGGAACATCCACCAGACCAAAAGATGGAGACATAACAGGTCCAATCTTTTCGGTAACCGTAGAATCTTTCCCATCCCCCGAAAAAGATCTAACATCAATAACTTTATGCGGTAAAAAACCCGAGTCCGTCACCTTCTCAGGAAAACAACCTTTAAAAGATAAATCAGGTAGTTTCTCCAAATCAGGCGACCTCGCCACCAACAGAGACTTCGAATTCAAACAATCCTCAGAAACCTTCCAAGGGACCACCCTCAAGGAATTGAAAACCCAGTTATGCTGAGGAGAACGCGCTAAGGCTTTAGTCTCCCGTAAAGACATCTCGAGAGCAAAAAAGCAAACCCCAGAAATCACCGCTCAAAAACCCAAGTTAACCAGGAGGAAACTTATCGCTAAGAGAAATAGCATAAAACTCAATTCAGAGAGTAAATTAACCCGTCGCCAGCTCCAAGAAAAAACTGCATTCCAACACTATACCAAAAATCTAACATTCAGCACGAAATAGCTCCATAAAATCTCAGTTCACACAGTGAAACAACCCATGGCCAACAACAAGGAAAATCTGCATTCCAACACCATACCGAGAATCCAGCAATCAACACTGAAATAACTCCAAAAAATCAGAAGTGCAAACCCACGAAAACACCACTCAAAATCCCAAAGAAACCAGCCTAGGTTGTATCCACCAAATGAATAAGCAAAAACAAAGATCGGGCAGTAAAACATCCCGACTCCAATAACGAGAAGATTAATTAAAATCTCATCAATGCTGAGATCCGCCAAAAATCTCCAATCCAAATGTCGAGCATAGCACCACTCAAAATCTCCAGGTGTATGGTATGATTAATGTCGTATCCGACCTCCAAATCAAATCCAACCACCGAAAGTACGTTCTGTAATAAAGTCACAAAGACCTTGATCCAACGGCTGATCCAGCTTCAAGAACTAAAATCCAACGGCTAAACGCTCCAGGAAAACGATCCAACGGCTTTAAGCAAAAAGCTAAACGATCCAACCGCTCTATCGCTCCAAGAATCATCTTCAACATTTGATTAATACACTCCACGATTATACACAACTGTTCATATCAGAGTCGACTTTTTTGGTTATTTTGTTGACTTCTAAGTAGCAGATGGTATTGTGTTCGCTTTGAAGGCATAGGATTATGGTTACACATTTCACCTCTAACTAACTTATAACAAACTCATAATTTGGGCACCACCAACCAACTACTGTACTCTGCCGTTGAATTAATCGATTCATAACGTTGAAGGTAAGTGTTTACTAAGATGTAATTATCATCCCCAGCGTTGAAAATAAGAGTTTAGATCTACTCAACATAAGTTGTTACGCCTAACTGTTACCTGCTGGGCATAATGCATGGCTTTTTACACTCTAATACTTACTTCACATGCAGCAGCAGGTGAGGCCCGGGGAAAAGCCCACGTCATGGATGAAAAAATGACTGTGAGGCAGTTGAGATTTCACCCTTGAAGTATCAATCGGTAGGAGAAATTGCAATGGTGATGGGGACTATCTGGCCTACTCTCATGGATGGAATGGACAGAATAGATTGAGATTGGAATACAATACCTTCATCAATACGCAAATCTGTCCGGTCCGGTCTATAAGAAGGAAGGTTCGCCATTCCATTGCTGCATCAAAGAGAGTGAAAGAGAGTAGAGCCAATTATCGCTTGTGTCCGCCACGCTCTCCAGTCTCTTCCCATTCGCAAGCTCTTCTAGTCCAGTAGTAGCTACTTGGAATGCTCGTTTTTTCTTCTCATTTTCATATTTTCTGAAAGTTTACAGATTCAGCATACCCAACATTTTCAATTATTCTTCACTTGTGGTAGATTTGTGAGTAGTGATTATTGGGTATTAAGATGACGAAAGAGAGTATTTTGAGCTGCATGCTTTTGATCGGAATCCTCTGCATCCATTGTGGGGCGGCAGCAAATCCATTTGGATCGCTGTTTGCAGAGAATTCGAGAGAAGCAGAGCCTGTCAATGCCATTGCCAATGCTACTGCTGTGGAAAAAGATCCAGACAGCGTAGTGCAAATGGTTCAAAGGTAAATAGAACACTCAGATATAATAATCTGTTAAGTGCATTTGGTTAATGATGTTTAAATGTTTGAGGGTGAATTTTGTATTGTTTCTTCTATTCCAGAAGCATTGACAACAGCACGAGAAGGCGAGAGCTGGGCTATCTGTCCTGCGGAACGGGCAACCCCATTGATGATTGCTGGCGTTGCGATCCCAATTGGGAGCAGAACAGGAAACGCTTGGCAGACTGTGCCATTGGTTTCGGCAGGGATGCCCTTGGAGGCAAGAACGGGAGGTTTTATGTGGTCACGGATCCAAACGATTATGATGCAGTGAATCCTCGACCGGGCACTCTGCGTCACGCCGTGATTCAAACAGAACCCCTGTGGATCATTTTCAAGAGAGACATGGTGATCCAGCTGAAGGAAGAGCTGATCATGAACAGTTACAAGACAATCGACGGAAGGGGTGTGAACGTCCACATTGCAAACGGGCCGTGTATCACCGTTCAGTATGTTAGTCACGTCATTATCCATGGGATTCATGTTCACGATTGTAAGCCTGCAGGAAATGCTATGGTGAGAGACTCTCCCACGCATTATGGGTGGAGAACTATCTGCGATGGAGATGGGATCTCCATATTCGGAGGAAACGACATTTGGGTGGACCATGTCTCCATGTCCAACTGCGCAGACGGTCTCATTGACGCCATCATGGGATCCACTGCCATTACCATCTCAAACAGCCACTTTACTCACCACAACGAGGTAGTCACATCAAGAATGTTTGTTTTTCTCTTTGTGCAAAATCTTGAGAAACGTCAATAATTTAACAGTTGCTTTGTTTTAGGTGATGTTGTTGGGTCATAGTGATAGCTACACTCCCGACGTCAAAATGCGGGTGACGATTGCATACAACCATTTTGGAGAAGGTCTTGTGCAGAGAATGCCAAGGTAATTGATAAATAGCTTCTTTCCCTCCAATATTCCGGTGTGGTCATGGTTCTATTGCCAAGAAATGAACATTTATGAATGATGAATGCAATGCAGGTGCAGGCATGGATACTTCCATGTGGTGAACAATGACTACACTCATTGGGAAATGTATGCAATTGGGGGGAGCGCAAACCCCACAATCAACAGTCAAGGCAATAGATTCGCCGCACCTGCAAATCAGTTGGCTAAAGAGGTAACAAAGCGGATAAACAAGGACGTGGATCAATGGAAGGATTGGAACTGGAGATCGAATGGAGATATGATGTTGAACGGTGCATATTTCATACCATCAGGAGTAGGGGCGTCTTCGGCTTATCAAAAAGCATCGAGTCTGGCAGCGAGACCTTCCAGCCTTGTGAGATCGCTCACAAAGAATGCAGGCGTACTCTCCTGCAGGAAAGGAAATCGCTGCTTATAACCTCCTCAGCTTTTAATTCACAAGCCCACCTACCAAGTTTAGCTGGCTCGTTATTTTTGGCCATTAATCTTTGCAATATCTGGTGTTTTTTGTCGTTTTCAGAATTTATGATATACATGGACTCTAGAGTGATGATGATTATTCTGTATCGTATTGTTTGGAGACCGGCACTTGATTGGATGATTGAATATCGCCTGCCCTTGCCTGGGCCTGGGCCTGGGCCTGGAGAATGCTGCAACTGAATACCACAATCAACTCGAACTCGGGTGTTGCAGTCCGGCCTGTTGTTTCTAATTTGTGGTGTTGTCGTTGTAATTATGCTCTTTGTCTTTCCCTGTGTATCTGGTCTTTTGCCTACGCTTCTCAAAGTTGTCAACAGAGTTCTACAGTCAAGCATAATGGCAAACTGTGTTAGTCATATTTCTCCACAATTTGTTAAACTTAAATATATCCTTCTCCTCCAATTCAACATATCACGTTGATGGTAATTTAAAATTCATGTTCGTAGTGGATGTGCTTATATTGAGAAAACATTACAAAACTCAATACATCAAGTTGAGCTTTAACATTCATGGAAGGATAGCCGAAGGGTTGGAATTTCAAATCTTATAACGTTTTGTACAGTTCAAAGCTATTTACTTATCAAAATTCTAACACACTGGAACAAATAAGAAATCATGACACTGGAACAAAAGCAAGTTGTTAATCATATATATATATATATATAATTTGTATTTGTATTTGTATTGATTATCTCATTGTTATATTAATTAATAATATTTTATTTTATTTTTAAAATAAATATAATAATAATTGTATTAAAAATTAGAATTTAATTTTATATCATACCCATATAAATAATGAAAGTTTCCTCTCTATATTTGAAATTTACGTCTTTTATAAATATCAATGTATCTTCTTTAGTAATTTATAGTTGGTTATTGTGAAATTTTTTTAAGTTGGGTAAGAAGTAATAAAGAATAAAGGAAAAATGGGAAATTTGATGTGCATTTTACTAAATTAGTTGGTTATTGTGAATTTTTTTAAGTTGAGTAAGAAGTAATAAAGAATAAAGGAAAAATGGGACATTTGATGTGTATTTTACATTTGCACTTTTACAAGTGTTGATGGCACTAACACTTTTTCTTTTGTATTGTGTCATAAATATTGCTTTGGTAAGACTAAAACCAGTATAGATCAATCTACCAAGGGCCTATATGAATCAAATCTCTTTAGATGCAAAGCTGTTTTTAATTTGAGCCCACATGTTATTATTTATAGTATTTTATTATTATTTTTAAATGGCACTTGTCAACTCTATGATGAGCACAGAAGGAGTTACACATATCCCCTACTACCTTGTAGAATGCGCCTCTTGGGCCCAATAACTATGTACAAGCTCTATGCAAACACAAATGAATTGATTTTAACAAATTGAATTCTTTCATATCCTTAGAGGATTAAATGTAGAGGTTAACTCATTGGCCAACAAATCATATAACTTACAAATAGACATAATTTCAAGGGGGGGAATTGATACATTGCCACCTTCCCTAAGTATTAAACCCAAATTCGTTTTCTTAATGAATAAATTAATCAATTAGGACAAGTGTCATAACAAGGAGCACATGCATCAATGATTTAATGGGAGGGTAATCCACTATGCTTTACATATTCCCCTTGGTCGAAACTTCAATTTATGATTAGATCAGTATGGGACAACTCAATGCATAGGGGTTTATTTTGTGTTTACAACTTGTCATTTGGCCTCACCTCACTCCATTTAGTAGCAATATATCTATACCTATGGCTTGGGGTATTTTGCATGTTTACCATTTCTTAGATGGTTTTCTTACTTGGTCTTAGGAAATAAGGATCCAACATTTAGTTGTCTTATTTTGGTAAAAGGTTTTCTTTGGGAGAGATGACCAATATTCATTTCCATCTTAATCATTGTTCTTTCTGTGAACATTCCAACCGCTATAGGTTAATACATCATTGTGAAAGGAACTATGACAATAGTCAGGAGAATGTTGATCTAGTTATGAGCATATGGGAAACCTGGAACAGGGATTGGGAGAATAATTATGCCAAGAATTTAAAAGATATGAGAAGGAAAATGGTAGAGATGAAATCCTAGTTAGAGAAACACAAAGAAAAGTTCGTTCTTTTGGAAGTAGGAGAAGAATGTAGTAAGGAGAATATTGAGGAAATGGAAGAAAAAATTAAAGAGCTACATGAGAAGGTGTTACATCTAGAGATAAATCAAAGGCCTTGTTAGAATAATCAACCCATAGTTACCTACCTTAGACATTAATTATATCAATTTTTGTCTTATTACCTAGTCTCCTAGATTCCACTCTATGCTAGTTGCCTTCTACATGACTTAGAAGTCATCACTTGCTAAAACTGAGCCATGGAGTGCTTGGGAAACCTCCTAGAAACCATATTTAGCATGTCTTCTTCATTCCAGATCCTCCAAAGCGCATATCTACTTTTTCTGAAAAGATGCCTGTTTTATTGAGAATTAAGGCAAAAGGAAAAGCTAGACTAGGTGTAGTTGACTTCTTTTTTGCCCACATAATCCTCCCTCCTTTTCTCCTAATAAGAGCATGTATGAGTTGTCTTTCCATCCCTCATTAGCTTGCCTACTTGACTTAGCCAATTCGTTAGCATCTTGGTGGATTTGGAAACTGCTTTATGCACCTATGGGGGATTTGACTAGATTTAGTAAGCCTAACTTTTTGACCTTTTCGAATGGCATCCTTATGCATTCGAATATCTTATGTAAATATATATTGCAGTAGCCTATTACTTCACAAGGTTGGCTAGTTTACACTTATTCAATACAGATTAGCGTTATGCTCCAATTTCAGTCTCCTTTGATGTTAATTTTGCATGTTTGATTAACAATTTTGTCAGTTTAATTGTTCTATCTCTTGGGTTCAATTTCCACATGGTATCAGAGCCTTTGTAGATCGATTTCTCTCCTTCCATATTGCTATTGTAGGTTCAACATCTTGACTGGGAGCATATTCTGCTGACTAAAGGGCACAGTTTTTGAGCTATGGACCAATCTCAGAAGATCATCTTGACTCCATTCAATTTCTTTGGGTGGAAAGCTGAGATGGAGATATTGTTGAAAGAGAAAGGTCTCTACAGGGTTACTATGGCACCTGAGGCAAAGCCCAATACAGCTGCAGAGAAAATCAAATGGCACAACAGGAGGGATGAGACCTATGGTCTTCTGTGTCTAAGCATTTCAAGAGACCTCCTCTTCCATCTTCATGGATTGACATCATCGAATGAAGTGTGGGAGAAGCTTGTAGAGCTTTTTGGTAAGACAGATGAGATGAGAGGACATCAAATCGAGAATGAGCTGATATCCTTGAGTCCTAGTATCTTTGAATCCTTGCAATGCTATTTTTTCAAGTTTAAAGCCCTTGTTTTGCAGCTAAAATAGTGTGGGATCGAAAAGAAGGAAGAGCAACTAGTTTTGACCATACTCTTGAAGCTTGGCCCTGACTATTCAGTGTTTGTTTCAACCTTCCATGCCACCAAGTTGACAGCTTGAGCCTGGAAGATGCCTAATCTTGCAGAGTTCATGGAATCCCTCACACAGGAACAAGATAAGTTGGTGATGATGGGGACCATAAAACCTTCCAAAGACCAAGATTTGGTTGCTGGAGATTCAAAGGTGGATTCAAAAAGCAAGAAAAAAGCTAAAAATCCACTTGAGCAAAAGAGAGACAAGAACAAGTCTCAAGATGAGCCCCAAGGTTCCAAGAAGAACTTCCAGAAGAAGAAGAACAAGGGAGAAATGAGCAAGTGCGCATACTGCAGTAAGGGCTATCATCCTGAGAGCTCTTGTATGAAGAAGCAAATTGACATGTTGACCCAAATCCTGGAGAAGAATAACATCTCCCTTCCTGATTGCTCAAAGAAGAGGGAAGGAGGATCAAATTAAGAGGACAGAGAGAGAGTACATGCCTCGGTTGCTGGAACATCAAGCTCACCTATCTTCATCATAAAATCTGGAGCTTCTAGACATATGGTTTCGAGAAAAGATGCATTCTCCTCTCTTGACATGTCGAAAGGTCCACCAACAGTTTTGGGAGATGACTCTCTCACTGACATTTTGTGGAAAGGAAGGATTGATCTTGAACATGGTAAGTTCAATAATGTGTTGTATGTTCTAGGTCTTGCCTCTAATCTCTTTTCAGTGTATCAGATGACTCACAATAGGTCTCCAAAGAAGGTCATCTTCTCCCCTGCTGATGTTGAAATCATTGAGATTTTGAATGGTAAAGTCATAGCAAAAGGTGTTGTTGATCACACTTCGAAGGTATACATGTTTTCCCATTTTCTACCCTACTCAAACCCCTCTGCTCTTCTGATTCATGCTAATGAGGCAAGCAAGCTTTGGCATGAAATATTTGGCCATCTTAACTATAAGTATCTTTCTGATTTGAGAGAAAAAGATATGGTCATAGGGTTACCAAAGTTCAAGTTTTTCAAGGGAGTCTGTCAAGGTTGTATCCTAGGAAAACACCTAGAGCACAAATTTGAGAGAACTAGTCATGAGAGAACCTCTGCACCTCTTGAGTTGATCCACAATGACATTGCTGGTCCATTTCCTCATACGTCCATGAGTCAAGCCAAATATGCAATGACCTTCATAGATGATTTTTCCAAGTATTTTTGGGTTTCCTTCCTAAAGCATAAGTTTGAATTTTTTGACCTCTTCAAAGTCTTTAAAGCCTTGGTTGAAAACCAGTCTAGGAGGAAACTCAATATCCTCAGATCTGACAATGGTGGTGAGTATGTCAAGTTTGATTTCATTCATTATTGTAAAGATGTAGGTATTTAGATGCATCATTCAATCCCTTACACACCACAACAAAATGGTGTTACTGAGAGAAAGAACAGGTCACTGAAGGAGATGGCAACCTGCATGATGGAGGCTAAGACTTTGCCACCAAACTTTTGGGCTGAGGCTATAAAATATGCATCCTACATCCAGAATAGGGTGCCTCATAAGCAGCTTGATGGTATGACTCCTTTCGAAGCTTGGAGTGGGCACAAGCCAGATGTGGCCCATTTCAGGATTTTTGGCTCAAAGGCTTGGGCTAGAATTCCAACTGAAAAGAGAAAGGCTTTGCAGCCCCAAAGCCAAGAATAGGGTGCCTCATAAGCAGCTTGATGGTATGACTCCTTTCGAAGCTTGGAGTGGGCACAAGCCAGATGTGGCCCATTTCAGGATTTTTGGCTCAAAGGCTTGGGCTATAATTCCAACTGAAAAGAGAAAGGCTTTGCAGCCCCAAAGCCAAGAATTCCTATTTGTTGGGTATTCTAAAGATTCAAAAGGGTACAAGCTGATAAAATTGAGCACTAACAAATATTTCATTGAAAGAAGTGTTCAGTTCCAAGAAGAGCCTTTAGTAGCAGTTGAAGTTGGAGAGTCTTCTTCACCACCAGATCCATTGATTATAAGTGGAGAGACTAATGAGTTTGTTGATTCTGATATGTCTGATAATGATGATTTTATTGCGGATCCTGATAGTCCTACAAGACCAAAATGGGTAGCAAAGACCATTCATGCAGCTGGGGAACTAGTTGGAAACCCTAGTGACACTAGGAGGACTAGATCTCAGTTTGAGAGTGCCCTTTGTATGAAAGATCCTTTATTTGCTGAGAACTGCTATCTAATGGTTGAATCAGATCCACAGACATATGAAGATGCAGCACATGATCCAATATGGCAAACAACCATGAAAGAAGAATTCATCTCCCTCCATAAGAACAACACTTGGGAACTAGTTGATCTTCCCCTAGGGAGGAAGCTAGTTCAATGTAAGTGGGTTTTCAAGACTAAGTTTGCTGCTGATGGTTCACCTTTGAAATATAAGTCAATATTGGTAGCCAAAGGCTACTCACAAGTACATGGTATTTACTATAATGAAACCTTTTCACCAGTGGCAAAGATGGACTCCATAAGGCTAGCTTTATCCATTGCAGCTTCGAAGCAGTGGGAGGTACATCACGTGGATGTGAAGTGTGCTTTCCTAAATGGATATCTCACTGAAGAGATTTACATGCAAAAACCTAAAGGGTTTGTTTCTAATCCATCTTTAGTGTGTAGGTTAAAGAAATCATTGTATGGGCTCAAGCAAGCCCCTAGGGCTTGGTATGCCAAGATTGATGGCTTTCTGCTGTCATTGAGTTTTGTTCGATGCAAGTCTAATCCTAATGTTTATTTGAAGTTGATTCATGGTTCTTTGATGATTATTGTCTTGTATGTGGATGACCTTCTAATTACAGGAAGTTCAAAGAAAGAGATTTTCTCCTTGAAGGATGCAATGAACCATGCCTTTTCTATGACAGATTTGGGATGGTTGAGCCAATTCTTGGGTCTCGAAATTGCTCAATCCCAAAATGGAATCAAAGTACATTAGTCCAAGTATGCCTTAGATTTTTTAAACAAGTTCAACATGAAATATTGCAAGCCAAGCAAGACTCCCTTCCTTTCAGGTGTTAAGCTTGAAGAAGTAGGTTCTTCTCCTATGGTAAATAATATACTGTATAGGCAATTGATTGGGTGTTTGCTTTATATTACACACACTCGACCTGATATATATTATGAAGTTAGTATGGCTTCAAGATACATGGATCAGCCTCATGAGATCCACTGGAGGGCAGCCAAAAGGATCCTTAACTTTGTTCAAGGAACAAGAACTCACCGGATCTTCTACAAAGCAAAATTTGATCTTGATTTGATTGGGTTTACTGACAGTGATTGGGAAGGTGACAACATAGATTGAAAGCCAACATCAGGATATGTGTTCTTGCTCGCAGAAGGACCAATCAATTGGTTAAGCAAGAAGCAGAGTGCCATAGCACTCTCATCTACAGAAGCAGAGTATAGAGGAGTTGTAAATGCAACAACTCAATGTTTGTGGTTGCAGGGAATACTTGGAGAATGTGGCTTCGAATCAGAGTTTTCAACTATTATCTATTGTGATAATCAGAGCACCATTCGAATATACAATTATCTAGTTCAGAGACAGTGAACCAAACACATTGAGATCCATATGCACTACATCAGACAGCTTGTGCATGATGGTACCATTCATCTACTCTTCTGTGCATCTTTAGAACAAGTAGCAGACATCTTCACCAATTTTTTTTGTGAGAAGACATTCAGCAATCTCAAATCACTGCTGGGGATTGTTGATCATGCTATCAAGCATGATTGATGACAAGATTTCCAAATTTTGTTTTCCTGTCCATGTTTAAGGGAGGATTTTCCCACTAGGTTTTTGCCTCTTTCCTTGGTTATATGGACAAGCAATATGTAAAGGGTGACTAAGCCTTGTTGCTAGGCCCTATAGTTTATTGATATTTACTCATAAAGTCAGGCGTAAGGTTGGGTGTTAGAATAATCAACCCATAGTTACCTACCTTAGACATTGATTAAATCAATTTTTGTCTTATTACCTAGTCTCCTAGATTCCACTCTATGCTAGTTGCCTTCTACATGACTTAGAAGTCAACACTTGCTAAAAATGAGTCATGGAGCAGTTGGGAAACCTCCTAGAAACCATATTTAGCATGTATACTTTATTCTAGATCCTCCAAAGCGCATATCTGCTTTTTCTGAAAAGTTGCCCGTTTTATTGAGAATTAAGGCAAAAGGAAAAGTTAGACTAGGTGTAGTTGACTTATTTTTTTCCCACATCATTCTCCCTCCTTTTTTCCTAATAAGAGCATGTATGAGTTGTCTTTCCATCCCTCATTAGCTTTCCTACTTGACTTGGCCAATTCGTGAGCATCTTGGTGGATTTGGAAACTGCTTTATCCACCTATGGGGTATTTGACTAGATTTAGTAAGCCTACTTTTTGACCTTTTCAAATGGAATCCTTATGCATTTGAATCTCTCATGTAATTATATATTGCAACAGCCTATTACTTCACATGGGTGGCTATTGTACACTTATTCAATACAGATTAGTGTTATGCTCCAATTTCAATCTCTTTTGATGTTAATTTTGCATGTTTGATTAGCAATTTTGTGAGTGTAATTGTTATATCTCTTGGGTTCAATTTCCATAGGCCTCACTTTGAGAAGTTGAGAAATTATGCATTCCCAGTTGTCTTAGTGCATTCTATTGGAAGTAGGAACCTTTATGTAACACCCTGGTTTTAACCCCGTTTACATTAAAAATGTATATGATGTATATATTGTAATTAATCGTGGTGTGGAGCTAAAGGAAAAAGCCCCACCATCGATTTAATGTTTTATGTTCCAGAGATTAAAATAATTTCCGATGTTATATTGTTCTATCCGACACATTATAATTTTTGGCATCATGTAAATATGCATTTTAATTAAAATACCCACAACCATCTATGTCTATGCAACATTAAAAGAGACAGGGGCATGATTTTCCTAAGGAATTAGGAGGGAAATTATTTAAACCTTTGGGCCAATGGGGAAAATCCAAATGTCAAAGAGAGAACCCATCAAAACCTCAACTATCCATTTTGTCTTTTCCACCAATCATTAAATTCTGCCAGAATGTGGTTGAGTTAGTTATTGCGTGGAGTGGGAAGAGTATGGGCACAAATTTGAATTGGGTAGAGGACCCATTTTTGGAAAAACATGTTCTAACTTCCTTGGCAAGAAAAACACCAAAAAACGTATGCCATTCTGCCATAAACCCACATTTTCCTTTTTTACCTCACCATTCTCCTTCACATTGGTTTCCTTCATGCAGTTGAAGCTTCATGTGTGTTCATCCTTCATGATTTTGCTCATTTTAATTTTCTTACATGCCCAGAAAATCCATTTTGGTGTTGTTCAACAAGTGGGCAAGGAGTATTTTCGTTTTGGGAGTTTATGGCAGTCGTTTTGACTCCTGTAATTCCATAAACGTCCTCAGAAGTCATGGGCAAAGAAGATTCACGTTTTTGGGTTTGGTAGAGGTCATTTTTGCCCTGAGACCCCCATAGTCGTTTTTTAAAATCGATTTGCTGAGTAGGGTTTTTGTAGAGGTCGATTTTTCCTCCGTGGAGCAATAGAATGGGTTTGAAATCGTTTTCCTCACCCAGGTATTTTTTCCCGATCTGAAATTCATTTTTGGTTGCCCATGTGTTGTAAATTTCCAACAAATGAATTTTTGATATTATGGGTGTTTTGTTTTGGTCTAAACTGTTATGCACCCTACTTTGGGTCTGGACCAGTTAGGAGTGGAAGAGGTAAATTGCTTGATAAACCTAGTGCATGAGGAACCTCACTAAGGGATCTTGAGGGCTGATTATTCCTTACTGCATATCCTTAATAGAACTTGAAGGGAATGCATAGCCTTAGGGACTGTACAGCAGAGAAGGGGATGATTCCTTATGTTGGGTGTGTATGTGTTGGGAAAGCCAAGTCATATCTTGTGTAGGTGTCCATAGCTCTATGGTTGAGCTCACTAGCTTAGCAAACAAGCCTTTCCATCCTCTTGGTAGTCTGATAAACCCAAACATAGCTTTGGCTTGACTGAGTTTTAACATATCTTTGGCTATGTGTGAGCCTGCTTAGTTTCCTTTTCCTTAGGGAATCATGCCCAGCTCGGGGGTGTCAGTGATGTTGAGAGATCGATGAGCACACTAGCCTATAGTTGGGTGGAACGTTGCAGCGACAAAGCTGGTTGCGGGGAGCTTCATTCGAAGATAAGTATTCTTGTGTAATTACCCATGCAATTGTATTGTTTATGTGAATTATGATGAACATGTTAAAATGTGTTGAATGCTTGAATTAAACGTAATTTACTTATGTTGAATGTTAATTCTTTATGCATCTGTGTATCTTGAGTTCAATGCATTTTATTTTATGTTTATGGGGCTAGTTGCCGAATTGATAGCATCAATAGTCACGTCCTCTCTCCGGTAGAGGGGTGGGGACATGACAGTGTCGTATCAGAGCACACATTGTAGCATGGGATTCAATGGGCCATGAAGAAGCAGTGACAGAGGCAAGGTTACCCTCTTCCCAGTAGAGGAAAAATGTGAAACACAGGGAGAATTTCAAAAAAATTCTAAGTATGGAAAATATTGAATGACTTAAGCTGAGTCCATCCGATACGTCGAATGACTTAGCCAAGTCCATCTGAAAAAGAAACCAAAGCAGAGAGAAAATTTTGAAAATTTCCTAAGTTTGAATTTTTGCCGATGGTCTCTGTTAACACTCCATTTGCAATAGTTGATTTATGGGCTTGACAGAGTTCAAGGAGGGTTCCATTCCTTTGAACATTATGTGAACACCCTTCAGGTTATCAGAGGCACATGGTCCACATTTTAGAACCGTCAAACGATGAAGAGAGATCAATCTACGGTGATAGACTTTCTGGAGGTAAAGGCTCGCGGCAGCATGGACGATAGAGATAAGCGTCATAACCCAGCGATCCGGGATCATAAGGAAGAAGAGCAATGATAGATCATGGTTTTGGCCCAAGACACGAGAGAACGGTCAAAGTTTGGCTTTCGCAGAATCTGTTAAAATGGGCAAACAATGAAAGGCTGAGATCAAGGCAAAGCCCGATCAATGGCCCGAAATAGTTTTGCTGAGCAAACATGCTAGATGGAAGGAGCTTTTCCAAATTGCGAAATGGTTAAAGGTCAGAAGCATTCAACGGTAGAGATGAGATCAGAAGCAGATCTACGGTCCCAACTGATTTTGCAAACCAGAATTGTGCGGATAAAGTCACGATTTCAAATCACGAAAAGTGGTATCGGCCGCGAATATCGACAGTCACAACAAAGAGGGAATGGATCTACAGTTGAGGTTCTTTTTGCAATCCGAACTAGCACACACAATGTCATGGTCCTGGCTCGCAAGGAGGTGGCAGATGAGGTTGAGCAAGGGAAAGTTACAAATTGTCCTGTCGATGTGCGCCCACGTAGAAATCCGCATTTGAACATGGCGGAAACACACACTTCAGACATAAAAGGGGGCATCATGTTGATTCATTAGGCCTTTTACCGTCCAACACCTAGTAAATGGTGACTCACCTAGGAGCAAGCGGAAGGGCGTCATACTCATAATCCATAATAGCAGTCGAGCACGTCAAGCTGTCACCCAGGCTGAGTGCACCCACTTGCTCCATAAAGTTTAGTCATATTTGTAAATTGTGGCAATAATTCCACTCTCTAGACTGTTAATGCATGATTGCGACTGCAAACAGTTTTTAAGTTTATTTCGGAGAATAATCTCAGCACTGAAGTAGTATAAATGCACTCCCGATAGGGGGATAAGGAGTTAGCCGGTGGATTGGGAAACCTTCAAGGGCTGAGGCTCTTCGTTGTAAATAATATCTGATGCCTATGTTATGAATAAAATTGTAGAGGAAGAGTTGTTTCTTAAGACAGAGATTCATGTGTCATTTCTTCTTTCAATATGTATTTTTATTACATGAAATGTACATCATGTTTTCATTCCAGTTTAGT